>VXBI01010201.1:1009418-1191794 GCA_013397375.1 Toxostoma redivivum | reverse complement strand
CCTTTCCTTTCCTTTCCTTTCCTTTCCTTTCCTTTCCTTTCCTTTCCACTATTTATAAAAAATTGGAGATTATAATTAGCGGTAAATGAAAGGGAAAAAAAGGACAGTATTTTGGAACAGAAGTGCTCTCTTATGTGTAGACCAGTATTGAGTTAAGAGAAATCAAGTACTCCACTGGCTTCAAAGGAGTTATATATTTTACATCAACTGAGAATAAAAATGCAGGAAAAGAATATTATCTACAATAAGCAAAACTGGATTGCAAACAGGAAATGATTATACATTAGAAAAGTTTCCTGGATCACTATTTTACCTAATAGTAGACTGAGTAGAACTGAGTATTGCTCTTTTGTTCCTACATGAAAGCTTGGCCATTTCAAATTTTTCACCCATCTTATATGCTTGGTCCTATCAGTGTTCCTGGCTTATGATGTGCAAGGCACCCCTTCTCTGCTCTGCAGACAAGGTCACACCTATGGCAAGGTGTCTGCCTAAGAAGGGTGTTGAGATTTACTTTATCTGATGGGTAAGGCAAGCTCCATCAGAGAGAAAAATATTTAAAGCACTGCCAGAAGCAGAGAGGGTAAGATGAAGAATGTTGCCTGGTCTCTGCACTTTACTAGGAAGCACATTTGGTTTTGCAACACTCCACATGCTCCCTTCTACTTTATGGGCAAGGGGTCAGCTCTGATCTCTCTGCTGGGGTGGTTACTATGAGAGCCTGGGACCTGGGATACTGCCCTGCAAATGTGTGAGGTGCAGGCATGACAGAAGCAGAAGGATTCTCTTAGAGGTCAAGGTCATAATGCCTGAGACTTGGCAGGATCCACAAGTGAAATAATCTTCCTTTAAAGAAGTCAGTGTCCATGTTTCATACACTATATTTGTTTGGAGTGGGGTTCTGTGGGTGAGTCCCCACTAACATATGACTGAATTTTATATGTTTATAATAGGATTAAGCCTTCCTCAGTGAGCATACAATTATTCTAGATATTCCTATTGGAAGGAATAAGAGGAAAAAGATTTGCTGGTTTTTCTCTCTGATATCTAGTATGCTATTTTGTTAAGGTATAAACTTTTAAACCAAATTCCTGAATTACTTGAAGAGTAGTTCAGTGATTGCTTTTGACAAGTGGGCATGAAATAATTGTTAAAGAACTGTGTGTTATCAAATGAGTATTGTGCTGTTTTCACAGAGATTTCCAGGGCCTCTTAGAAAGTCATACCTAATGCCTAAATTAAACATTGAATCACATGACTTCAGCAGAAGTCAGCTACTAATAACATAATTCTTACTGATCTGCTAACAACTTGGAGATCAGCTCAATTGTTAGGAATTCTAGCAATACCAAAATTACCACTGTGTTGAATTATTAATGGTTTGTATCAAAGAATGAACTTAAATTGCTTTGGTCTTGTGTAAAAAATCCTCTGATCTTTGGCAATCATTATTTATTTACAGCTCCCATACGTTCTCCCTCTTTCACAAAGAAGTAGGGTTTCTTAAGTATGGCCAGGAGGCACTGGATTTTCATATGTAGTACTGTCTCTCAGTTAGAAAGACAGGGAAGAACTGCTGGCTTGAAGGTTCAGCAGCCAGCTTTTCCGTGTGAAAGGCAGGTTATCTAAACATTTTCTTCCCCTGAGAGAGATATTCATAATATTTATTCTAAAATACAAATATTAGGGCTCTTTGCTACATGTAAATTATCCTTAGGTATAGTAAATACAGTTCAGGTTAAAATAAAATCAGGGCATAGCAACAGCTAGTGTTTACATTTATAAAAAGTACATGTGGAGATTATTGCAGGAAAGTGTTCCTGAATTTATTAAATAGCCTCCTTTTTAGTTGGATAAAGAATATTTTAACATTTGGACTTGAACCCAAGTTGGTTGTAACTGTATAATGTGGCTTCTATAGAGAATCCCTCTGTTTAATGGGGACATCTTCCCCTAAGTTGGTTCATTTTGCAGAAGGCAGATTAATACCAAATGTCCTGATTTATAAATTACACAGGACTGGATATTTAATTTTTTTTTCTTTAAATTCAGCTTCGATCTATCAACTAACGTCTTGACAATCTTTTAGAGTCAAAGAGAGATAGGATCACCCATTTGTCACTATTACTTGTCTGTGTCAGACATATAATTACTTGAAGCATCTGGTCAGATACAATGAAAATGGAACAGAGAAATAAAGGACATATTTGAGATACCACTGCAGTTTGTACTTAAAACTGCAACGCAATTTCAAATGGTGCATGACACTGCTTTAAAGAGAAAGGCATGCAGAATAAGCCCCTAAATTTTTGTTTTTGAAAATAATTGATGCCATTTGCTGCTTTGAACTGATGTTCTGTTGATAATCTGTGAATGTTCACAACATATACATAGACTTGATTTTCTTCAGAAATAAATGATATAGCAAATGTTCCAAGCAAAATGCCTTTCGAATTTTCTTACAGCAGTTCTCAGTTCTGTCAGGTTTTATTTAAAACTGCTTCTACGTAAACAAATTAAAGGAATATGGTTTGTAATTGCTATTCCTTTTACTCTCTGGTGATCAAACGAGCTGCGAGTGGACTATAAATCCTCAAATTGTGCTTACTAGTTTTATAAGGTTTAACTGAAGATACACTCAGATTGTTAACAGGGTTTGATAGTTCCAGCACCATGAAAGGGAGAAGCATTAGGAGGCTCACCAGCTACTTAGTTAGTGTATGTCACTATCAGACCAGAGCAATATAAAACAGCACCAGACTCATCCTTTTCCTCAAATGCTTATTCCTACATTAAAGTTCTACTTTCCCTCTATGGCAGATATTCCTACCGATTCCACACTCAAACACGAGGTGGTCTTAATTACAACCTCTATAGCAATGTCCCTGGCCTGCTTATTCTTACTCTATAGAACTCTTTGGGAATAGATATCAACTATAAACACAATATTTGCTTTCTCTCTGAAGCAATCTTGCCTATGATAAGTCAGCCCTGAAAGGGTTCACCTGGTTCTTGGAGCAGAAATCCACTTCTCCAAATATATGTTCCACTGAATCACCAAATCCTGGCACAGACATACAGGAAAGGCACATCATTAACAGCAAAAGGCACTGCCTGCTGATAACTCCAGATAACCCATAGCATGCATCTCTATAACCTACTCTAATAGTGAAGTTCTTTCCAAAATGCTCAGTGCTAACCCAGTGTTATTACAACCGAAATAGCAGCAATTAAATTTCCATTGCAAAGAAAATATGAACAAAGCTGAACACTCTTGTAAAAAACACACCGTTCAGATGGGGAAAGCAGCTTTGAATAGCTGAGAACTCTGTCAAATCAAAATCAGTTCTCATCAGACCACTCCAAGGTACTTCTCTTTGCAATAACATAATGCATTTCAATTTCTGTCACTATCTGTTTTCCATGCTTAGACAAACAATGCAACATGATTACTTTATATCTCTAAAGACAGTGATTTTTTCCTCAAACTGTCCCAAATAAAATCTAGCAACATTAAATGTATATAATAACAAAATTAAAATGAAGTACTAAACAGAAAGTAAACAGCAAGGATGTAGGGAGATTACATCTAAAAACATCTCCTCTAAGTTAAAGACTTCAGAATGTTAAGAGTGAAAACTCAAGGTTAGAATGAAAGCACTTTTGAAGTGTTATCTGCAGTGGTTATTGCACTGTTCTATCATTCTCAATTGCAAACTCTCTTATACAATTTCCTATATTAAAGTTGACATATATATATATATTTAAATCCTTTTATTCATGTATGCAAGAGGTAAAAAGTTGTGAGTTTTCTTTTTTTTAATCCTTACAGTAGTATGACCTTCATAAAGGTAGCTCCCTCAGATGCTGAAAGAAAATAGAACACCTCTGTCTATTTATTAAAATATGCAGATTAGTTCAGGAATTTTTATCCTTTGTTCCCAAGAAATACAATTTTTAATATATGCTGTTATATGATTCCATGCAAAGAAGCACATTTTATTTTACAATATGCAAATATGCTTCATTTATCAAAAGCAATCCTCATCAAGCTTTCTTTCTTTTTGGGAAAATTAAAACATATTTTTCAGCTAACTGTGCAATATTATTGCATCTAATATGATTTTAGCTGAGGGAAACCAATGAATATAAGTTTAGGTGAAAGATTTTGAAAAATGGCCCCACTCATATTCAGTACAAACTTTGTTTAACAATTGAGGAAAGTACTCCTTTTAACCGAGAATGATATCAAATCTTCTCTGTCCCTTCAATTAGGATAACCCTGCTCACAGTTTTTATTTAAACAGCCCATACATTTGAGATATTGGATCAATTTCATACATGATGAAATATTAGATGTCTGGAAATCACTACAACACACTAAAACCTCACTAACTGGCATTATGGGAAAAATAATCATGATGCAACTCTCCACTCAACCCCAAAAATGTCATTTTTTACAGTTTCTCAGACATCACTTGTACAATCAATCTCTTGTAGGATTGTCCTGGTTTAGAGCAAATTTGGGAGGAAACCTCTGAATGGGGTCCCTCCAGGGAAAGGGAAAAAAAAACCAATCCAAGCCATCCCTCCCCCAGTCGGTTCGGGAAAAAAATTTCCTTGGAGAGAAGTGGAAAAAGAAACAGAACTGTTTATTCAACAGGCAACACACCTCCCAGCACAAAATTGAACAATACCAAACAGGAAAAAACCTCTTGCCACTCTGAAGAGATGACAGGATCAGAAGAGTTCCTTCCGTGGGCTGCCCGGCTCACTCAGGCTGTTCTCAGTCCCTCCGGTGCTGGGAAATGCCACGGCCCAGGCCAGGCCTGGTGGGCCACAGGTGTGAGCTCCTGGTGCTCTTTCTAAGTTTTCAGTCCAGAGCAGGTTCAAAACAGATCCAGGAAAAAAAGGAAAGGAGGAAAAAAAAGCAATCCAGGGAGTTTCTCTGCCTCAGCTAGCCAGAAGAAGCCACCCAGAGCAAAAGAGAGCTCTCCCTCGCTGTCCACCGCAGACAACACAGTGCCAGCAGGAATGCGGGGGAGCTGGTGCAGTCTCTGATAACAAACCCTGCACTTCTTCTTTCCCCTGCTTCACTCCTGGAACCAGTCTTAAAGTTGCAGAATTTAATATTCAACACCAACAGAACAGACGATTTGGGGATACAGGCATCATACAGTCACCCCAAGACAAGGATACTTTGCACTTGGATGGTGGTGAATTGTAGTGGACTGTCATTTCTCTCTGAAGTAAAAATTGTCATCCTTTCTGAAACACAGAGAATTTTTTATTATTGTTTTATATTGATACACCAATATTTGACTATAAAATAACATATTCACATTGGCATACAAGAGATTATGTGAAGTTAGTCAAGTATCCATGATAGCAAAGGAGCTGGCATGCAGATCATGGTGAGGAAATACTTTTAATCTTAAATCTCAGTTCTGTGAGCCAGCAATCTTAATTTCTGCCAATCTGAGAATGAATATTTCAGAACTGGTTCATATAACTTGCTTTAGTCTGACCTCAATTATGACCAATTTATACCAGGCTAATTGTGGGAAAACTCTGCACTATATCTTTTTTAACCTTACCCTTTGAGGATATCCTTTAAGATTATCTTTGCATCATAGTGTATTTGTCATCACCATATTACTGTCATCTCATTTTGCTGAAATGAGATAAATTATAAGTACAGTCTTGTATTCTTAGACTTTTTCTCTGAAGTGTAGGAACTGAGAGTGGTTTTATTATTTTTCCTTGAACTGGCCCAAGTAGAGTAAAATCAGCATTAAAATCTTATCACATAGGAAAATTAGCAAATAAAATTTCAAATTCTTTAATGAATAGATTAACAACTCAGCAAACTGAGTCCTGGAAGCTCACCAAACACAAAGGAGTCTTATTTTCCCCCCAGATGTCTTTTGTCTGGTTAATTTTTCTGTACTTTAGTACATAAGTGCACAGGAGTGCACTTGGACACCATCAAATAGAAATTCAGTAGTCACTGGTGTCTTGGTTTAAGAGACAGGTATTTGCCAAGGAGAGGCAAGACTCCCCTTTTTTCCCGTAACCCGCTCCTTTTCAATCGCTATAATTTGAAATCAGACGCTTTCAGGCAGAAGATATGGGGATAGGAATAACAGTTCTTTACTAATATATCTAACCAGGCAAACAGCATAAAAACAACAACAGCTTTAGAAACTGACAACAAAACAGAACAGTACAGCTCAATTTTAGTCCCCTTTGGCCACAGGCTCCTTTTTCCCGAGCTCAGTTCCCGGTGCTGTGGGCAGAGCCGGTCCCGCGCAGCTGCAGAGTCCGGGCTGATGGCGGCAGCTCAGGGGTGAGCGGGAGGTGGGGGGGCCGCTCCTGTTCACGGCGCCGGCCGTGCTGCTGCTGCTCAGCAGTGAACAGTAGGATAGGATGGGAAGGCGGCAGGGTGAGGTCCAAACAGCAGGGAAGTGTGGTCTCCGGCGTTGAAAACTCGCGGGGAAAGGATCCAAAAACCAGATCCCCCACTGTCTCCAACTCCACGTGCCAGCCGCCAGAGAGCCCTCCCCCCTGGCCCTGTTCCTTTTTCCGGCTCCTTTTTTTCCATTCCCCTCCCCTCACCTTCCAGTGAGAGGAAACTAACTTGTAGCCACAAATACTTAGCATAACAATGGGGGAAAATTCCACAGAAAAGAAAATAAGTTATTCAACCCCCAACAACTGGTTATTTCTGATATGTAATAATCTCAATACAGAATAAGAACATCAAATGACTTCTGCATTAGAAGACTCACAACTGTCAGAATTTATCGAAAACCTATTACAGGAATGGATGTTTTCAAAGTCTGCTGCATATGGTCTTACAAACTTTTCCTGCTATTGTAATTTCTGTGAACAGTTTTATTCATCCATTAAATTGAATGAGCAGGAAGGAAGTTAAAAAAACAGTCTATAACAGGACTTGTAAAACTAATAAGAAATTCCAGGAACCAAAAAAAAATTAACCCAAGCTTTTGATCATTCTTCAGCCATCCCTCTTGGGACTTGGCTTTACCAACACATCTCTCCAGAAGTTATACTGCAAGGCAATATAGAATTACATTTATGATGACAAAGTAAATTATTCAATAAAGAAATTCAGGTTTCAGTAATGCCTTTTTTCCTCCTAAATTTATGTAGCAGCATATATTTGCATGTTGCTATTTATTTGTCTAGTGAGTTTTTTTAGTATATGAGTACCTCCTAATGAATAAATAACCAAAATCACACTAGGGTGATGGTATACCTTTCCTTCTACTTAACAGTTGATTTAACCTTGTCTTCTTTCCCTTTTTTCTGCATCTACCCAACAATTCTTTTTTCCACTCTCTTTCTAAATAAATTCACTTATATGTTCTTCTAACCCCCATATTCTTTATTTTAATTACTTTCCAGGGAACTGTAAAAAAGAAACTGGAAATAACATTTTTCTTTCATTTTAAAACTAGCCATTTTCATGATGGTATAAATTTCATGTACCAATAGGCTTCTTAGACTGTTGCTGCCCTCCTCACAACTTAGACTTTGCATTTTATGAAATAAATGAATATTCAACAGTTCAAAAGGAAACCAGAATCTAAAAGTCAAAGCACCCAAAAATGGAGGAGAATCAGTCTAAAACTAGTGACTTGTCTCTTTATTGACAAGGTTTAAAACAATATTGAAAGGTCTGTAAATTTAATTGAGGAAAATAACAATGAGCATTTTCTTTATTTTGTTATTATTGTATTTCACAAAAAAGAAAAAAAAAACCAAAACAAAAACCAAAAAAACCCAACAACTTTCTTTTACCCCTCCTTAAATTTCAAACTTCTGCTCCTTTTTTTTTATTTAGCCTCCCAGGAAAAAGGGAGTGATGAAATCTCCTTTGTCTTACTTGTTTCTCATTAGTAAATAGAGATATCTAAAACAAAAATATAAAGGAAATAAAATTTCTTTTAATTGGAAATGTTTTACTTAAAATACACCATAAATTTTATTTGAAAACCAAAGAATGACCAATCTTACTTCTTGTGATATATTTTTAATAAAAGTTCAGCTTTTTTATCCCAGGCTCTCCACTGAATAAAGAAATATTGCATTGCAGAAAAGAGCCTTTAAGGTCTTCTGGGTTCAGAAATGGCTTATTGTTAAGACTTACAGTGCAAGATAATTTTTTTTTTTTTAATTTCAGCTCTTATCAGGTTGTAAAGCAGATAGATCTATTCTTATTGAGACAGGTTTTAACAAAAAACATTTTGGTTTCTTGACTCAGTAAATAAGCTGAAGTCACAAAAACATTTTAAAAATCACATCTTATTTTCCAATGGGTTGTCATTCGAGATAGAATGATGGTAATCCAGGTTGAAGTTCATCCTCCAAAAAATTGATTATTTGAAGTAATCTGTCCAACAGTTGTGTAATTTTGTTTGCTATAACTACCATGCAGAATTGCAACTTGCCCTTGTTTTCTGCAGAGGACATGAAAGAATGTTCTGCCTTTTTGGGTGTCAAGGGATATATGTAATCTATGCATTCAATTACTGACTTTTTGTTCTAATCACCTCTTGGTTCCCAAGATCAGATGTTCCTTTTATGACATTAAGATCTTGAGAAAATATTCATAAGAAAACAACTCCTTTCTTTCTCGTTTTTCTGTTTCAATATTTAAAAAAAAAAAATCAAAACACAGTCATGCTTTTACTGTTATGTAATTTCTTAACCTGCAAAGAGACAAGAAATCCACTGGCTTAAAATAGCAAGTCTACAAAAACCAACTGGAACCATTAGAAGACCCAACCAATTGAGAAGCTCAGGAAGTAGAACTTGTAATAAAATTTTTGTATATTAATTATTTGTTCTGTATTATATATGATCTAATAACAATTTTATTCCATCTATCACATTATTCTAAACTATGAAGTCAAAAAGTTTACAGCCCAAGAAACACACCTTTAATTCTGAAGCTACTATTGTTTTCATTTTCCATTTTGTATGAATTCACATCCCAAAATGCACTATTGACTTAAAAGGAACTCTCACAATGTTAAATGGAGAGATGGGAGATATTTAATTGTATTTGTAGTGCTATATGTGAATGCTCACCTCTGTCCTGCTTCTGGTACAACTCTTTTGTTAAAAGAGCAAAAGGAACATTTACAGTGTAGAAATCATTAATGACACTAGCACTAAATAATCATACATGTCCTTTTGGATACTTTTTACAACAGCACCATAGTACATTCTTATCAATGAATGGCCTAGTTGGCTCTTAAGTTTTTACAGTTTCTTGAGGTTTATTTTTTAGCTCTAATTTTATTCTGATACGAGCTTTTGAACACCATCTTAGTTTAAAATTCAAGTATATGTTGTTGCATGACAAAGAAATATGACATAAGCACACAGGAGTAGTCTCAGTGTAATATAGTTTTTCAGCTTATCCAAAAGACTTCCTCATTGTCATGTTCCTGCACTGTGGGGAAGCAGATACCTGACACTGTTTGGGCTTTTATTAAACATTTTACATTGACATTAATTTAGACACTTTGCTTATTGATTGGCAGCATTGCTTGTGATGGAGGGTCTAATTCCTGCACTGCTAGATTCTGGGAAACTTCCATTTACCTCAGCAGAGCAGTACGGAACATTGATGCAGCTCCATGGTACCTGGCAGAGTTCATCTCCAAGGTCTGGAGGAAAATCACTACTTGGAATCATATTTTCTTATCTACCAATATGTAGCAAAAGATCAGCATTTCAAACATATGCTCGTGATATAACTTAGTTTAGGTAGATAAAAAGACCAAGCCGTTTTAGCTATGTTGTTTACTTAAAAAAGATCATTAGCTTACAAGAATTAACTTTGCTAGTAAGAATTTAAGAGTTTCATTTTTTAATATAAATATTTGGCTAATAGATATAAAAGGTACTTATTTTCTCTTCAGTTGGCTTTCTTTCCTAGGATTAGTATAGCATGACAGATGGCTGATGTCATCTTTACTTGGAAGAACTCAGCTGGCAATAATAGCATGGTACATTTCTGGGGATTTGCGGTACTGTATGTCATGAAGTCGTTTTCAACCAAAAAGAGTCCAAAAGGGAATTCCCAGAAGTAAATATCTGCCTATGATATCCTACTGTGCCTTGTTGATGCATCACAAACAGAAGGAAGCATAGAGTCTTTATAAAACTCCATAAATATTTACAATATTGTTGAAAATACATTGGAAATGCTACAGATTGCAAATGGTATGGGCCCCCTTGGCACTATAACTTTGATTTTGCTGTTGAGTGAGAATAACAAAAACTGGTGATTTATATATATCAGAATCTGTTATGTATATATTTGAAGTTCAGTGATTTTTGTCACATTTGACATTCATGTGTAATAGAATGAAAGCATTAATATTAGTGGAATGTAGATATGCTGGTTGATTGTTTTTCATTTTACTAATGATTGCTGTGATGAGTAGAATAATGTCAGGGTCGGGGGGTTAAAGTTAATGAGAGCTTTCCATTGCACCATTGATTAATGGTGGATACCGTAGTGAGAGATTTTCAGATTCTTCCCATATAAAAGCAATAAAGGTAGAAATTATGCCAATTTAAACACTTTGACTACCTAGCAAAATGTTTCTAAACCTGTCATAACAACATCTAGGCCTGACAAAAACTGTGAGAAATTATATTAAAATATTTAAATTGTAGTAGATGCTTGTAATGATATAAATCAAAGCTTGGTTTTTTAAATCCACACTTTCTCTATCTGCATTAGGTTAAGCCATAAGACATTTTAAATTCTGCTCCTAAATGCATGTTGAAGAGTACACTTTCTAAAGGCAGAATAATAGAATATATTTTAGCATAATATATGTTTTAATATTAGAGTATGAGTCTTTCAATACCTGATTTAATAATTAGGATTTAAATATGTTGACTCCAGTTGCTATCTGTTCCCTCCTAATCCAAGAACAGACTTTACTGACTGGATTTCAAAGACAGAGGGCTAACTTCCATGAAGCTCCAACTCTTCTTGCAGAACAGAGATACAAATGGAAGAAAGCAGACCAATGTCCATGAGAAACTGAGAAAATATTTCTGACAATTATTTTCCACTTCAGTGCTTTTTACTACTCTGTGTCACAATGAGAAAGAAAAGAGAGACTGCAAGGCAACGAAATAAAGCAACTTAAAAAGCAAAAAGACCAACCCACCCTCAGCCCCAAAATCTAACCTTACCTTCAAATATGTCATCTTGTCAAACAATATATTTTTTAAAATTCCTACTAAGAGCTTTCCAAAATATATTGCTTTTCAGCAAAGAATATTGTATCAGAGGCAGTGTATGAGAGAATTTAATGACTTAAGACAAATGTCTCTGCTTGTCATATTAACCTATCTTTATATACCTAAGAAATGCACAAATAAAATACGACCATGACATTTATATGAGTATTTTTATTCCTTTTCCATTTTTTATTAGGAAATAAAATTAAATAGCTGCATGTACCATGGTTAAGAGAAGTTAAATCTTGATCCATCACCTGAACATTACGGACAATGAATGATAATTGACCTATGGTGCCTATTAACACCAACATAGGCTTTACCCATTATATGAACAAATTGGAAAAAGGCTGGCCTTCTAATAAAACAGTATAAAGCTGTCATGTTCCACTGTAGCTATGTTGATGGTGCATTGAAGAGACTATCATACACTGCAACATGGAAAATAGTAGGCTGGTAGGATTTTTAATGCTTTTCTTTTGTAGTTCAGTGTACTTCTTTCCTAAGTATGATTAAATAATCATAAGAACTCCTCTAAGGGCTAATCTGCGTTATTTCCCAGATTTTCACCTTGGGGACATATTGTCCCTTGTCACTGAAACCTCAGGGACAGAAGGGTACGCTACAGGGTGGCACAGCAGGAAGCTGAGATACTGATGAAACAGTGTTCAGTTAATGAAGGCATGGCCCATGGCTTCTGCTGGTATGCCATATGTTTGAAGAAATGCTAATGACTACAATTCAAATACCTTTTTCATCTTAACTATATGTAAATGTGTTTATAAATGCTCTCTTATAAATATACTATCACATTTTTAAAAGCTAAGTGCTAATGTTGCTTTCAACATCTATAATACACAATAATTAAAACTTTAGCAATTCTGTTTAATTATACCTTATGGGAAACTGTACAGTAATTTATAGAAATTAAGCAGAAAAACAAAGATCAACAGAAATAAAACAGCAGTCTAAGAACGGAATAATAAATCATTTAGATCATTATTTTGCAAAAACAAGATCATTGTGAACAGACAACTTAGGCCCAGTTCTCAAACAGCTGAAATTTGCAAGGGGAAGATCAGTTTATAAACTCATGACATTCTATTAAAAAACCCCTTCAGCAAGTTGAACCAATTGTGACTTTTTCGTGCAGTCAGATCATTTAACAAAACTCAAAAACTAGAACTACTGATTTAAGATCAAAAACCGGGGAGATCTTAATTGGGCTGTGGCTTTTTTCTCTTTGCTTTACCTTTGTGAAAACCCTGTACCACTGCGGGTGATCATTAGCCACAAATGGCATTTTGCAATGAATCATCTTCTCCCCGAGTGGCCAAAACAACATCTCCATTGCAACAGCAGAAGTGGCATCCAGGAAGAGCAGTTGGTGACCAGGTTAGCCTACATGGGACACTACTATTTTTGCTGCAAGACAGGACACCCTGTAGCAGTCATACTTTTTCCAAAGAACTCCCTCAAGATCCAGGTTAAAGTATGGTGGTATTGCTAATCTGGGAATCTACTACCCACTTTTTTTTCCCCTCTTAACATTACTGACTCATTCATTATCAAATTTTGCCACAGAATTTAATAAACTTAAGATGAAGGAGGGCTAAATATTTTAAAAACTCAGAGAAAATCTACTTAAATTGCATCTTACACAGGCAAAGCCATGAAACTTAACCACCAGTTAACTCAATTTTCCTTCAAAAATCCAGTCCAAGCAAGAAGGAAAGTAAAGTATAAAATGTGAAAGCTGCCTAAGCGTTCCTTAGGACACTATTAAGGTAAAACACCTGAACCAAGCTACTTTTACTGATTCCTTTTTTTCATTTAATCCCTAAGAATTAGGACACAGGAATTATATGAATGAGCTTTACTTGACCAGTTTCAGACAGAACTGTCCTACACAAGTGCTTCACTTTTAGGGGAAGGCTTTTTCTGCTTCATTCTCACCAAAAAGGGTCACAAATTTGACCTTAAGGATGAAGAGGGGAACTGGAAAACTGTTCTACTTCTTCATCTTGCTTAAAAATTAGGCAATTGTTTGGGAAAAAATAATTTCTGACTAACCAAATATTGTGGAGCACTCTGTGGGAGCCCAAACCAGGCTTGTGTGTGTAGTTTACATGATGAGACATTGGAATCTATTTTACAGTCAAGACAATGAATGTTTTAAATTCTGTTAGAGAGAATGTGAAAGTATGCTGCACAGAGAAGGATACCTTGAAGGTAAAAAAAAAAAAAATAGAAAATCACAGCTTCTCAATATCTTAATGGAAGGTTCTCCAGGCTGGGTAAACAACCTCTTTATCAACTTTGCCATCTCTTGAAGAAGAATTTATCTTTGTCTGCCTCAGCCAAAAGCAGCTTTCTGCCCTGTGTGCCCTCTTCAGCCAGGCAAGACTGACAGTCAGGTCAAGAATTTTGCCCTACATATTTGACACATAGGCTCTGAATGTCTCATTTTTTAACCATTAGACTGACTGGTCTGTTGAGGTGTCACTCTCTTCTGGAAGGCTGGTGAGGCATGGGCCTTTTGTTGGCCTTTCATACAGAAGAAAATTTCACACTCTGACTGTACATTATTTTTTATTGACAAAAATGTAAAATATGGAGGACTATGGAGGCAATGGGTAATGGACTAGAACATGTGTCCTTCAGTTTAGCAAGTCAGTTCCAGCTTGGAAAGTAGAGAATTATTTTTGCACTTAGCACTTGCTTACTGACCTCTGTGAAGGATATGATTAAAATTATTTTAGGTACCTTCAATTACCACAGTTAACGAACTCCAGCTAAAAAAATAAATAAAAATGGAAAAGGTGTTCTTTTATTCCCATTTTACACATAAGGATGTTAGGTAGAAAAAGTAAATGTTTGCATTTCTGAAAAGTAGGGGTGATCAGCCCAGGGACTTTGACAGGAATCAGGAAATATTCAATAGCTGATACCCTCAGGTTCAGGCCCAGGAGATATTTAAATAGCAAAAATGGGGTTTATGTAGGGTTGTTCTGGTTGGTTTTTTTAATCAAATGAATATATAATTACGTAGTTTACAGAAATGCAGAAAGGGAATGGCAGTGACAGAGAAATGTAGTTCTCATTAATGGTATTATCTCACTCCTACAAAATATAGGAGCAGTTTTGACAGGCTTGACACCAGATCTTCCACTTTACAAGCTGGTGCTCAGCTACAGAGTTAAAACTCATCTCCTTCCCTTTCTGCAGAACATTTGAATTTTATGAGTAATATTTGAAAGTGTTCTGAAGATCCTGGTTAAGAACACCAACCTAAGACCTGGGTAAGGTGAACTTGGAAGTCTCAAGCAGGTCCTCTGTTCACAAATTAATTAACTATTCACTTGAGAAGTACATGTACACTGGGCAACGCTGCTCTTCCCTCCTGTTGCATTTTTACAGGCATAAGTGAGCACTTATCAGGTACCTAAAAATAGGCTTTATGTTATCTATATGAGGGAATTTTGAGCCTCAGAAGAAGTTATGAAGCTCTGCAGACTTTGGTGATTTGTCCTTTTCATTCATTAATTCCTCAGCTGCAGGCAGCCTCACACATCCCACACCCTTTTTCAATTTCTGGGGTGTCTCACTCTTGCTGTACCCTGTGGAAGGAACCTGACTGCCTAACCAGGGATTCTGCCATGGGGTGGCAAATTTGGCTTCACACTTGCTTTATAGTTATTTGTAGAGATGGGAAAATTTTGAAAAGCTGCATTCCTTGCTAGAACAGAGTGATCCTTGGAATGCCTGTAGGAACCTCAGTCAAGCATCTGGATATTAATAAAAAATTCATTTCTGTTTTCTTGCTTTGGAAAAGTAGGCTATTCACTAGAGTATTATTACTTTGTCTTCCCAGGTAAGAAATTGATTATGTGTCCCTTCCCTCCATTACTTGCAGTCCATGTTTTCAGTTCCTCTGATGGTATATCTTGATTTTTCAATGTTTTTTGGACCTGTCTATAGATCGTCATTTTTTCCTCACTAGACCTTCAGAAATCTAATGAAGTTTCTTTTGAGCAATGGTGGTTAATAAAACCAAAGACTACCAAATCAGATGGACAATACAATCCCTGGAAAAGATAACTGCATAAAAATCCACCGAACTGGTGGAAGCTTCTCAATTTGATCAATATGGTTAAAGATACGTGCAGGCTTATAGCTTTGCATAATCAGTGTAGCTAGACCTGTGGTCAGAGAGACATCTAGCAAGTTAGCTTGGAGAAGTATTTCTCACAAGTTTGAGTTTTGCCCTGTTCTCAGGGTGATAAGGAGAAAGTTCCCAAGGTGATAACATGGTCAAAAACAGGTTGGAATTCGTGAAAAACAAGTTGGAAAAACAAGAAGGAATTCACAACAAGGACAGACACCTGGTGTTTTTCCGTGGGACACATCCTGGGAGATGTTTGTCCCAGTGGACCAATGAACTACAGTTCTGTTCCGTGCATTGGAACATGCTTTAAATATAAACTCTCGGTTCAATAAAATTGGCTTCTTTTCCCAAAAGGAGTCCATGTGCTTTGCTGTTCCTTTTGTCTTTTTCTCCTTTTATTTAGGTCCCATACCACATACACCAACTGTTTCTATTTCAGAAAAATGTATTAAAGAATTTATTAAATCTAGAATTTCATTTAAAAGTTGTCCTTTCAGAAAAAGACCATATTTCACCATATAGAATCAAAAAAAATTTGAAGGTTCTTGCAAAACATTTTTGGTGGGGCGTGGGGAATGCATTTTAAGTTCAATAGAAACAAGGTCAAAGTGTTTCAATAATAATTCCGTTCTCGGGTATAAATTATATCATAGTTACCAGTGAACCTCAAAATGAAAAATAATTTTGAAACAAACAGCTACATTATATTCCAATAAATGTACAGAAAGCTGTTAGCCTATTGAAATATTTTGTTTCAAATTAGAAAACACCTTTCAAGCAAATTTAATCAAAATTGATACTTTCCTTTAACAAGTTCAATTTCGTCAAAATCCTGTTTCCTGACAGCTGCAGTTATAACTTATATTTAGAAGCTTCCAAAACATTTTAATTTTGAGGTTATTATACAGATACTTCCAGCGCTAAAAGAGAATATTGTAAACACTGAAGGCTTAGAATAGCCTTTTCAAAGCAGGATCAAAAGCTTTAAAATGTTGCACATGGATATGGCTGGGGAATTATTTCAAGAGACAAAAAACATTTGGAAAATGTTTGGAAAACACTGCTTTCCATAAATCTATACAAAGAAATGAAGCCTCAAGCTTTTGCTGAGGAAAAATATCATATCATATCCTCCTGATTTTTCAATTGTGATATATTTTGTGTGTTTACTCACACCTAGCATACGAGACATGAACTCTGGGACAAGGTGCACAGATTTCAGTAAGGGAGGCTGGTGCCTGCTGAACACCCTTTATTTACACCAGAAGAGCTGCCAAAAGAGGAAAAACATAAAAGATAGGGAGCAAAAGCAGTCCTGATAGCAAGAAATAAATAAACGAGGACTTCTTTATCTCTCTCTTTCATTTTACTTTGTTTTTTAATGTAGAAGATACTTAACCTATTTTTAAAGGCATTTTCATGCCACCATTCCTTGGAACATATAGTACCCACCATTGCTAAGGCAGAGTTCATTTCACTAAAGGTATCCAGAAATCTAATTATCTCCTGAGAACTTGCTATAATTTTAAGGTTATGCAAAAGATGTTAACTAATCACACAGCTCCCAGATATTTGTAACATGCAGTGTGACTCTGAGGTTGCATTTAAATGAGAGACAGGCATGACTACTGAAGTGTTGTTTGTTAGTGCTGCACAGCAAGCAAAATGCTACATTGCACAGTGCCAAATTCACAATACTTCATCGGTTATGCTTCAGAGATAACAGAAAGCAGACAACACTTAATCAGTGTTCAGTGTTCCACAGGCTATATTAAATAATAATAATAATAATAAACTGAGAAGTACTCCAGGAAAAAATAGACTACAAAATTAATTACAAATTGCAAATATGGTGCAATGCAAATGAATGCAAACAAGGAAAGCAAAATGTTTATTTTTTTACCAAACACTGACCCGATTTGGAAAACTCAGGCTTCCTGATGAATTAAAAGTTACAGGTCAGGCCTTATATTATCTGTATTGGCTAAAAATTACACAAATTTGGGGAAGTTCAAATATGAAATATAGAATTCAGAGCTTATTCTCAGTTTAGAATTGTTACTTTTTAATAAGTATTGAAACCAAAACTGCTGCCGACAAGTATCAGACTTTCTGCCTATTTTCAGAAGTGGGTGGACACAGAAAATAGAGGTTATTGAATCTGAAAACAATAGTGTTGACTTCTTTGGAAACAATGCCATTGAGTGGGGTTTTTTCCCCCTGGGAATAGCTGTAAATACAACCAGCTAGTTATTTTTGTAATTTAATGCAATCAATCAATAGCAAACATGAAACTATATGTAATATGCATGCTTATTTGTATATATGTACATTTATATCTATGACATATATATAAAGACAATAACAAGTGATTAGAAAATATAATACTATACCTCTCCTGCAAGAGTTAGCATTTATGCCTTGTCATTCAAAATTTGAACAAAATTAGAATGGATAAGAATGATAGATAACTGTTATCTCTAAACCTCTGACATGTGAATTATTTAATTAATTGTTCCCATTTTATGTTACAACACTAAGCATATTGAAGTAGGCCCATACATATTTCAATAGGTGCATGTTTTAAATTTAGGGCTATGTCTTCATCAGACTAAATTAGAGAATAGATAATTAATATTTAACTTCTATGAAAGCATCTTAAAATGTATGGTCTTAACCACCACCTTTCACTTTAGACAGCCATGTGAATATCTATTTGTAAATTTCCTCTTAATTTTCAAGCTAATGAAACATGAATACCACTTCAGAGGGCACATAAATGGCAAAAATCAAAAGAATCTAGGGTTTAGCAACCCAGAGAATGCATGTTTCAGAATTGATATCCTTCTGATCAGAGAGTTGAGGGGGAAAAGAGAGAACTAGAAAAATGCCTACGGAGGCTTATATACAGGGAATATCTAAAATCTTGTGTGGATTTCCAGTTTAAGCTTAGTGGAAAGAAAGGGAAAAAAATGGTAAAAATATTCCTTGAAGCGATGGTATTTGCCATAGAAATTGAATCTTGCTTTGAAGCAAGAAGCAGCTGTTACTGAGAAATATGGAAATAATTTACCATAAGAGGCAAAGATGGGAAGAAAATAGATTCTAATCTAGTTCATAATATTATCGAATTATTATTTTAAAAGTCAGAACAAAATAAATGAACAAACTTTCAAGCTATCCGAGGTAAATGCTGACACTATGGGAAAAAAACCAGAAGATCACTTAGTTAACTAGAAAGCCAGAGTGCAGAGTCTCAGGTGTTCAATGAAACCTGCCTTCCAGCTCAGAGGGAGTCTGGCTTAGAGCAGAGAAAAGAAAGTCACAGAGATGAAGAATGAAAAAGCTGTTTACACTTAAATATAAAACAGATCAGAAATGCTGAAGAGCCTAAAAAGTCTGGAACCAAAACCGGAATCCCATAATTAGCTATTCCTATTTAGGAATTTTGCCTACTTAACCCAGATTTCTAATCTATCTTTGAAAAGTGAACTGGAGAAGCTCAGGTAGCCAAAACAAAAAGGATGAACTAATCAGTGGCTTAATTTTCATTACTGACAAGAAGTATATCTCATCCCAGGAAAAGGATTTTAACTTTCCATGTCTTAGACACTAGATTTAAAAAAAAAAAAAAAAAAAAAGATATCCACAGAAATAAAGCCTTACTCAATGGCAATATTTTTGCCAGCACTAGTACTCAGTTGGAAAAAGTCATTTGGGGGAGTAATTAACTTTAAACCCGCCTCTCCTCAAAACAGAGATTTTCAGTATGTTATTTAAAGTCTACAGGCCAAATTGTCTATCAATTAACTCTGACTTCAGAGAATCAGCAAAAATGCAGCTGCAAACAGTAGAGCTTTGCTAGAATGAAAATGTCTTTCCAACTATGTAGTTTTGAAAAGGCCTAGTGTTTCAAGGTCCCATGCTTGAGAAAAGGCAAGGATTAACTGCATTTCCCCTACTAACCAGTCTACCCTACTTTGATGCTTAATTGCTAAAACTAACTTACATTGCTGAGATTCAACTACAGTTAAATAATTACATGAATAAGGACCTCTGTATGAATACAATATATTTTTACATATTTTATTCTAATGACTTTGCAATCCATTTTCTCTTACATATGAGCAGCCTTTCAAGAGAAAAAAATACTCAACAAACCAAAGCAGCAATACTTGCTTAATATTTCTAAGTAGCCCTGTAATTTTTGCTTCCACACAACCTTTTCCTGACCATTTTCAGAAATTTAATCTAGGTCATCACTTCACATCTGAGCCTTCCTGTATCATACATAGTTTGCCTGAAAACCTTTGGTTTATTATGTGTTCAGTTCCAGACTATATCCTCTTATTTGTGTGTTCCTTTTGATATTTCATCTCAGCTCTCTGTATATATTAAAATAACGGCCGACACATATATGAATTTGAATGCCATACTAAAATGAGTATAGAAGATGCAGTAAAACATGTTAAAAATGTATGTGCAACAGGTGAAACTGGAAAGAGATGGGACTGTTCAGTGGGACAGTTCAATGTGTGAAAGATGCTCAGAATTTTGGATGATTACCTAAATTTTATTCTGAAAACATTTAGATCTCATTTTCAGAAAGAGCTGAAGCTCAGCAAGACTCCTAATGGTATTATCACTTCCTAATTCCCTCAAAAAATTTAAAGCTGTGTTACAATTAAACTGTGGGTGACTGTGAACTGTGGGTTCAAATGTGTAATTTTAATTTGGGATGTCTACAGAAATTTAATTAGATGATCACAATAGTGATCACTCAAAGGCTCAACTGGTATCTTATGAAATAAAGCTGATGTCCACTAAGAAACTCTGCTAACATAGTATTGGGAGAGGAGGCTTAAAATGGCAAAAAACCAGAGCAACTGATTGACAAAGCGTATCCACATTTGCTAGATTCCTGAAAATAATGGTTGGGACTAACAAGGAACATCAAGAAGAAATATATGACAAGGTTGAGTGACATTCCACATTTGGGTGGCTAAAGAACATATCTGTAAGGAAAACAAAGTGATTGCCTGGAGTGCAAAGATCCTGTCAACATGAAAACAAGTTAAACAAACAATTTTATTCTTTTAATTCATATTGAAGACCGTGTCACTGTGATGTAACTGAACTCTTTAAAATCAAATCAATCAATCTCTGTAGCACTTTGTGGAAGAGCAAGAAGCAGAAAATAGAAACTTGACAGCCCAATATACTTTTGCCCTGACATTAACTTGTCAACACTTATAACCCCAGAAGAAGAAATCAGAGAATAGACAAATATATATTATTCTTAACAGCAGTGACAGCTGCTGTCCTTTTCCTCTCAATGCATGCAAAACTCGCTGGCTTAGTTTCATTATTATTATTACTACTACTATAACCACCTTTTTAAAAAATGTCTCTCTATTTTAATCTTTGAGAGACAGATAAAACTGCTGTAAATCCAAAACAAAAACAACTGTTTTGAACCTTTCATTCTACCACCGGCAGGCAAACAAAAATCTTCTCATTAGCAAAATGGCTGGGAATGGAAGCGAAATCCCACTCTGCTGGGTCCCAGAGCTTCCCAGAACTGTGATCACAGCTGCATAGAAATAACATCCAGTGCACTGAAATGATACTCCAAGCCTTCTGAACTGTGGAAACTTCAGAAGAACCTTAAAAACAAAGATAAACCACTCCACTATTCGAGGCAGGAGCAATGCTGCTTACAGCTCTGCTTCAGAAGTGATGTCCTTCCCAGGCACTGCTCGTTGGAAGAGACAAGAAACAAATTAAACTGTTCTTTGCTCCCTTTTCAGAGCTCATCAAACACCGAACAAATGTAAAAAGTTCCCTTGTGTTGATAAAACAAAATCTTTCTGTAACCCTTGATGAATTCTGCTGTATTGAAAAGTCAGGAGTTAACCAGAAAACCCCACAAGCACAGCTTGGCCTGCTAGGGTATGAATGAAGGGTGGAGCTGAGAGTCTTTCAGCTTTGTAGGCTGAAGCCCAAAAAGCAAGAAATTTGATCAATTCCCAAAAGAGACTAGGGCCTTTCAAATCTTCCAGGACCTTACAAGTCGTCTGGGAGCTCACTAAAACCTGAAACATTTGTTTAATTTCTCTCCCTGAAGGATTGCTCTTGTCGGGGGGAAGGTTTGGGGCACTTCAGACTGCCATGTGGATTTGTTTTCGTTTTAGTGAGTTGCTGCTGTGAGCAAGAGATTTAAAGTTTGTTCAGTGGTATATGTAAAGGGGTCTTCTTTTGAACCACAGAAAAAACATAATGAATTAGACTGTTATAGTTTTATAGGTGAAAAGAGCTAAAGCAATTGAAGGAGAGGGAATCTAGGCACATTAAAGAGCAGTATCACTTGGAAGCAGGATCAGCATTTTACACTGTCTAAACAATTTGTTGAGGAGGCTGGTAAAAACTTGAAGAGAGACAAATTTGGAAGGATAATTAGAGAGGATCAAGATGAAATACTAGCTGTCAGGAAGCAGAAAGTATTTTAAACTAGTGCTAGCAGATGCCTCAAGAATTACTCTGCACAGACAAAAGGAAAATGTGTGGAGATAACCCCAACTTATGAGAATAAGGGATAGAGTGATAGGGAATATAAAATACAGTGATTATTGATGCAGGTTTTTTTTTCTTCTCTCTTTGCAGAAAACAGAAATGAAAGCTGTATGAGTCTTTGCAGGTAAAAGGTTATGTAATTATCCAAACATACCTGAATTCCTAGCCTAGGAAATGCAATAAATCTAGGAATTGTTATTTGGCTTTCAGTGGGAGAACAATATATTTCCTTAGTGGTAGTTAGTTTCTTAGTGACTGTTTCCCCCTCTGT
Organism: Toxostoma redivivum; assembly: GCA_013397375.1. Classification (NCBI taxonomy): domain Eukaryota; kingdom Metazoa; phylum Chordata; class Aves; order Passeriformes; family Mimidae; genus Toxostoma; species Toxostoma redivivum. Next base: position 1,169,481 of record VXBI01010201.1, on the reverse strand, counting down.
ACCCTGTACCTTTCAATTAAATCCCAGCAGAGTTAAGAAAATGGAGGTAAAATGAAACAGCAGTCATTCAATGGCTAGAAATAGTATGTTTGCCTTTATCTACGCACACTGAATGGGCAAAAATATATGATAAAGGCTCTTGCATCCATACATATTGTTCTCATAGCATGGGACAAACAGAAGGCAGCACAACCTGTTGCATTGCAGAGATGGCCAAACCAGGTGGATCTGAGGTCACACACAGCAGACAGCTTTGCTGTCTGGAACTGCCACTATTTCAGTTTCCTAATCTAACTCACCATTTTCTTTAATCCACATGTAATGCTTCTGTCTCTTTCATTCTTTCAGAGGTAAGAGGTTATCTGAAAGAATATTTGGGGGAAAATAACAAGCATGAACGTCTGCATTCCAAATGGTCACAATATTCTGAAGGGGAGTATTGGTGAATTCCTTTTATTGCTTACTTCCAAACAATAGGAAGCAATCCAGTAGGAAATATTTGACAGAATAATGAAGAAAACAAATGCACAAAAATTCTTGACATAGGATCAGGCAAATGAAAAGATGCAAATATATGTGATTAATTTTCCAGGGCAAAATACTTCTGTATGATGTCTAGTATAATTAAGACTGTGAAAACTTAAAAATCTTTTATATACTTTATACACTTTACACTTTATTTTCAGATAACCAGAACTGTTTCTTTATTGGCTATTTTATGTGAGTGCTGAATAGCAGTCCCTTTTTGTAGCTTTTTTCCCCTACAGCAACTACTGAAGTCTTCATTTACACTGCACAAATTATCCTTAGCAGCAGGTAGGAAGCAATCAGCAAGGTGTAGCTTGCAATAGGTCTATTTTCATTACAAGATGGAGAGAGCCAAGGGACATGACATTTGTCCAACATAGTCAGGGAGGACTCTATTAGGAAAATCAGCCCTGGAGAATTGTAGTCTTGCTGAGGAGAAATTGAAAGGGAGAATGTGGGAAAGAGCATGGTTGTTTTGTTTGGTTTTTTCTTACTTTTTGTCGTGAAGGTAAGAAAAGACACAAGTAAGAAATAATTCAAATCCTTTAAAAACTTCCTACAGTGCCATAAAATGCATATAATTCTCTTGCTCTTGAGTACCCTGGGCATTTCAGAGTATGTCTGTGAAATGATTTCACAGTGACTCATTAGTGGAACTGTTAGCAACAAATTTGGAGGAGGAGAGCATGAGGATTTGGGAGATAAAAGAGAGTCACAGCTAATGCAGTTATATCACACTGGATAAATTTTTCAAACAATAGTAGAATAAAACAAAGATGGGAGGGAAATGGGCAAAATCATAATGACTTAATTTTACATACCTAACTGGGATACACCAATTGAGAAACCAAATGTCCTAGAGTGTCCCTTGAAGGTAATTTCAGTCCCCCAAAGTTCTTAATTATCTTTTGAAGGTGACTATTTTCTCTTGAACTATAGTGGCAAGAATTTTCCCCATTATACATTATTATTTCTGGTTTCAGTTCTCCTTTGAGTATTCTCTCTGTTGCCTCCCTCCAGTAAGCAGGAACGTTGTATGCTTTTAAGTATTTACTGAATGTTTTACAAGGAAATATTTTTTCTAGAACTGTAAATACAAAGAACTCCTCTAAGCAAATGAATGCCCACCAGGCTGTATTTTTTTCCTTTTTAAATAATACATTTTCTTGCTACTGGCCTTGGAACTGAACTTCCTCCTGTACCATAACATAGGAATAATTGTATCTTGTTAAGTTCCAGAGTAATAATTTTTTTTTCATACAGAGTCAAGGAAAATTCCAAATATAGTGAAAACTGTAAACTCAGGCTTAAATAAAGGCTACAGTCTTTAGCTAAAATTATTAAATATAGAGGCATCTTGATAAATTCTTATATAACTATACCTTAAATGTTATCTTCTTAAAAACATTAACATTTGCATTTGTTTACCCGAATAAAATCCCCAGAATACAAATGAAAGAATGCCTTTGTCAGATATGGTAAAATGAAATATCACACTGCTTGCTCCAGAAGTCTGTTGCACAGAAGGACACTGAATCCTTCTCTTCTGAGTCTTAGGTTAGCATTTGAACAACAGGAGAAACCCACCTCTATCTTCAGGGGATTATACCTGTAACAGAAAATGGAAAGGAAAACATACTAGTTCTCATCTCTTCACTCATCTTTCACCTCTCAGAGCATGATGAAAAGGACACTGTCAAGCTTTCTCAAGGAAATTGTCTCTTGTAATTTTTTTTATGGGATATAGAATCCCAGGCCTTTCCCAAGTACCTAACATTTAACTGAGACATATGAAGCAAATGAACATTAGATGGGCAAGTTAAGTTGTAGAAAAACAATTTTTCTAAGGATTTTAATCTAATTTAAAGTCTAAAGGCAAGGATCTTAAACGAATGCATAAAATATTAACATCACTTCAGAAAACTCAAATGGATTTCTTCTCCCCATAGAAGACACATAGTAAACCCACGTGCTCCATAGAGTAAGAGACATGGAGAATGTTGTAATGCTGAGTGGGGGCAGAGGGAAGGAAACAGAGAAGAATAGAACCAATGCCTGTTTTAACTTCAAGGAAAATCTCCTAGTTGCCCTGAAGTGTTGGCCTGAAACGATAGTTCACTCCTGATTTTAGAAAACTATACTCAGATCAATATTTTTTGATGTTTGATATTGGATAGCACACATTGTAGAGGGCGAATACTCTTTAAATTCTTTCAAATGCCCTCTAACACCAACTGCACGTTGCAAAAATTCATGCTCTTCAGTACTGGACAATTAAAACTCAAAAAATTAAACAGGCCTCAGTCTCACTGTCTCCATGTGAATTCTGAACAACTGAGAGAACTCAAGTTCTAGTTTCACTTTTTTTTAGTTGCTCATTTATCCATATATTTTCCTTTCATTTTCATCACAATTAATCTCACTCCCTAAGGCTTTGCCTGGTATTCTTAAGAGCAACCAAGTATCACTCACCTCACTTTGCAAAGAATATTAAACAGGGATGGTGCACTACTAACCCTTGATCCTCAGTCTGCTCCTATACTCTCTCTTTATGGCTCTATACAGATACTTCATCAGCACAACATTGTTACAGAATAAAGCCCATTGCTATAAATGTACACCAAAACATTCCTTCGCATGTTCCCATAAAAGCAATTGGCATTTTACGGGCTAAATTTGTCAAATCTAGAAGTCTCAATCAAAATCTTTGGAAATAAAGATATTAAGCATGGTTTATTTTGAAATTAGGCGGCTTTCAAAATTGCTGCAGTCAGACAAAGATCATGTTAGGAAACTTCAGCAGCTTCATTCACTAAAGAATGTTTGTGCTGATCTGGAATCTCCAGCCCAACCTCAAATTCTCATGCATATAGGCTATGTGCTCTCTTGTGAGCTCTCTTTGTCACACAAAGCAAGGAACATGTAAGAAAACAATGTAAAGAAAATAAATTTTTGAGCTGAACACTGAACTTTCTCGTTAATTATTTTCTTGTAGCACTATATTAATTTAATTCTATGAAATAAATTAATTGCAGAAAACAACTACAGCTAAGCCTCTTAACTTGAATTTCTATTTAATTTCCAGGAGAAAAGAATTTTGTTCTCACTCCTTGTCAACTGACTCAGTTTAAAAGCTTCTTTATATACTTGAGTTGGTGCATATATTTGAGTTGTTGTGATGTACATCTCTACTGCACTATAATATACCCTTTGTTGTGCCAGTTTAAATATCATCCATACATGAAAGGCAGTGAAATTCCATCAGCCAGTTTTTTCTGAAAGCAAGCAGTGTTGGAACAAAATCAAACCCATCCTGCTCTCCAGCTTTCTAAAACTTTCTCAATTTCTGGGATATGGGAGAGAAATGCAATTAAAACAATTCGCTAAGTGCTTTATTTGCCACCTGCCATTCATTGAATACCTGCTGATAAAAGTGAGTTTTTTTTACTTGCAGATTTGTCCTGATAGATGGGAATTACGAAAGTTCATGAGTGCTCTGGGAGCCACATGAGGATAAATTTAGATTTAATCAACTCAAATCAGGTTTGGCAATAAAGATGTAAAAAGTGAATTACTTTCAGCTTGCCCCAAGTTGTTTAACAGAACCAGGACAGTTTATGAAGGCAGTTTTGCTTAAAAACTGTAGAAAACTTTGTACTGTTTAATTCTTCTGTTACTCTGTTAGCTATACAATTCACAAGCTGTTTCAATTTTCAAAAGGTATTTTATCCAAAACTTACCATGTGTTCAGGGGTGCTTACATGTTATTTTAAAGAAACCTTTTGCCTGTCACTTTTTATGTTATAATATACTTGTGACATTAACTATTCTTATCCTTATATCAACATACTCACTGGTCAATTTCAGTGAAGGTGTGTGTCTATATTAGCATTTTATATTAGATCTTCCCTGTGCTTCTGGGGTGAATGTCCCAGCTGTTTCTCTTTGCTGTGAGATCTGCTTGTGAAGAATCAGCTGGTGCAATAGTGAGGTGATATGAATGTGCAAACCCAAGGTAGCTGGGAATGCAAGATTTGAACAGTGAGTCCAGCTGTAATTGTTAGTACCAGTAATTAAATTTTGTATATTTTCTTTCTTTCTCATTATATCTTTTTCCTCCTTGCTGTTTGCCTCTTAATGTAACTGTAGAGAAAAAAATTATGTACTTAAAATGTGAGCATTCATCTTTTAATTAGAGATCTTTAATAACTAATTCTCACACTGTTTACTAAAATGCACCTCATCCTACAGATTAAAGATGTTGGAAGAGCTGTTATCTGCAGCACATCTCTAAGTCATAAATCCATATGATCAGATAGGGTAGACCAGCTCTGCTAATGCTGAAGTTTGTGTATAACTGAGAGACTTCATCTGACCTTATATGTTAGATCATGGAATTGATTCAAATCCAGAAGTCAAATACATAATATAAGTTTGAGAATGTAATGTAGTCACAGCCTCAAAGCTTAGTTATGTCAAAAAAAGGCAATTCATTTTCAGTAGTCAATTTTCATTGCTATTAGAATGGGCTTCTTGCAGATTTGTGAGAGAAAAACTAAAACTACAGACATTATCTGTACCACAGTTAGGGTGCATGAAGCAGAAGGTTTGTGTGCACAGTAATGAAACCATAGTGTCCTCTTGGTATTCACAGGCCTCCATTGTCTTTTGAGCACACTCAACACAGGCATCATGTGTAGACATTTATACCGACTCTGATTTTATTTTGAAGTTCACCTGAGTACTTTCCAAATTTAAGACAACAAAGACCTGAGACTGAAAATAGTGCCAACAGGTTCTTAGCACCATTGACAAACCAGGAAAAATTGTAAAAAAGTCAGAATTAGCCAAGTGAAGTTTATAAAGGGATTTATTTTATATCAGTGTCCTTATGAACCAATTTACTTAGATTATAATTATCAGCATTTAAAACACCAATAAAAATAGGGCTCCATACTACAACAGTGGGCAGAGTTTAATTTTAGTAAATCAGGGAGGTGCAGCATTTTCATTTCAGCAAGTCATTCTAAAAACAAGGTCACTATAAAATCATTCTTTGAACAGACAGGTGGGAGGGAAATCCAAAATGACACTTTAAGGATTTTAACTGGCATGTGATAAAGACATAGTTAGGTTCTAAGTACAATAATTTTGAGTGAAATTAAAAAGTAGTACTTTCTCTAGTTAAATGCTTCAGGTCTATGATTGGCTCAGTTTCTTAATCTTCCATAATGGATGTTAAACAAAAAGTAAAATAAAGACAGAATTACTGTTAATCCACTAATATGATGATAATTGTTTTTACATGGACCATGCCAAGGATATTAAATTTAAAAAAAAATGTAAAAAAGAAAGCAAAATAATGAATGCGAAAAGTTTCTTTTAAACTAAAAAAACCCCACCAAACCTATGTAAAAAGTTGGTAGTTTTTTTCCCCTCTAATGAAATGAGCTCTTTACATATAAATTATATTGTAATAACAGAGCTCCCTGGTGGAAAAGAGTTCCTTCTCCTGCTGGCAAAAATTAAGATAATCACAGATGGCTAATGATCAAAAATACTGACTGACAGCTCTGAAGTACAAGGCATAGATAATATTCTCAGAGCTACAGTTTATTTATACTCAGAACTGGCTTTAGGCACCCAAAGTGCCTAAATGCACACAAATGTGCATTTGTGATGTCCTATTATAATGGAGATCTTTTAGCCACCAATCCCTGTTGCCAAGGTTTTTCCTTAAGACTAAACTGATCTCCATTGTTTTTTCACCAAAATACTTGTGTCAGCATACCAGTCATTTGAAACAATCTGTAACGAGCTGCATTTTTTTAAACATGTAGACTATCATTTTTAGCAGCATTATAATTAAAATGTACATTTTGAGTTCTTAGAAATACTGTATTATACTTCAAGGTTCATATACTGGAGAAGTCAGTGAGGGCAAAGAAACCCATTATTTTCTTGTATTTGAATGATGGTGTACAAAATGTCTGGTTTCTTTGGTAGTGTCCAAAAACCTAAAAGGAATTTGGTCTTGCTCCCACTTATGTTGGATGAATTTTTACCTGATTGACTCAGGAGGTGGATGAGCTTAGAGGTAATTCTAGTTTTCTCAAATGTTTCTTATTTATTATTTTATGGCTCCTTTAAAAACTTTGCTGCACATTTTGTGGAGTAGAAGCCTATCTTTAATTTCAAAGCACCGACTGTGTTTTAGGCTTGTGATTGTTACAACCCTTCAGTACACATCCAACATTCAACCTCAAATGTTTTCTAATATTGAAATATAATTTTTAGCTCCTGTAATGTAGATGAAAACTTGGAAAGATTTTGCAGACCTGTTTAAAAGGTTTGCTAATAAGAATGCCAGTTTTAAGTACTCCCCAAATATTACCAACTGTGTATTAGCAACATGTCCCATTAAATATTATGCAGTAATGGATATCTGAAAAAGTTTCTATTCCTTTATCCATTTAACTTTCAGGTACATATCGAGAGGATAGCAGAAAAAAGGGCAAAGTACATTGAACTTTGCCATTGATTTTTTTTTCAACTTCAGCAATGAGGACAGAGGGGGAGAGAGAGAGATGCTAGGAAAAGCTACACAAAATTACACATTACTGGACACCTGTGAATGCTGAAGGAAGTTTTCAAAATCCAAAACTGTAGGAAAACCTACAGTCAGAATTTGCACTTGCTTAGACTGTGCAGTTCATCTTCACAAGTAGCATAAACAAGGCTTCATAAATCACAGAGCTTCTGGAAATACTTGTTTAATAAACCACCTGATTTTCAACTAAGTGTGATTTTTGGACATAGGCTAACAATTTCTGTACTGATAGCAATAACCTTGCTGATAATGTTGCATAGTCTCAGACTTTAATATGTTCACATCCTTTTCATTCAAGTATCTGACTGGATCCCTGCTACACGAGCTGGAAGCTCTGGGTGTAAGGAGCACCCATATATCAATGCAGCTCCTGTTATGCCAGAACAGTGTAAATTTTACAATGGCAGGCATCTAGCTGGAGTAATACAAACCTTTCCCCATGCAGACCATATTTTTGTAGCAAGGCTGAGCTTCATCCTAACTGAAATGATTTCAGCAAATTATTTCATATAAACATGTGCAATTGATAACTAAGTCCATGACTTACTGGTATTCTAGCAGCAACAAATGCATAAAAAATGATTTCTTAGGTTAAAACCTGGTATACAGTGTTACATTAACAACTCAGAAGTCAGTCATAAAAAAAGGAGAGAGAGAGTGATTGAAAGAAATGTTATTTTTTGTTAAATAAAAGAGGTGTTAGGAGCTACACGGGCTTCACAAACCAGCACTTTTTAAGAGCATGTATTCATTCTACCTCTTTTGAAACCTAGTTACAGCTAAGTGAACTATCACAACTAAACTATTTCACTGAACTGAACAACAATAAACCAAAACGAGTAGAAGTACTAAAAGCATGCCTGAGGCAACAGAAACTTTGGTGCTAATTTCCATCTCTTTCAAGTACATTTGATGAATGATGTGACAAAAGAATCCTAATTAAAGTTGAAATCCTGAATACTAAATAAATTAGAAGTGCCACTACATTCATCTTCTACAATGATAATGCTGCTACTTCTATTCCTTCTCTGTGCCCCTTTGCTTACATCTGTGGCAGTAACTCAGCAAAGGGCACTGCCAGCACAGATGGGGAAATGGATACTCTTCCCCAAATAAAGAGATAATAGGACAGGCTGCTTTGTTTCCCTTCACTGCCTTCAATTTACACAAATACAGCCTACCAGGAACATTCAAAGTATTTTTAGGTATATATTTTTCCTCTCGAATTATTTAAAACTTGACAAGTGACACTACACTATCTGGTCTTTAGTAGCCCTAGAAAAGTGTTTATGGCCATTAAATTTTTATTTCTTTTATTACTGAAGAATCATTAAGTATATATATACTTGGAGTAATATATAATCCTAATGGGTTGGAAAACAACACTGAAGGGATGAAATTCTATGGCTTGTGTCACACAAGCCAGGCAAGACAATCATAAATGACCTTAAAATCTATGAATCTTTCAAGGAGCTGCCCCATTCAATAAGCAGACTGGAACATGAATTATGACTCCCGAGAGACATCCTTTCCCTGCTCCCTTTTTTTTCCAGGGAGCAACTCTGAAATACTTCAGGAGAAGTTTATATCCCCAGTGTGCCCAAGCAGTAGGCTTGTCTTTTTCCACTCCTTAGAGAAAGAGGGCTGTCAAGGGAGGAGGCCCTTCTATTCCCACCACAACTACACTCAAAATCTGCCAATGCAAACAAAAGTGATGCTTCAGTGTCTCCAAATCCCATCTGTACTGTCTAAGGCCAGTGACAAGAGAAGGCCTGAAAGGCTGTAGTCAATCAGGAACTCAAAGGGAGCCATGGAGTCCAATCTCTCAACTGTGTCAGTGACTAATATTGCCTGTTAGAAAAAATTGTAAAAACATAATAACCATGTAATGATACATCTCCAAATTTTTCTCCCAGCTCATAGCAATTTATAGCAAATTCTGATTCAAATTTTATACATTTGTATTTAATGTCTCATGATGTTCTGCACATGCACAGAACACACATAACTTGACTGACATGGTTAAACTTTTCAACTCTCAACTGCATAGGTCACACAACACCAAGTGTCTTCTTTAATCTTCTTGCAGTGATAACACATTTCTTGGCTCCTTTTAAACAATGTAGTTTCCCTTGCATTTTCTAAATTACAAAAACATCCCACTTTAAATTGAGGTTTTAAACAAGTTTATATATGAAATTCTTTTTTTTAGAGGAAATGAAAGACAGGATTATCTTAATGAAAAAGATTGCTTGCTTGTATCTGATAGATTTTAGGACCTGATTTTACACCTAATCTAGTTCATGACATTCTAATGGACTGCATTTTTTTTCATGAATGTAAATGAAAATGTAGCTTGTGTATAATTTTCAGAATTCTTGTCAGTATGTGAACTTTGCAGCCCTAATTTTCAGCTATCAATTTTGGACTGATGTTTTAGAAAGGATATTTCTTGTCTTAACTGTGATAGTGATCATTTCAGTGATCAGAGTGGATTGTTCGGCTAATTATTCTATATAGGTAACTATATATAGGTTTAATAAATTGTCTAAAGAGGAGAGACATGCTGAGATACATATTGTGTGATATTATTTATGAAAGTGCCCATCTTGCACATGAACAATTGAATATTTGCAGCACCAGCTCTTGAATTTTAGCTGCATTCTGCTACTAATAGCAAAATATTTTGTTTCCAATATAACTCAAGGTAAAGAGAATTTTCAACCCCTCTTTAAAAATGCACAGGATAATTAATTATCTTACTAATTCTCTCTCAAATAAACACCCTGTGTTACAAGTTTGCAACTTGGATTTTCCTCTATGCAAATCCCAGTTTGACAGGTAAATATCAGACTTTCATTTTTTCCCGGGTTTTTGAATGACTTCATATGTATGTTTTAGGGTGCTGGTCAAGGATAAAGAAGACAAGTGAGAAATATTTGAATAATAAATGGTTGGAACTCGAGAGCTTAGTAATTAACATGTCTGCTTTGTAACAAAAATACGAACTGAAGTAGGACAGAATTTCTAAACTAAGGCAAGAAATTAACTTGGAAATTTAACTTGTCTTTTACCATGTGTGTCACCACAGAGTTTAACAAAGTCACTGCAAGCGTTCCTTGCTTAGGGATAGACTAGGATGTACTTGGTCTTCACCATCACTTTGACTTCATTATCACTGACCTTGATCCTTTCTGCCACTGTCTGCTCTGATCCCTGGGGATTAACTGCTCAAAGGTTATTGACTTACACATGTTGTCATCTCTGGATTCTTAATAATTGATTGTCAAAGCACTTTTGCACCATGCACCTTGCTTTTTTTGGCAGAACAAGTGCCCTTTCTTAGCTCAATGTTCAGCTACTCTTCTTTGGGGTATGTGAGTGTCAACTGTTGTGATAAGGCATAAAAACACAACCTTGTCAGTAATGACCCAGTTGGTAGCCATCACAATACTTGGCTAAAAAGTCAGAGAAAGCTTTTCAAATTCTTGTGCTGTTTTTTTGTGGTGGTTTTTTGGATTTTCTTCTCCCTTGTGACTATGGAAAAATGCAGCAAAACCATTGTCATTAATAGAAGTCTAGATTTGACTCAGGTATTCAAAGGCAAGCATCCTCTTCAAGAACTAGAGAAAAAAAAAGTTATTATGTTCAATATTTCCAAACTGTCAAATGATCTGAAATGAGTTGTAAAACTACTAATGAGCCAAAAAATAAAAAAAAAAGTTTTTTGTATTAAAAACTTTTGTTAAGTTTGGTAGTTAGAAAGTTTTGTCAGGCTGGCAGGTTTGACAAAGTCTCAGCCAAAATCATGGTTAGGTTTGTTGGCTGGGTTTGAGAAGTTTGTTTTTTTTCTTTTTACTTTTTAATTTTTAAACTGTCCTATCTTCAGTGGCTTAATTGAAGGATTGTTCATGCTAGTGAAGACCAGATTACATAAAACTTGTGACCTTGTATGTTGATTAAGCTTAGATAATAAGGTTAGCTGGACACAATAATTAGTTAAATTTTTAAATAGTTGCACTCACCAGAAAGGTAAGAACTGTTTTCTTAACTCAAGCGGTTTTTTTCAAGAGGCTTAGTCTCCGAGACATAAAGGAACATCCTTTTGTTACCAGACAACGTTTTCTGGAGCTGTAATGTGCTATTGCCACTGTAAGATAAATCTGTAATGTATTGAACAGAGTAAAATGTTCCTGTTGTGTAATGCTTCCCTATCTCTCTAAAGGTTTAGAACGTCTTTTATCACAACAGGGGTAAATTTGGATCTTTTATCAACTAGTTCAAAAAAGCATTCCATTTAAATAATGTGTCTGGAACTGTAGTCTATGGAGATAATCAGTAGCTTATTAACCTTAATCATAACAACACATTATCACTATTTAGTTTCATGTTGACTAATTTGCAGAACAATGGGGAAGAGCACACTCAGCACATAAGACTGTTTCTAGTTCTTTGCCACTGCATAAATACAGTGACCCTCACTTGAAATGTCAGAGACTTAAGAAAAAGCTGTATCATATGATGAAGGAAGAGAGTCAGGGAAAAGAGGATCATGTAATCAGAGAGTTAGTTAAAAAGTAAACACTTGTTAAACCTCTGGACAAAGCGAGACCATCATCAAACAGATACCAAGAGCACAGAATAAAGGTCAGTTACCTTTTATCATGTTTGTGTAGCTTCAGTTAAACTAACAAGCAGCAGCATGTGCTTAGGGTCATAGTTAAACACTTTTGCCTTGATAAATGAGCTGTGTATTAGGTGCTTCCCTTTCAAGAGCATGGCCATATTGGAACTCTGATCTACAAAAAAAAAAAAGACATCAGAAAAGGAAGCAATTTACCTGGGGGCAGAAATCAGTCATTTCAGTTGGTAGAAAGAAATAGTAACATGTCAAATAATAAAATAATAATAAGTCAAAACAATAAAATGAAGCAGAAAAACCTCAAAAATAAAACACTTCAATTTTGGGGAGTGAAATAGCAGGGGGTTTTTTGTTTCTGGATTTCGCAAAATCACCTAATCCACTTTATCTTGAACTATTTCAGTGTTAAAGGTACATTTCCTCATAACTGCACACTTCTTGTGAGAACTCTAGTTCTTGATCTTGATGATTTTACTATTTCATATGAATCACATATAAACCTATTGCTGAGGAAGAAATACAGCCATAAGCCTTACAAGAGATTTAGATGTCTCCATCCTCAGAGGAGAGACACCTTGCTATATAGCATGGTGTATAGGCCATGATATATAACAGTTTCATTGAGTTCATTCAAAAAAGAAATTTTTAGGGGTATTAATTGCTTAGATACTGTAAGACTACAATACTTTCGGTGGGAAAAATGCTAGAACTGCAATATACATCTTAATAGCATTACAACAAAATATGTTCAAGAAGTTTTAGGTTCTGTATTATGAAAATAACTTCCCTAAAAATGTTTACAAAACGAAATTTAGGTGACAATACCTCAAAATTCATAAGAACCAGTTTTAGTACATTAAAGTAGACGAAACATGAAAACCTTCCATCTTTTCACTGAATTATGCTATGCCACTATACCTCTTTAAATGTATACTGCAGCTTAATAATTACGGTGTCGCAGCATAGCAAGAGTGTCCTTTCATGATTTGCATTTCATAGAAAAATGTGAATGTGCAAACTTCAGTTGGCCAGAGCATTCACACAGAATAAGATTCTACTACAGGCTAAACTTTTTAATGGTCATGGAATCATAGAATGGTTCAGGTTGGAATGGACCTTAAAGAGCATGAATTCCGACCTTCTTGCCATGGACAGGAACATATTCCACTAGACCAGGTTGCTCAAAGTCCCATGTAGCCTTGAGCACTTCCAGGGGTGGCCATCCACCACTTCTCTGGGCAACCAGATTTGGTGCTGCACCGTGCTCACAGTGAAGAATTTCTTCTTCATGTCTACTCTAAACCTGCCCTCCTCCAGTTTAAAGCCATTCCCCCTTGTCCTATAAGTACATGTAATAAGTACCTCTCCAGCTTTCTCACAGGCCCACTTTAGGCACTGGAAGGTGTCAGACTGTTCTCTTCACCAGACTGAACACCTCTCTCTCAGCCTGTCTTCATAGGAGAGGTGCTTCAGTCCTCTCATCATCTTCACGGCCCTCCTCTGGACTCACTTCAACAGATCTGCATCCTTCTTACGGGGGGTCCCACACCGGACAATGCTTGGTTGTACCTGTTTCCAGGATAGAGAGAATGGTAGTAATATGCTTTGATAACAGTTCAAAAACTGTTTGCTGTAAATCACAGTAGGATATCACAATAACAGTGGCAGTGGTGCTGCAGCCATGAATGTTAAAAGGTCATAACATCTTTTTTAGTAGATAAGTTTGCGAAGTTGAAAAATAATATAGGCTGGCTCTTCTTCAGGTGTCATACAGAAACAGAAAGTCATAATATATTCAAAAGTTTCTATAAAAATGACAAGAAGTACTTGTTATTCCTTCAGCACAAATTTGTTTTACTTTCCTTCTCTATTCTTATGTTCAACCAGAATAGTTGAACACATGAAAATTTCTCAAAATATCAAATCAGTTTGAAACTCTGTAGTCCACGTTCTAATATTAGAAGAGTTGAAATTATAATGGAGAATATTTCACCAAGAAATTATTTGGCACAGTGCATAATAATTTTCTAATGGATTTTTAACAAAGAAGGAAGTAAAATAGGATGAGAGAGGTAAGCATAAAGCAAAGCTAAGTACAGTGACTAAGGCTGATGAAGAAGGTGGAATCTGAGGATGCTTTCAACTATAAAGTTGAAATGAAGCCTCAGCCAGTCATTCTTGACCAAAATCATAATAATATGGTTTGGGAGAGACTGAGAATGAATTCAGTGAGACTTCATTATTTCAGTGATACAGATTCACAGAGCTGTAAATGAAATTATTGCGTTTTTATTTAATAAATGGTGAAGTTAATAAAGGCTCTAAACCCCAAAACTTCTCCACATTTTCCTGCTAGCAGCATTGCTCTCTGACAAACAGAATAACTGTGCTTTTTTCTGACATGTCATTGCCCTAGACCTCAATTTTGTGTAAAGTAGCTGATAAAGATCTGTAGAAGTTTGAGTTCTAAATCTGCTATGCGCTGGACAATAAAAAACCCCAGTAATTCACACAGGCCATGAGCTAGGATTGAGAGAAATGTCTCACATGTACTGTACATGAAAGAATTCCACAAAAAATTTAAGCTTATCCCATATTAACAAGCTTGCAGATTCGGGATGCTGGAAGCAAATATCTGTGTATATATACATATCTTTATCTTCAAAATATTTATATATTTAATTTATATTCCTTATAAACAATCAGAGTCACATCGAAAACCGTATCCTCATTTCACAGCAATAATTAAATTTATAAATTATTTTGTAAAACTGGGTCTTACAAATTCAAGAGTTGTAATTTTACTGAAAAGAAGTGTGCTGAGCGGAGATTCCTCTGTTAATGTAAGTATGCTGGTCTGCTCTGAAATGCAGAAGATGTGCCTGATTTTTGCATTATTCTAAGTAAATATTGCCCATAAAATACAGTGACCATTGAGACCTCACCTTAGTGGCAAACAGTAAATATAAAAACTGGAATTAACTTTCTGTGTGTTATTTGGTATCTTATGATAAACTATGGGAACGCTTCAGTGTAAAAACAAAAGCTGATCTCTTCTCTTATCCTGCTGATTCTCAGTCCTTTACCGCACATTTTTCTTATGTAGCTGAACAATATCAGTTCACAACATAAGATGCAACTTGTCTTCACTATATAATGAGATAATATTTTTGTTCAGCATTTATGTTGATATTTTAAGTATCATACACATTGCTAAACAGTCACAAGATCAAATGTGCATGGCTTAGTTTTCATATAAAAATTAGAAGGTATTAATTTTATTACCATTCTGGAAATATCTTTGAAAGCATATTAATGAGTATTAATGTCATATGCTTAGCCAAAAGAATTCCTGAAGTCAGAGTGCTATTTTATCTGCTTTAAAGCTTTAGTAATAAGGAGTTCAACATATATTTTGATAAGCACTTTATATCTTGTTAGCCAATAGTTGGATACAACTGATAAATCTCCTAGTGTGTATACAGAAATTATGTTGTATTTTGGTAAAACAGAAAAGCTGATGAAAAAAGTGACTGAATTCCAATAGACTCTACCAAAAATACCCAGACAAACACAGAAATATTATTTGACTGAAGAATTTTCCAGTTGTCAAGATAAAAATTCTTGAGCTTTTATTTGGTTTATTTTAAGAAATTCCAAGAAGTTTGGGTAATTATTACATGGAAATCAATATGAAACTATTTAGGTTTCCTTTAACAAAATATTTCACGGTTTTTTCCTTGCAATTTTTTCAGTCCCCTAAGAGACTGAATTCATCAAGGAATTAAGATGAGAAATGGAAGTTCCTGTTTTAGAAAACAGAATGGCAGCTAGACAACAGAAAACAGATGCCAATTATTTGCCAGTGTCTGCAGTAGAACAAAACATTTCATGGTATTTACTTTGCCTTTGCAAGGCTGCCATTGATGTCAGTCAGCAGGTTCAGAAAAGAGAGTCCACATGATCTAGGACTGAACAAAAATTCTTACACTTTGGTAAAGATGACAAGATGAAAAATACATGGTACTTTTTATAGAGTCAGCTATAATAGCACAATCTGGAATAGTGCTCTCTTACACTGTAAGATCAGAGCTGCTTAATAAATTAACTGAAAACAGAATTTGCACTTCTTGGGCTTAAAAGACACAAAATAGGATTTCTTTTGTCACACATTGAACAGAAAAGAATTCGAACTGTGCAATAGAAAATAATATCTTCTGTCAGCACATTAGCTATTTTTATTTGCCCTGAGCATGCATTTGTAAGATGGGCTAGTCTTCATTATATGCCACCCAAGGAATACAGAATTTACTGCCATGCTGCTTACCTGTAACACACAAAATCATCATGGTATATATTAATGATAACAAGTCAGGCCAGCAGTAAATAATCCTGTTAATCTAGGAGCTAGGATGACAGTCAAAACTTTCAGTTTGGATTAGTAACATTTTTTATGTAGCAAACACCCTAATTAGATGTTATACTGACAAAACATGGTATGCTGTTTGTGGTTTACCTATATAGCAACATGAACTATACAGATAAAATGCTGTCTGGGGATAGAAACTTTACTCCTATGAATAAACTATGTCTGCATCATTCTCCCAGACAGATCCTTCTTGCACCAACTAAATTCTAGATTAAAGGCCAAGAATGTCCACCTAAACAAGCACCTTGAAGAACTACGCTGGCAATGGAAGATAATGCAGCTGAATGGTTGCTTTTTGTGCAGGACTATATATACAACACAAAAATGCATGAGAATCCACAAGAGGGAAAAAAATGCAGCATTTACATCTGGTTCTTTAAAATAATTACAGAACATAATACCATCCTTTCATATGGGAACATCTGCTACCTGTAATATCTGTAATATCTCATGTTCTTCCCTGACTGGAGGGCTCACTATAGCAGTGCAACCAGTGGAGGTCCAAGCATGTTTAGTTATAGAGGAGCAGCCACACGAGAAATACCAAGCAGTATCCTTCACATCAGTCCTCCTGGCCTGACTCAAGCAAGAGGTGTCTGCAAAGGCCTTTCTAACCACATTGTCTGTCTTCAGCTTGTGTTTTTGCAGTCTTTAATTACTGTGGGCCTACAACCACTCTGTCAGTGATACCACTTACAGCCTCGCTCTATCTGCATTTTCTTTACATTCCTCCCCCTGAAATACTGATAACTTTAAGTTTAATGACATCAACCACCTCTCCAAGAGAGTACCAGATGATGAGAATAAATCACCAAGTCTCATTCAAAAAAACTGTTAGCACAAAATTCTGGCACTCACATAAATACAAAATGTAAATACTTACTGTTTTGGTGGCTGTGCTTCTGAGAGATTAAGTGGAGATAGGTGCCTGTGAGATTTTAGCAGGGTATTCTCAGGGTCAGTACATATTATGAAATTAGTCACAGCACAGAGAACAAAATAGGTGAACAATACAGCTCTCAGATTACTGCAGCACAGAGCCCAAATTCTGTTAGTAGCTATTTCACACACTCAACATTTTCTGCAGTTTTAATTCACTACTTAATTTTTGTACATAGTTATTAAAGTCTGCAAAATATACTTACTTTCTGGAGTTTTTTTCTCTGAACGTACCTGCTTTGCCATAATTATTATTATTAATAATAATAATAACAATAACAACAACAACAACAACAACAGTAATAATATTCACAGGCATTCTCATTAATATTTTCTGGAAATGGAATTTATAAACTCAATAATATTGACTTTTCTGGGAAAAAAATATCACCTCAGCATGTGAAGCATGTTGAGCTATGACTTGACTTAGAACAGAACTTTTTATTAGAAAAAAAAGGTGGCTTTTCTATCAGTCAAATATTCCTGCTATAAAGAATCCACCTTCACTTAGCACATTTCTTTCAAATTAAGCAAGGGCTAAGCAAGACTGACTCATCTTCCTGAGATGATGAGCCAGCATGCTGAGGAAGTGGGGCTGAGAGGTGGCAAATGACTTAATGATGTCATGGGGAACATACTGCTGTGGCCCAATAGTAGATCCTTTACTCCTGTGAATAGTTCCACTGATTTCAGGTGAGTAGTCCTGCAGGATTAAGGCACTGATTCATAAATGTTTCAAAACAAGGCCAAAGACCTGGTCATATTTTAAGTATCAAAGACAGAGTAGTTTCTATGTAACCTAATAGATCAGAACCTCCACTTGCTCATTAGCTGAGGACCTCTGCCCTCCTTATTAGGCCCAATTTCCTCAGATGAACTGTCAGATGGAATCTGCTGCAAGTGTACACTGGACAAATTCCATGTCATTAATGGAACAGGTGTTTAATGATTTTGGATGCATCAAGTTTACCCAGCTTCTTAAAAGATCTCTTCTCATGTATAACAGTGGCTGCAACACCAGGGATTATTTTCTGAAAAGGCTGGCACTTCCCAGTCTATCAAACCATCAGCTTTATGTGCTTGCCTGCTGAATTTGTTTTAAATAATACATTTTAAAATCCTAAAGTTAAGGAACTAATCGGTGTTTAGGATTCCTATTGCTAGCACTTATGAGGCAATACTTTAGTGCCCAGTGACATCAGTAGGATCTTTAACTATGTAAGGCCACGAAGAACTTAGGATTCATAAAGTGTAATATGAAAAATTCACACAAGAAAGATTATATTTACTTTAGAAGATTTATTGTAAATAAACTTTCATAAGTCAAAAATATTTTGTATATCTATAAAATTGTGGATATCTACAATTAACATTTTCTTCATCTATACAAGTATGAACAGATGCAAGCCCAAGCTTTCATAACAGTGAAAACCATGTATTTGACTGAAGTTACTTAAGACAGGCTGGACATTGGACTTTAGCACAGTTTATTCCCTGATTTTATCCCAGCCACCTTATTTGCCATAGTGGAATAAAAGTGAAAGACTTTGGCAGGACGAGCATGTCAAGTTACATGGCACCCTCCCAGAAAGAAACAAGATGAAAGAAAGGCTCCCACACCAGGATGGGGAAAAACTTATTTTGAAAAAAACTTCCACATGAAAACCTAGATAAAAAGAATAAGAGATTTTTCTAAGCAAAATTAGGTCAACTGCATTTTAAACACTAAATCTCACTCAAACAAGAATGAAGAGTTGTCATATTTCTGTTACAGCTACTAATCTCTGATTTTATTCAGGCTTTTGTATTAATGCAAAGGATCTTTGCTGTCAAGAGCAAGTGGATCCATATTAAGAATCCCAGCAAACTTAGACTGAAGGAACAACTTTCTCTTTTTGATGGAGACTTTTTGTACTTTAATATTCTGTCAAATTCAAATTACAGTTCATTCAGAATAATATTAAACACGTGCTCTCTGTACAATAAAATTTTTTACTATGAGTTGAGAAACAATCTTTTTAACAGGACACAGTTCAGGTACAAATAGAAGTCCTGAAGGAAGCTATTAAGGTTGCACAGCAGTGAAGAGCAATCCACAGCCATCTCCCAGCAGCTTCTTGCAAAGCCTTGCTTCTTAACACAAGCTGCTAATGATCTTTTAGCCAAGTGATTTTGGCCATGAGTAATTGAGGTGTCCCAGCTGTTTTCTGATGCACCAGATTGCCTATGGGGGTAGCCAGAGATGTCAAGTATTTCAGCAATCACAGCTGAAATCATTGATATTTGCTTGCCAACAACTTATCAGTTGGTTCAAGAAAGCACTTTACTGGATTTCTAATAGGGGTTAGCCTCCACAGAGGCTAAAAACATTTCAGACAATCTAGGACTTTTGACACTTGCCAACAATGGCAAGATTTAACATGAAAGAGAGATAAAATGCCACTGTAAACCTATGTTTAAGTATCTTAAATCTCCATCTCTGCGCCAGCCAGATGACAGAGTAGTAGGAATCTAGTGGGCTCGGTGGTAGATATATTCTCAGGCATCAAGTTATACTAGTGACACATCTTCTCAGACCTCATAGTGAAAGAATTGTTTCAATAGTAAGACAGTCATTACTTTTGCTCATAATGCATCTCTTTAACAAACTTAACATGACTATATGGCCCCACTGTGGAGGACTGGACAGTCTCCTATTCTCCTCTCAAAAATGTTTAGTCTGGATACTTGACTTCTGACTTTGATTTTCTAGTGGAGCTGGAGTTTGTAGGTGAAACAGTTGATATAGGATAGTATACTGTATCATGATTCCTTTTCTTTGAGCTTCCCACCATCACCAGTGGCAAAGGAATTGGGAATATCTGAATAAACTAATTAGGAGTCAGTATTATGAAGTTATTATTTGCCACCCACAAGCAGTTCTGCATAGCTGCCACCTCCTGTTGCAATTCCAGCTCATCAGGATTGGAAATCCCTTGCAGCAAAAGAAATGCATCTGCAAGAGGCAGCTGTACCATGTGGATTCTGAAGCTTAGTAGGTGTGAGAAGGTCGTGGTTAATGACATTCACGTTTAGAAGATCTGGCAAAGTGGTGGCAACTAGATCCCACATATTCCCACATATCAGCTCCTCTGACATCCTAATTTAATAGAAACTGTGAGACTGTATATCTAAATTTTCAGTGTAGAAAAATGTTGCCCTAGGTTGACCCCAGCT
Source organism: Toxostoma redivivum (assembly GCA_013397375.1). Lineage (NCBI taxonomy): Eukaryota > Metazoa > Chordata > Aves > Passeriformes > Mimidae > Toxostoma > Toxostoma redivivum. The sequence continues at coordinate 1,149,117 of VXBI01010201.1, read as the reverse complement.
GAGTTTGGCAAGGTCTGGGCATAGCAAGATACTTTTGTGGGAGGCAGCCCCAAAGCTGAGCTGACAATGAAACAGAAGCTGTCAGTTCCCATGTGAATTTTGGGTGTTATTTCTCTCCTGAAAGGTAACATACTGCCTCAAAGAAGTTCCCACAAAGTTCTGAATGCAGATCCTGGCCTTTTCACGAAGCCTAGACCCTTGTTACACTGGCATATTGAATTTTCTAATAGCAGGAGTTGTTTCTTCCCAGCAAATCAAGAACTTGCCTCTGTGAAAGGCAGTAGTTTCCAGCCTTCCTCACCCTACCATGAAGGCAGCCTTCAAGTCACAGGGCAACCTGTGGCAGGCAGAGGACCACCTTCTGTATGAACTCAGTGGAAGCAGAGATCTTTCCTGTTTAAAAACGGTGTTCAACTTGCCTCCTCACAGAGCAAAGGGCTGCTTTGAAACCATTCTCTTACATTGTCATTACTGTTGGGTTTTTTTTTCCTTGCTTATAAAGAAACAGGAGACAGGTTTCTTGTGCTGATACTAATTACATCAGCATGAAAAAGATTCCTACTCACAGCAGAGTACTTTTGAATATGGAAAAAATAAAATATATTTTCGTCGAATACAGATGTTCAGCTCATGTTGTCCCTTTTCAGCTGATCATTACCATCCTCATCCAAAGAAGAATATTCTTCCCCATTTTTCATACTGATCATAGCCATCCGCACTGAAATTTGTCTTTAGAGCACTAAGGATTCTGTTATTTCCTTTCTTATTTTTCCAGCTCTCAAAACTAAACCTTGTTTCACCAAATGTATCAGGCTATAGTTTGGCAGCTGTAATATTTTTGACTTCAGGACTCTCAGTAAATTAAAGAAAGTTTATATTTCATATTTACCTTTCTAAATCAAATTTTCTCCCTCCATTCTTAAACAAGAACACATATTCCCTGAATTTTCCTTTGTCAGATGAAATATCACTGATTATAATTGTAGGCCAAACACAAAGTTTTCACTCACTGTCTTGTGAATTAGGGTAGAAAAGCAACACCTCATATGTTTGTCATGGTGCTGGATCCCTGCTTGAAATATGAAACCTTTTCCAAAATATCTATTAATAAGAGGTCAGCATCATCTCTCTGGCACCTTTCATGAGCAGTAAGTTGTATGTGAAGGAGGAAAAAAAGAAGCCTCAATTGAAAGGAATAACTGAACAATCCCATTTGTAATTTTCCCAGCATTACTATTAGTGTTTGCTAGTCCGGGGGCTGGAAGGAATGCAGAAGTTGTTTCCTCATTCCTTCTAGTATGGCACTGAACAGGCTTTTCTTTTAACTATGTCACTGATATTAAGAAACAAGTTGAGAGATCCCTTTTGTCATATCCCCTCGATGACAGTGTTTTATTTATAGTTGTCTTCTATGCCAGTGTTTTATTTATGGTATTAAATATATAAAGAGATTATAATGAAGAAAAAAAGGCTGTTATGGAAAAACAGATGCTGTTTTGTCCAAGAGCCATGCTTATGAACAAGGCCACCTGGCTTTACACACACTGACTTTGAACCACAGACAGAACAGAGACCTTTTCTTTTTCATTATTCAATCAGCTATTTTATCTCTGTCCTACAATGGTGTATAAAATACAGGACATTTCTTTCTAAGAATTAACATGAATTAAATCTTATCTTTTAGGAGAGAACAGTGTTCTGAGTTTTGTTTTGAAAACAGGCCTGTGAATATTTTTGCTGCCTGCAAGTACAAAAGTATCAAACAAAGCATTTATCCCACAACTTATTATGTAACCATTGTAAATAATATATAAATACTTCAACTTTATCTTAGCTTAGCACTACTTTTAGTACCGAACTCATTTTATTAGGGTTTTTTATTGGAATTGTTAGTAAATCAATGCCTACCTTCTCTTCAAGGCAGTCAGCCCCTCCTAGTGGCTACTCCCGACCTGCAGCAAAACACTCCAGGTTTTCCTGCCATTTGTCCTTGGTCTTCACTAAGCAGAGCAGTGAAGGTGGAACTGTGAATTACTTTTCCTTCTTAAAATATAGAAGAGAACAGGGAAATCTTTTGTCATTTATTGATGGAAAAAATAAACTGACACAAATGTGCGCATTATTCCTTGCATTAAATTTTGTCCTACTTTTCATAGCCTGAATACTATGAGTCATACAAATGTGAGCTGCAAGAGTTTATATTGCTCGATTACTCATATTCCTCCCTCTGCTACATCAATACTTTTTGAAGTGTTTTGTAAAGCTGAGCAGTAAAAGCCAAACTATTCCATAGACCGAAGGCTGAAAGCCTAAAAAAAATGCTTGTGGTAATATCCTTCCTTTTAAAATCTTTCCTTCCCTTAATTTCAGCAATGCTGCTCACACAAGTAGTTATGCACATGTTTGTATGCTTGTTGCAAAGGGTCTCTGTCAGGAACTCTGCCAGGAACATATTTCTGACAATCTGCCTGGTTTTCCTTCCTCAGTTTTACAGTCTGACTGGTTATTTCTGCCATGATGTTTCACTTGTTGAAACTGCCCAGGGATGCTTCACCCCATGTTGTCTCTAGAGCTGTGACTTCCCCTTTCTTACATATGAACGTTATAAAAAAAAACGAAGAAAAAAATCAAAGTCTTTCTTTCTCTCCCCCCTCCTCTCTCCACTTATATCTTCATTTCTTCATTACAGACTTGGGGAATGTAAAAAAAATTTACCTGCCAACTGTCAGTTACCAGTTACCAGCTCACACAGTGATACCTACATATTGAATTTATGACATATGACCCCGTCCAAAATTCAGTTATCCCTTGATACATAAATCTTCATTCTGAAAAAAAACTTTAAAATCATTTGAGGAAAAGAACATAGGAAATTTCAGTAAAATCCACTGGCAGCAAGCTATCAGCAGCATGTTAGGGTGATATCCACCCTGTTTTCAGCAAAGGGCAGAACATCTACTGCCTTTGCTCAAGTTACTGCATGTCATCAGCAATTTCCAGATTTTAGGTCTTTATAGTAAGGCATTGGTCCCAGTCAAGCAGCAAAGCTGTGCTTCTGGTGGCCATTTAAAAGTACCAGCAAAAGTCCCAATTTTCAGAAGTAGGTATTTATTGCTTTGTGAGAATAAGGCACCATGCCAGGCACCTACAGAGAGAGCCAACCCAAATCAATAGCTGGGATCTTAGCAGGAGGTTAAGAACCCATGCACAGCACAGCAAGTAGACAAGACAAGCTTCATTTCTGATATAAATACACAGTGCACCAAAGAAAGCCTACAGGCATTGAATCTTTTAGGATCAGTATAATTAGCTAACTCAACTACTTTGATATTGAAAGATACAGCCTTATGTATGCCAAAGCACATAGGCAACAACTAGCAAGAAAATTTCTGTCTGTAGCTCCTGGGAGGGAGAAAAGTTTAGGTACTGTGTTTAGTATAAATAAAATAACACAATTAAGGTTTTAAACACCCTACTTATGATTTTAGGGAAAAAATGGGGGGGATATCTTGTGGTCTGATGCACGTTGCTGTAGTTCTCCAGCCCACATAGATTCATGGTTTCCTCCACAACAATCTAGATGTTTACATGTACTGGGGTTTTACTGTTAAACATATTTCCAAGACTGGGATTTTAATTTGTGCTGTACATATGAAAGTCATCTGACCAATTAATCTTTCTGTAGCTGACTGCTGAAGATGGCTTCAAGTCAATGGTGAAGAATGTTCACCTGAAAGTAACCCCTTCATGTTTCTGTAACAGCTCACTTTTGATTGAAGAATTATTATTAGTTATTATATTGGTGCTTTAATCTAAACTGAGATCAGGAACTTATTACACCTGATGTTACCTATAAAAACACTACGGAACATTCATTAAAAATATTAGTTTGTAACTCATATAGGCAGGACAGATTCAAACAAAATACCTCCCACTTCCTATCAGAAACTGAGCTTCAGAAAACAAGTTGAATGAAAATCTTCATTTTTTATTTAGCAAATAATTTTCCATCTATTGAGGATTATTGATTCTATTTCTAGAGATACTCAAAACAAGAACAACTTGCATTATTCAATGTTTTAAGATTATAAAATATGAAAGAAGATTATTCCATATTTTAAAAAGCATGTCCCATATTTGAATGAAAATATGAAATTTTGTAGCTTCCCATAACATTGACAACCTGCCTAAATTTTGACTCAGGATTATCAAATCAAGCAACTGTAGTGTTATTGAGGAAAATAATTGAACAAACGTATTTATGCTTTAAGAAAATACAGAACACATTAAGACCATGCTTATGAATAATTCTAGAAACTGGATGCATAGACTGTTAGCTTCTTAAGCTACTGAAAATTATTTCTAATTTCAATGTGAGCTCTGAAGCCAGATTTTGGTCCCATCCTGCCTGGATTGTTCAGGTTTTATTGGCTGGCAAAATAAAAAATAATAAATGAAATAAAAAATGAAATGAAATGAAATGAAATAAATAAAATAAAATAAAATAAAATCTTTTTTTAAAAAAAAAACTAATAAAAACCAAACTAAGAAAAATCAATTCTATAACTGTCAGGAAAGCCTATAATATATTTTACTCTATCCTGGAATCAGAACAATTTCTAAAACAGCAAAACTACAACTGACTCAGAACCTCAAGCTACCCAAATTCAATAGAAACTCTTTCAGTGAGTCTAATGGGCTTTGGGTCATGGCCTTATGCATTAAACTAATTTATACAGAAATAAAATCTATTTCCTTTTACTTTCAATTAATCAGGGAACTGGATATGACCTATTGGTGGAATGGTAAATAATAGAGAGAACAGGTCAGTTGTACAGAGTGACTTGGATCGCTTGCAGAGGTCAGTTCAGATCTAAACATAGGTTTTATTGCAGCCAAGTGCAAGGACTTCTATCTAGAAATAAGGACTATTTGTAAGATGAGAAAATCTATTGTAAAGAGCAATGATTCTGTCTCCAGATTGATAACAAATGACTATAATGGTAGATGAGCAGTTGAACCTGATTTCCTTCAGTGAGCTAACATGATCCTTAATTGATTTGCAAGCAAGGGAACATGATAAAAGTGATAAGGAAGCATTAATGGCACCATTACTGGAGTTCTGTGTCCAGAATTAATATCTGTAATTCTGAAAGTATACCAAGGAATTGGAAAAGGTTCTGGAAAGATGTAATGATGCAATCTTCAAAATATACCTCACTGTGTGAAAGACAGAAAAAACATGGTCTATTAGGTTGATTTGACAAATGACCTGGAGATAACTTGCTCATTATATATGAAATAATATTCCTAATAATCAGTAAGAGTTTCATCTGACAGGAAAAGCTATAAAATGTTCAAATATGAATCCAAACAAAATTTAACTAGAAAAAAGAGAGGATTTGAAACATTGAGGAGTACCATGTTTTGGAAAAGAAGATATTACAATTACCCAGTATTCTATCATTCATGTGAAATTATTTTTGTCATCCTCTTTTACCTCAAAAGAATTGTGGTTGATTTAATAAGTTAATAGATGACATTTTTTTATTTGTAATACGTTGGCCTTGATGTGTGAGCCAGAAATACAAAGGAGCAAGCTGTGCTATGAGTTGAGAGGGAATTAATGGTTTTGAAGCTAGTGGATTTGGGGTCTTATATGCAGTGGTGATTTCTCCTGAGGAGTACAACTCATAGATAACCTGGTATATTGGCAGTAGGTACGTCTAGAAATGAGGAGCTGATATGACCTGAGTCCATTTAGGACATGTGTTTGAGTACCACTGTGTTTGGCACAGATTGTTATGTATTTTATTTCTGTGGGGTGGTTGAAGTACAGGTATTGGGGTTATTCTGCTGGTCATTAAACTATTAAACCTCTTAAAGTAGGCTATGGTCAATAAGAGTATGTGTATCTACATATCAATGGGTATTGTAAATGTTTGGAATGTATTACCTGGGGTAATGTTATGGGAAGATATGTTAAGGCTGAAGATATTATAGGTGGCTATGATGTCTTTTCACTTAAAAATCGATGACTTTACAACATGAGAAAAATTAATATATGATGGTCTGCTGAACCACATGCAGGATCTTTTTCAAGTTGAGTTTTGTAGATGGCTTATCTGACTGAGATCATATTGTTAATTATATCATTAGGTCTGGAATTCACCATGGATATTACAATCTCTTATGTGTGGAGCTTTGTAAATGCAAAGTCACTAATGAATGTCAAACCTTATTCTCCAATTGCAGATGCATCCCACCCTGGGTCCTTCCGGCTTGAGCAGCCAGGTGGTAAGATACTAACAGAGATGCAGCAGATGCAGAGGACTGAGCAACCTCAAGCATTTGTGTGAAGTTGCTCTGCTTTCACAGGAAGCTAAAGGTTTATTAGGTGTGAACTACAATGACAGAATTAACAGATCACTTGGGCACCAAGTGGATTAGGATCCCAGCAGGAACTTGTGCCTAAAGGAACCTTACAAGGTCTATGCCCTGGGACAACAACTAAAACAGTACAGAAAAAAGCTCACCCCAGGGGACCACTGGATAGGTGCTCACCTGTCCACAGCAACTGTGCATTAAAAAACTCCAATAAATCCTGCCCCCAGCACTCAGTGCAGCAGGTGTGCTGCATCATGTCCAGCAGACAGTGGGGGAGGTCATTCCCCACCACAAGACTTATCACAGTGCAGAGATAGTTGCTGGTATTCACCACTGACACTGGAATTTTTGCCATTAGGATGATGTAGGGGGATCAGCATCATTTTCATTTGCCTAAAATACAGCCACTGCTTTGTTGCCAAGTTAACAGACCAAAAATCCCAACAGGAGAAAGGCAACTACAAGCAGTCACCAGCACTACTAGAACAGTTACACATTTATTTTGGTAGGGATATCAAAACTAACTAGGAAATGAGAGTTGTAGTTATTGCCATCATAGTCAGACATTTTTGTTCTGCTTTACTGATCTTTTTCATAGTAATCATGATGAATCAGACCGTGATGAGCAAATAAAAAGCTAAAACCACTAAACACATAAGGAAATCTAAAGGGTACTTAATAAAACTCCTTGATTTGCTATTTCAACTTTTAATACACTCTATCATAATTAATTTTGATGATCTTAAGCTAAATTAAAAGCAACGGGTAGCACTGCATGGAAGGAAAAGTATAAGGGCACCTTAATGGAGCCACCCAATATAGTGCCCTGTAGGCAACCATAACTTAATTTAAAAGCACACTTGATATGCAGAAATACACCCAAGTAAAATGGCAGGTGATCCTCCAAACAGAATAAGAAGTAGCTGTTGTATCTACCCTCAGCCACAGTAAATTTGTATGAACATGGTGCTTTTCATTAAGCAATCAATAATATATTTTATTAGTTCCAGAACACTTCATACAGCCCACTAGAAGCAATCTCACTCCACAGTTTTGAGTGTGAATACCACAATTAAACCAAGAAAAAATAAATTAGTTTTTCTGAAATATGGAGGTTTTTGAGTTGTAAAAGTCCAATTACAAATTAGCAAGCTGTGAATAATCAGATTTAAAAAAAAAAGAAAAAACAAACAACAGTTTCAAAGCTGCATGAGCTTTACTTGCAAAATCCTCAAAGATTTATGAAGTTAAATAATAATTGGTGTCAAATGAGACCACTGATGATAGCTAATGGAATCATCATGGTTTTTCACCTGTAGTTTTGGGTATAATATCTGACCTTTTGAGAGCACCACAATCTTTCTGCAAAACAGAGATTTGAAATATACACAAATGAAACAGGTTTGTGCTATTCAAATTCTAAGAAATACACCTGCATTTAAAAACATCTGTTCTCCCATCCTCCTTCCAGTACACAGTGAACTAGATTTCCAAATGAATTCATCCACCTGCCCCCATTAAATGGGGAGATATAAACTCTTAAAAATACTATGCCATTATAATGCTAGACAGGAGATAACCATGTCTTGAAAATCATCAAGATTTAGATGCTGAGGATTTCTGGAAATCTTGTTGGCATACTAATATTAACTAGCACATACATGTTCCATTTGGATAAGATGCGTTCTCTTCAATGTGTCTGTAATTCAATCTTGACATAGTAATTTTTAAGTTCAAAGAAGATAATTTTGTACTTCACTCTCCTTTTAGCATGTGAGAATGCAAAAATCAAATACAGTGAATATTTCATTCAGTTGAAAACTCTCAGTAAAGTGAATGACCCTTTAAAAAAATGTTAGGAAGCCAGGACACTCAGAATATCAGAAGCACATTTCAATCTGGTTGCATCGGAAATACTCAAGAGCAGGAGTGAATAGTGAGGAATGTATTTTCAGGCTTAGAGAGCACCTGTATTCTCAGAGATGAAATTGTTAGAAAATCAACCCAATAAAGTGAAAGCATAAAAAACTGTGTCCCAAGGACTTCATAGGCTATTCATTGAATCCTGTTTAATGCTGTTCATGCACTAAGATATGGTTATTCAGAGACTTGATTAATTTCAAAAGTAAATGACAGAAGTTTTAGAACTATAAAAACACAGAAAAACTCCTGCATGGAGCAATCACAAGCAAAAGAAAGAATGGTCCACAGATTGGATATTTTTCAAAGACTTAGAAGACTCAGGTTTAAAACCTTGTTCATTGATAAAATCAACAAATTACTTAAGGTACAGAACCTACTGGTTAATAAGATAATACAGCTAAACTCTTTTCTCTCCCACAACAATCATACAAACTAGGTCTATCTTAAGTCCAACTATCTCCCAAACCATTCTTGACAAGTGTCTGGGAAAGTATTAGATGATCTAATTGAAAGCTGTTCCAAGGAAAATGCTAATAATAGTTAAACTTTCTGGGTATTGCCTAAGCCTGTATCCCATCCCTATTTAATATACTGCTGTACTTAAATCCATTGCAAATATGTGAAAAATGTGAGAATGAGCACATTGTGCAATACTCTAGTGTTATGGGAAAGAATGTTCTGTGAAACCAGCAGATAATTTCTGTAAAATAATGAAAATTGTTAATGATGTAGCTATGCACCTCTGAAGTACAAGAACTTCTTTCAGATTCCACTTTTCCGTGCAGAAATTCTACCTTTAAATCGTTCAGCAAATTTATATGACACTGTCAGTATAGATGGGCAGATGGTGTTAATACCAGTGCATTCCATGCTTCCAAAGCATGGAAGTCTGCCTTTCCATAGTGCCTAGCCATTCCCAGGCTGGTAGAGTTTGTGCTCCTCAACAAAAACACTGCTCAAACACATACCATGTCACACTAGATCAGCCAATGCCTTCATAAGCTCGTCTTCAGCCTAGGGCTTGTTTCAAGAATCACAAAGCAAATCTCATTCACTAGGAAAGGAGTTCAATCTCTCTGGAAGTTTACCTGAGAAAGATTTTTGTAATAGCATTTTAGGACCAACTTTTTGAATGTGATTCTTATGTCATAATTTTTAGCAGAAATTTAAAAAGCAGCAAGCAGTCACAAATAGTATTTCTGAAAAAAAACATGTTGGTCACTTGATTTAGAAATTTAACATATATAATTACACTAGAGTTATTAGGACTTGCACTGGGGCAATACACCTCTAATCTATAGAGTTCTACCAGTATAGAATAAAGATACAGTTGTGTGAAATTGTTTGAATACTGCTGTTTTTACCACTAGTTTTCTCTGCAAACTTAGCTGATATTGCAGACAGAATCCATGCAGTGCAAATTATCATCTATTTCAAAGATACTAGATTCAAAATGAAGTTCATTTTCTTGCATAAATAGGATGCAATATAAACAGAGGTTCTTAGACAACTCAACATCGAGACTGAAAAATACTTTCAATCTGTGCTAGTTAGCAGCAAACAACATTATGTTTCCCTGAATGGCTATACTAAACATTTAACAAAAACAAGTCTACATTTAGAAGCCGTAATTTGACTGGTTTCAGTTGCAAAGCCTTCTGATTACTACTATTAAAAAACTTACCATGATTCATGCCCATTTCTAAAAAAAAGCTGTCTGGGAACAAAACCCCACAACAATAACCTGTATATTTTTCATTAAATTATGTTTTTCTACGATTTTGGAGGATTTAAAATGCTTTTTTAATAGATAGTATTTTTAATTTCAATTTCAATCCCACTGTGCAGGCTATTATTTTAATTTAACCAGTAAAACAGAGGGGAAAAAGAAAAAAAATAAAATCAGGGTTAAAGCCTGAAGAAAAAAAGGCAGGATATGAAAGGATCTTTATTAAATAAATATTTTTAGGACTACTTTTCAGTAAGAAAAGATTTTTAAATGAATGATTCTGCAATTATAATGAAAATTAATTTAAAAAAAAAAGAGTAATTGTGTAAAATTTTGGAAGAAATCTACTTTCTTGCTAATTTCGGGGGGGTGGAGGAAGAAAAAAAGAATTAAACAAAAGTTCACAAATACCTCCTTTTCCTGCCCTGCTCTTACCCCAAAGTGAAACAATACAAAAAGGCAACACTCCAGATGTCAAAAGTTATTACCTCTTTTTTCCTTGCATGCAAGAGAAAAGCTTTGGGCTGGGGAGTATCATGTCAAATACGTGAGTACAAAAAATCCCAAGAAAACAGCTTGGAAAGGAACCATCTCAATCTCACTGTTTACACAGTACATTTACCTGTCTGAAGTTCGTAAGTTACATGATCTCCATCTGACATTTCCAAATTATGTCTAGTATGTGTAACAGCATATTTTAAAATATGTTATTCTAGAGCTGGTTTGTTCTCTGTGGACCTGTCAGAGAGACAATGTTGCAATTTTGAAATTTTGGCTAGTCCATAATAGAGATATGGAAAAAAAGTAATTAATTTTATGACAGTGTTAGGCTTAATCAGTCTTTTCATGTTTTTGTATTCCTGGGATTATCATTCTATGTATGTATATATACATATACATATATGAAATGTTCATCCCAGTTCAACAACTGCTTGACAAAAGATTCATGATGAAAAGTACTGTAGGTGTCACTTCTCAGGTGGTTAAGAGGGTATTAATATTAAATTTAATATACCTATTATCAAATTATCAGCCCTTAAAAAAAAGAAAACAAAGTATGGATTATATTCCCTGGTAATATGAAGAGTTCAGGAAATGAAAAGTGTTTCGATCATATATAAAATATCGAGTACTGTTCATGCAGAAGCCCTGTATCAACTTCAGTGACCCATTTACTGGCTATTCTTTCATTGTTTTAAAGGTATTATGAATTAGAGCTCTGCAGTTTCAATAGCATCAAACACGTGAAGGAGAACCCGTGTGCCTCAGTTAACCTTAAACAAGTATCGGAAAGCAAGAGAGGCAGATTTAATGGATGCAATGTCATTACACTATATCATACATGCCAGAAAGAAAGAACAAAATATAATAGAATATCAGGGAAACATAGGAAAGCCATTTTTTAGCTATTTAAAGCTTCAGAAAAATGAGCCAAACCTGTGAGGAAGAGGCTGAAGTGCATGTAGTAATGTGTCCTAAAATATCAAGACAGTTATGTTTTTCCATCCTCCTTAGCACTCTGTATTCAAAATCTGATGCTGTGCCAACAGCCCCTAGAAAAAGTACTTTTTAACTCTTGCTGCAACCTGATACTGTTGTAAAATTCACAATGAAATCTTCCTTTATTTCCCTACACTGTTCTGCTCCCCTTTCTAGCTAGCTACAATAGAAATATGCCTTCATTTGCACCAATATTTGCACTATTTTTCCCAGTGTCAACAGCCTCTTCCTGCACTTTTGGAAATTACTATGGCCCTAGATTTAACTCAAACTGTAAGTACAGAAATGGTTATGTGATTTAAATGGACTCTGTACAAGTTCCATGAAGCCAGAGGGAGACTTCCATCGATTTCAAAGGGAGATTACTAGACAAAGCTGGGGGTGCATGATCTTTTGACTGAACATATTTAGACCCAGTGGTTACTTTTCCCTTTATTGATCTCATTCTTAAGCATACCGAGTCAAAATCAGTAAGTGTCAGGAGCGAGAATATGGTATCAGAGACATGCTCTTTTGAAGAGAAGTCTACATGTTATGAAGGTTTTAATTTATTTACTTTCTTCATGAAAATAAGACAGATAAAATCCTCTGAGCAGATAAAATAATCAAGTCTAACATCCAAGAAGTTCTGTCAGTGTTTAAGCAAAGCACCCAGGAAAACTCTGGCTTTTGAGAACAGGAACAGAAATTTTGAAAGCAGAATCTGAGGAAAGAGGTTTGAGAACTCTGCTAAGGCCACTGAAAAGAATGCTTTCATTTTGCCAGATGAGTCCACCTTTGCTTTCATTGTCATTTCCATTATCGAATGATCTCCTTTCTGAAAAGGGATAACTAGTTATTGATTCAAATGTCAGCAGCTTAAATGCTATTAGCCAGGAGCAGCACCAAAAAGGAAGGCCACTGCATCAACGATATTGTACACTCTCATTCTGCAGGGCTGCATCTCCTATTTTGTCTAGGCAAGCTTATGGCTCAGCATAACTGTGGATCTTATAATCATTCATATATTTATCCTCACAAAATCCCTGCTATTCCTCTTACACTTATTTTAGAAGCAGGCAGTACACGTCTAGGGCGCAGACTGCACTGGAGCATAGAATTCCCTGAGCTAGCTCTTTCTATCACATTAGGACCATGAGCAGCAGTGTAGCTACAGCATTATGGAGGTTGGTGCAGGTCAATACTCCAAAAGATGTTTCAAGTGCTTGCATTAACCCTTGCAGAGCTAATTCAAGTGTATCCTAAGCTGCCTAATAAAATCACAATGGATCCAGAAATTAACTGAAACCTTCGAGTCAAATGATTTGTCATGCTGAGATTAGCTTGAGATATCCACACAGGGATTGCTATGGATTATTTCTTTCTGTCCTAGGGCTAGCTGATAGTCTGAAGCCTGGACACAAAAGTAGGCACCAAGGAAGCAGTAGGAACATAAACAGACTCCCCTCTAAACAGCTAGGAGTGTAATATCACAAACCAATATACGTGTCCAACAAATGAGCAAGTTGATTATGAGAAAAAATAGTAACAAATATCCTTTGTGTGCAAGGTTCTGAGGATTGCTGAGAACTAGCCCTCAATTTTTTGGCCTCCAGGAGATTTCTAAATTTCTAAATAGCAATCTGAATTCCTTAGACATCCACACACACAATCCAGAGCTGGAGCTCTCCGCAAATCTCTCTCTCATCTCAAATTCAAAAGATCACTTCCTGGAAGCACTGAAGGGAAAACAATGAGGCATTTCTTTCCTTTCCTCTTTGAACCACCTCCTATGCATTGCACCAGGGAAAGGCCTAGTTAGTCTAGACCTAATTTCCTGGAGAAAAATAAGTATGTTATTTATTAGAAAAAGGTGATCTACACTTGAGAATTTAACACTAACAAAAGGAGACAATAAGAACCAGAAGATTTATGCTTCAAAAAAAATTAGAGTGTTTCTATTAGAACAAAACTGGTTTTCTCATATAACAATGAGAAGGGTTAAAGGTAAAAATTTCTCTTCTTTTTTTGGTCACTTATTCCATCTCCTGAATGAGGGCTTCTTTTGAGCTCCTGAGCACAAAAGTGCATCTGGAAAATGTCAACTAATGTATTTCAAAGTTATTATGTGAAAATAAAACCACTGAACATAATTTTTATGAACGCTTCCAAGAAAATTCACTTCCGAGACCTGGCTTGAGAATGAGCAGGAGATATTTTTCAGCCCAAAATAATTTTATGAGAAAGCTTTAAATGTTTGGAAAATATGTTGGAACTGTAATTTATCCCTTAACCAACAGCCTCAGTGATGGATTACATGACCAATAGAGTGAATCTCTGTGTATACACACATACACACATCATTTCTTTTGTTTACTTTTGGATCAAAAATAGAATGTTATAACATTTGTTTTATCATTTTCGATCCCCCTGAGGCATTGTGACATTTGGTACATTTATTTTTCCTGTTAAGAGATGATTCCTTAATTGTTTGAAGCAGGTGGAGGAAATATTTAGCAGAAGGTTTACACTGTGACAACTATATATCGGGGAGGGAAAGGGGGAATGTGTTTGAACATGCACAGAAAGCCGGGAGTTGATTACATTTCTTTCTTCTGCACAGTTCAATATACAAGCTGAAAAGATATCATTCCACAGTGGAATTAATAATAATATACAGATTTCAAAGAGGCCACAGGCCTCTTGTCATAAACTTTGGTTCAGTACCTAAGTCAGGTGTGAGTACTTGCAAATATGGGCAGCCTTCTTACTGCCCAGCTTTGAACACTGTGCCTGATAGTCTTCCTCATAGTTTTCCACAGAAAAAGGTAAATTCCTCCAAAATTTATTTTGGTGGTCCATAAGTAAAAGTTTTCCCTGCGTCCTCCCTCCCTGCTTCCACCTACTCCTTACTTGTGCAAGTCAGAAAACCTAAAATAAAGGTCCTTGTGCATGAAAGGCAGGATATGCTAAGTTAAGTTCAGCAAGGAAAACATGGGAAGATCAACTTTTGTTCTGTTAGTGAGGTTAAAAGGATGTGGTAGAATACTTAAACTCACAAGTCTCATCCACACAACTATGCTGAATCCAGACCTATTCTCTCTAATTCTGTAATTAAAGTTTATGACCATTTTTCTGCCTTTTTAGCAGACAGAACCTCTCTATAATTGCATAACTTTAACTCCTAGGGAATATATTGGGATGACAGTGGGAAGAGACTTATTTCTATCTTGCTTCTCCAAGACAGCCCTCATCTACTAACAGCTTACAGCAGACGCCAGCTTCTTGGGGAAACTCCAAATTTGAATCCACTTGGTGGAAGACAGAGCTCTAAATGCCCTATCAGGAGTTTTCCTGAGCTATTCTAATTCACAGGGCAGTGAATGGAGAACAGCTTTCCTGAGGCTCAGATCAGGATTCTGGCCACTGGATATTAAATATATATATATTTTATACTAGGATCAAAGAATATTTAAATATCTATTTGAGAACTTTAGCACCTTCCATATGAGAGAATGCCATATTAAATGGGTGCATACAGCACAACACACAGGATACTTTTCCCAGAAAAAAATAATTTGGGTTTCAAGCTTCTGGGAAAATTACTTTAATCTCCTGGGACTAAGTAAAAGAGCAACATTATTTCCACCAGTAATATATCATATCTGTAACTATGTTTTTCTCTTTGGTTATCCTAATACAAATACCATGGTTAGCACAATATGAAATAATTTAGTTTCTGGTTTGAATGAGCAGAAACAGAGACGCTTTTATTTGATCTGAACCAATTAGGATTTTTTGTTGGTTTATTCAGACACAAAATAATTTGAATATTCAGTCTATTTGCTACTTACACAAACTCATTGTTTGAATAATCATTAGGAACAGGAACTTTGTCCAGCAAGATGGGTAGCAAGTAAATGGTTAATTGGGTAATGCTGTTTTTGGAGCATATACATATACAAGGACGATAAAAGATATTGCTTACATACCCACATGAAGCCACTTCATGTTATCGATAATGAATTATGAAATTTGCTGCTCTTCAAACTCCATTCTAAGTTTTTTGCCACTACTACTACCAGGACCATATTTTTTTCTATAATACTTTGCTTGTGTTTACCACTGAGATGATTTTCAACAGAAGTTACTGTAAAACAGAAGTAAAGCTGGTGCAATCTACCCTAGAATAATTTCCATCTTTTGAAATTGAAGCATATAACTAACAATATCCTAATATTATTAATAATTTAGTCTATTCAATGATATGTGTTTCTTTGTGGCAAAGATTTTTGTGATAGAAATTAACTAGAATCCAGAGAGCTTCATGTCATCCATATTTAAAGAGTAATAATTTTCTAAGTTATCTAATTTTCCAAGTTATCTACTTCTTAACAGGGTCCACCAGAACCCCACCCTGTTTCACAAAATCTCTGTATTGTATCAGATATTAAATGCTGCGTGCCATGTTTTGAAATTTTACTTGACAAAATGACACAAGTAAGTCATAATGGAGGTGGGGAGCCACAAGAATACAGGACCACATAGGACAAGGAGGAATGGCTTCAAACAGAGAGAGAGTGGCTTAGATTTGACAATAGTAAGAAACTCTTCACGAGGAGGGTGGTGAGGCACTGGAACAGGTTGCTCAGAGAAGCTGTGAATGTCCCATCCCTGGAACTGTTCCAGGCCAGGAAAGATGGGGCTTTTAGCAGCCTGGTCTAGAGAAACTTGACTCTGGTCATGGCAGGAGGGTGGGGAACTAGATGACATTTAGGGTCACTTCCAATCCAAACCATTCTATGATTCTACAAAGAAGACAAGACCAAAGCTCAGAAACCTGGATCCTGTCCTTAGCTTTGTCCCTTACCAGCTCTGCAATTTTGGACCACTCTGCTTTGTTCTTTGGCCTTCCAAATAATGCTTACTTTTATCTACTTAAAAACAAACTCCACTGGGAAGGTACAGTCTTCTGCTGGAGACAAAAGCAGAGTGTTTATCACAGTGGGGCACTGATCTCATTTGATTCCTTTAGACAAGATAGTGCTACAAATAAATCATCATAATAATATTCTTATTTGCAGTTGAGATTGAACCTAAAGTTACCTTATTGGAGTGTCATCCTGGTTCCTGTGATATTTGTCTGAAACTTTCTTCTTACAGTATAACAAATGTGCTTCAACTCCATTGGTCAGCTTCTTCCTCTAATGCAGACAGCTTAATGGATTTTTCTTAAGCCCAGTAGAGCTTGTTTCTGAGTATTAATTTCAACTTCAGGTTATTGTGCAAATTATGTCCTAGCTGGAAATTGAACCACGTTGACCACTGAAAAAGAAGAGCCTAATATATGACCTGTATTAGACAAATTTGCCCAGCCAGCAAAGTATAGCTGGATTGATTTTCACTCTGTCATAATGAGATATTTTGTTAGGCAAGTTCTCCACCCAGTGGCTGCAAATGTTCATGGGAGCAAGGATATGATCTCCAATATGATACTATAGAAATGCTGGAGATCTAAATCCTGCATATATAGCTCAGTTGATAAGAAACATATAAGAAATCTATATAACACAGTGTGTTTATGTCATGTAAGACAAAAAAATAGACTAAAGAAATACAGTGAATGTAACCATTTTATCCTCCCTTCCCAAACCTGCAAACTTGCGGTAACATCCTCTAAATTCTTCACATTTTAGAATAATTTATCAATATGGGTTCAGAACTATGGGGAGTATTTTTTTTGCCCATTTGCCTTCAGCACAGAAATGCAAGTCAAGAATTCCATTTCCAACCTGCCGTCAAGTTTTCCTGAGAGTTATACGCAATGGAATTGAGCACTTGAGAAAAATTTCTTTACACTTATAAAATGTACAGATTCCAATGCCAACAAATGGTCGTCTGTTAGATATATGAGTGTCTTTTCACCATAACACGTGTCTCTCAGATTTAAGATCATGTCACTTAGTTATGCCCAGATAAATTTGGGAAGCAGCATTAGATGGGAAGGCTGGTTTTGAGAAGAGATCCTGACACATGGAAAGGCTGTGGTATTTTGCCTGATTTTTGTCCACATCTTATCTCAAGTGTAAAAGTCACTTTGGTTGAATTTCAGCCAGAGCTAGACAGCTTTCCATATAACAAAGTTTGACATTCTTCCTGTCTCCCACAGCAGTAAGACCAGAAACCTTTTGCTGCATTTCTTCTTCATTGCAACAGCAATGAAATGTATTTCTCCCTTTGTGTTTCTCATAGAAACACACTTCAAAAATGTAAAAGATAAATTGAAAAAAAAAATCAACACCATGTATTTATGTAATATGAGCTTAGTTCATTTCCTTCCTACTAGAGATCACAGAATCGTTTTTGTTGGAAAAGATTTCCAACAGCATCAAGTCCAACTTTTGACCAATCATCACCTTGTCAACCAGATCATAACACATAGTGCTTTTCCTAGCTCATGCTTTCCCTGTCTCTCCCAATAGTTTACAAGTTTTGAATTTGGTTTTGCCTCTTTCTCTGATATTTGCTGGTTCTTTTCAGTCAGTTTTATATCTAGTCAGAGAGTATATTATTTAATGAATGTGAAAATTGCTACATTTTAATATGTAAATCCCTGTTTATTGGTGATGATTTTTTGGCCTATTAAAAACTCCAAAGTCTAACAATTTTTTTTTCTTTTTGATTCACTTTTAAGATCTATAAAACACAGGCTAAACAAGTAAACAAAAAACCCCAGAACACATTCACACACCTCTTCCTCCAATTCTCACAGCACTTTGTACATTAGATCCCACTCTGCTGTTCTCTGGCAGAGAACTGCAGTTTAGCTTTGAAAACAAGTTGTAGCTTTTCCACTTGAGTTGGGAAAAGGCATGAGACATATATATAATGGCATGAATTAAGACAGGAGAGGAAATTAAAGTTTGCAGTTAGGATTTTGTCCTGTGAGTTTGACAAATAAGTACAAACTATAACTTTAAAGGAAATCTTTAAAGACAATGTACTCTCAAAATACAGATGCTTAGCTATATTGTTGTTTTCCTTGCAAGGTTCTCATGTTTTATAAGATTAATCTCTTAGGCAGAAAAAAAATTCTTTGTTTTATGTTTTGTGCCACTATTCACCCAGTAATACAAATATTTCTGCTATTAGCCAACATTTATGACATTCCAGCTCACTTGAAAAACCAAACTTGATTTTTCACATTTTTTCCTACTAAACAGTACTATGTTTTTCCAAATTTTGTCCTAAGTGTAGTTTGGATACTCATTATAGTTATAATTTAAAATAAAAATGAATATTTATTTCATGAAGTACTTGGGAATGTGAAATGGAAATGTAGTATCTAAATGTCTTTTTCATAAATAAAGAAGTAAGGATGGATGGAGGGAGTGAGGATGAAGGGAATAATTGAAGGTTTGTTCATCTCTAAAAATTATAAAGATCAGACATTTTAGATAAGGCAGCTAGCATTTAGTTTTGTGTGTAGAATTATTCCACTCTTCTGCTTGTTTATTAGCAATTTTTTAATGAGATAAAATATGGAGAGGAATCATACAGTAGAGATTTCACTGGAAGAAAAAAGTAACCTTACTTCAAATTTCCTTTTCATTTTTCCACTAGATTCTAAATTGTGATTAATTTCATGCGAAGAGTTTAAAATCTCATAACTCTACGGGTAAAAGGGCAGAATTCACTTGAAGCTGGAGTAATTTTGCACAGCTTAATCTCACTCAAGCAGCAGGCTCACACTGGGTTCCCATGCAGAGCGGGCTTAAACTTTTGGGAGAACCCACAGGATCCCTTCCCTGCTCACCAGCCCCTGGGCATGGATCCTGTAACTCTGCACTCAGGGAGAGGCACAGATTTTTCCAAACTGTTAGCCAGCCTCCCCACCTAGTGGCAATGCAGTGGAAGGGCTCAAGCTATTGCTTGGAATTAAATCCCTGGGTTAAATTGTTATGAAGCACAAATGATCAGAAATAATGCTGTGCTGGAACTAGGGCCACATAATTGCACAGTTTGTGATTCAGTGCAGGCAACCCCTCCAAAAATGCACCACATTTCAATGAAAACCGAATTTTTATATTGTCTGACCCCTCTCTATCCTTCATGTCTTTGACTGGTACTAATAGTGTTCATATCTATTCCTTACAAAAACCAACAAAGCTACTTGACATTCACTTGTATTCCCTAATTTAACTCCAGGTGACAGAGCCATTTCAACTTACCTGTCCAAAAGAGTGGGGTCATAATACCTAACAATGCTTTGCAGTGAGCAACACCAAAGAAGGTATCATAGTTTCACAAAACAGTACTCAAAGACACAACCAAGTAATTTTGGAGAATATACTCTGAGCCCTGTGTCACACACTAATCAACTTAGAGTTGGATTTGGTGCATCATATCAATATTTGGCCTTGTCAGTAAGTCTGGTAAACTCTACCCACCAAGAACAGCTGTAATATTAATATATATATATATATCTTTGGATTGATCTTGCTAAGCTGGTTAGCTGAGATAAAACTTCGTTACTTGAAATTCGTATTTTTATCCTCCCTGCTGTTTAAGCACTAAGAATCATTGTCCAGATTATCACTGATCATGACACAGTTAGATGTTAAAGTTAGAAGTTAGAAGTTAAAGAAGATATCATAGCCTCACACTTATGATTCTAAACAAAGAAATATGGGATGATTTCCTGATCTTTTGGTTGTGTTCAAACCTAAATTTAAGAGAAAGTATAAATTTCTCTCTAAGTTCCAAAGGTTTCTGTCCATCTCACAAATGTATACACTTCATTTTCTATTCTTGTTTTCTTGATTGATCGTTGCTGTTTCAGTCTTCAAGGGGTATGAAGAGTTGTCTAGCTACCTCTATAAATGCCATGCATTTCCTACAGGGCTGACTTCAGACAGTGTGCATCACAGTCATGTGATCCCTGCAATCTTCTTTTCCAAAACTGGTTTGTAGCGATACAGAACTCAAATTTCATAATAGTTTCAAACTGATCTCTCCTGCTTTTGCAAGAGAGAGCAGCTGAAACAATAGCTCAACAGATGGGCTAAAAGTTAGCCAGTTGCAGCTCATCTTGATAAAAAGGAGAAAGAAAAACACTGGAACTGGAGAGAATCATCTCTCTGTAATATTTTTCATTTGGAATTTCAGACATGCACCTTTCCTTTGTTTGAATGGATCCTCAAATTTATTCCTGCATAGATTTTTCTATTAATACTGTTGCACTTCATTGTGTCTATCAAAGGAAAGTCCTCATTCTCACAATTATGTGGTATGCAGGGTTAGCCTGAAATTCCTAAGAACAAGAGGGTATCTACCCTGAAGAAAGAACATCAGAAAAAAAAATATCTGCAATGAAAGTGGACATTCCAAGGGTGGTTTTTGTCCATTTTTGTTTACTGATTGACCTTTAAAAAAGCTTGCCTGCAAAGTTTTAAAACTTCTGTGTTCATCCACCTTTGACAAGTAATGCTGAAAACCTCCTGGTGTCAGTATGGCTCTACTGCAATTCGACTCCCTTTGCAAAGCCCTAAATAGAGATAAAAACTCCATGTTTGAATATGACAGCTAAATACAGTGGTTAGAGGCTGGGATGTCAGTATGCTAGAGGAGCTACTAAGCAGCATAAAGCAGATTATTTCCTTACACACAGATCCTTTGCAAGAATTCCTATTCTAGCTACACTGTACTATTGCCACAGTTCTGCTTATGAAGGAGATACTTTGATAACATTGTCTGTACAATATCACCAGCATGTAATGCTAGGCATGTAATTATTCTAGAAAAAATATGTTATTTTCCACTGTATTTATTTCACTTACTGTACAAAATTGAGAATAATGGTAAAACAAATGTTTGCACCCACCCCAAGCCCACTCTGACTGTTCATGCTCCTTTGCCCCAGAGCCCGTTAGTCAAAAGCAGCAGCAGCTGAATCAAGCTGTCCTGAGGTACTGCTTCTCTTTCACTCAAACAGAAGCAACATCCATTAAATTCTGAGTCTCACTCATCAGTCACTTCCTAAACTGTGACCATTCATGCCCAAACATCAATCCAGCAGCACAGAGCAGACAGGAGGGCATGGCAGCTTTTGCTTATGTGTACAAAAGCTGACTTTAGTTCTCCTATAATCTGCCACATAACTAGATTTCTACTTTACCTGTTAGCAAGGAGCCATGCCAGAGTGCTCTCTGTTCTGTTTTATTATCTTGTCCCCTCTCTCTAGTAAAATGATAGACAGAATTTCTCTCTTTATAGCAAATTAGGAAGCAAATGAAAGAGAACTGGGGGGTTTTTATTGCACATTTATTCAAAGGACTGAGAACAAATACTGCTACATGAAAAAGGAGATAAATTTAAGGAAAGTAAAGAGGAATACTGAATCCTGAAAAGAAATTGTTCTAATAATTGAGGGAAAGAATAAAATTTCTCTTCCTTGAAACGCTGAAGCCACTCCCAATCCATAGCTCCCACTAGCTCTCCCAGTCCTATTTTCTCCTTTATCTTCTTCCTCCAAAGTGTTACAATACCAAATTTATCAACAATACTGAGACACACTAATAAGCTTTGGGACAGCCAATTGGAATGGAACTTGTGCTTATGTTTCATTGACATAAATTTTAAGATAAAAATTATTACTACAAGTGCTGTACTGGTTTCAGCTGAAGTAGGGTTAAATTCTCTGACATTCCATGCAATGGATCAGACTATAAAGAACTTTAAGCTCCTTTCAGGATAGAAGCATAGCAGGCGAGGCTTAGTCAAACTTCTGTGGTAATGAGTCTACTACTTCTGGATATTAACAAGTCCTCCTTTCTCATACTGCAGCACTGCACCATGAATGTGCCAACACAAGTACTTTCTGAGGTGTTTCTACACTGCTCTCTGTGAAACAATGGTTCTAAATCCTCTTTGCATAACTCTCAGAATCTACTTATCAAAACTCCATAGAAGTAAAGTTTTAATCCTGAATAGCAACTCCTAGGCTGACGTCCCATTACATGGGGAGGAACAGTGGATAAAAAACTAAGATGTTTTTTGGCTTTAAAACAAGCTTAGGACCACTTTAAATAAAGCAAATGGATAATGTGTTCGCTCTCAGGAGCACTGTGTACAAATAAATCTTGTTCTAAGTTTAGATGTATCTCAGTATTTTTAACCATCATACCTGTAGAATTATTTAAATTGATTCCTAAGCATGTTATAGAGAACAGTATGGAGAACAGTTCTGGGTTGGTTTCTTAGTTTTATTGCCAAGAAAACAGATGACATTTTGGCATTTAACAAGCCAGCCAGGGACTTTTGGTGGTATAATCCATTGATGGCTTTAGCACAGGAACCATGACATACTAAGACAAACTTCTACAACAAAATACTGTTTCCAATAGATCAATTTTCCAAAGAGACTTTAATAATAGGCTTGTAAATATATTTATACAGCAGGAGGTTTTTAGCCTATCAGAAGATCCAGAGTTTGGAATTATTTTTTTACTCTCCTTTGAAGTAAAATGATAGTAGATGGCTCACTGGAGCATTAATATTGTCTTAGAAACTAAATAGAAATCTTGAATAAAACTATAGAATAATTGGTACTTCCAAGAGAAAGATGATAAAAGTTTTATGAAGGTACAGTCACAGATGAATATGTTCATTTGGACTTCAAAACAAGTCAAATCTGTTTGTTCATCTCAAGTAATCCTACATGATTATATGGAATTTTTATTCCTACATAACTCAGTTAATCTGCTGGGATTTCTGTCAAAACTGCTGAAGTTGATGTTACATAAAACACACCTTATATAGTACAGTTCATGCTCCTAAGTATAATGAAACTGAAGGAAAATACTGCATTGCCTATGGTAAAGTGATAAGTCGCTGGTGTGAGGGAAGTGATTTAAAGTGATAGAAGTTGGTAAAAGCTAAGAACAGTGGGAAAGACATAATTGAGGAAGGAATATAGACCTCTCTTGTTTTTAAACTGAAATTAATAAAACAGCTCTTCTGAAATTTTTGTAATATTAATTATATTTTCTGTTTCATATTCACCATATACCTATGCTTGTAGTTCTGGAAGGTCATCCATAATTCTAGGATGGCTTTTTTATTTTTCCCATTATCATTCAATATAAACAGAGGTTCAAATCTGATCAAAGTGAAATTTATTTCTCATTTCTAACCTAAAAAAGTTATTCAATCTAATGGTCTACCCATCATTCAGCTGGAGCCTCCAAATGTTTTATAAACAAGGTTCATGCTGATCTTTAAAATGAGTAGTCTAAGAAATCTGAACCTAGCTTGTATAACCTCTCTATCACACTCTAAATTCTTGTAAATGAAATAGAGATTGTCAGAGATTCTGGCACAACCATCCAAGCCAGCAGAGTCACCTTTAGAATATTGTGTTGCCACCCCACATTTGTCACCTCAGTCATTCCAACTGCGAAAATCTGCTTCGAGTTCATCAGTAGAAATATCAGTCTCAGTAGATATAGTCTTCAGTACAGTCTCACTCCAGTCTTCTCTTGCTCCTAGCTCTCAGGAAAGCCAATTTTCTTACACGGAATAAATAGTCCATTGATAGGGATAAAATCTATAGATGTCTGGGAATCAAAAGTGTTTCACCCACTTCAATGTAATGGTTTATGTTAACATAATGGTTCACTGTCCTTACTGGATCCCTGGATCTGAAATCTGATCTATCTCATGTGTGTTAGCCTGGATAGAATAAATAGATCCAAAGAATAGAGAGAGAAAGTGCATTTATATTAACAGAGGCTTTGTCTACAGAGATCTTTTAAAAATCATTTTCCTGTTTAACTTTTTTTATCTTTTTTTGTTTTAGCCAATCAATGTTTAGCTGTTATAGTGTTCTTCTAAGGAAGAAGTCTCATGTGAAACTTTAAACAGTTACTACAATTTCTAGAGAGTTTGGTATAAACTAGCACGCTTGTTGTAAAGTAATTTATTTCCTCTGAGGAAAATAAGAAAAATATAAGAAAATTTCCTAAATAGAAGAAGATTAAAGTATTATTAAGGTATTCTCTGGTGTCAGTGACCTGGTGTGGGTTCCAGCCTCCAGTGTGAACTCACTGCTGGAGGGACAGAACAGCACAGCCACGTTCATAAATAATAAATCTGCACTTATGTCAAGTTTGTTTTGACCCTCACTCAGCACTGCTCTCTGTCACAAGATGCTCTGTGGATTAGTTAACCTAGACCCTATGGTTAAAGAGAGAAACCATGCACCCTCACTTCATTAAAAAAAAAAAATTGAGAAACAGTGTGAGAATGAAAACACCATCATGTCATTTATGGCTTAGCTCTCTAATCTCAGCTGTTCTTCAATTTTTTCATTCTTTAACTGGAAAGGTTATCACCTGGTTCCTAATTCCAGTTTCATAGTAGTCTTTCACAGTTGAGTGGGATAAGAGCCCAGGGAGCTGTATGGTCCAAGACACTGCAGAGAAATTAACCTTTTCAAACCAGAAATAAAGTCCTGGCAGAAGAGAATTTAGAAGATGGAAAAATGGAGTAGTTTGTTCTGATACTTCTTTAAATCTTATATCCAGCATGCTACTTTTGGTCTATTCAGTTCAAGTTCAATGCTCCCCTTAGCTATTTGAAGCAGTTCTATCCACGGACTATACTAATATGGTAGTACATTAGTTTGAACAAGCTCTGCTTTTTGTCTTGAACTTTTGTTGAGTTGCATAAACAACTTAGGAAACATGCTAAGCTGGTCTTCTGGATTGGATACTAGGATCACAGACCCAAGCCATAAAGACAAGGAGACTCCTCCATGTGAGCCTACAGACCTACCAGTCCTGTTTATAAATACACTTGGGTCTGATGCAATTCCCAGCAACTTCACCAGATTGGGGATGATTTATGAATCTTCAAGAATGCCACTGTTCTCTGAAATATGTTTCAGAAAGCCCAGACATTTTTATTTTCAGGTATTTTGTTCAAAGTAAAAATGTCTCTAATAGTTTTTAAAAGGGATATTTCCAGATTTCAAAGCTGAGGGCTATGAAGACAATAGGTAAGTGCATTTTTATTCTTCCTATGATGTTCATCTATTTTAAGCATCAAAGCTTCAATGCAGCTGAAGGAGAAGTACATGCTACAGTAAAAATATTGGCTCTCAAAATGTGCAGTAGCTCTTCCGTCTCCTCTATAGACAGGATTGCTATAAATAAAACATCTTTTGCCACTGCAGCATTTTTTCCAGTGTAAAGAACATTCACATGAAATTTTTACTGCATCTTGGATAGTGCAAAGCTCTGGCATAATGTTCCAAATGAGTAATTTCATTATAATTAATCCACGAGGGATGCGCTTACTCCAGAACTGCTGGCCTTTTGATCTCAAAGAATATAATACCATTGTACTATGGATGCCTCAAAGGCTACAGTGTTTAAATAATACAGAGCTTATGTCTACTGCCTCTTTAAAATCTAAGTATTTGAAAGGTCAGGATTGCAAAGTATTGGAATACATAAAAATAACCTAAATATTATCTAGTAGTAAAGGGAATTTTATAATTGTGTGCTAAAAATACACACATGTGGGAATATATGAACTGATTTAAGATTTGATTATTTAAATGAAGACATATTACATATTTTGTAAAAATATGCACCTGCTTTTCTCAACCATGAGAAAATACTTTATTTTAAGAAGCTACACAGAAAACTGCAGTTATTGATTTGACATTAATGTATTTGTCCTCTTATAAGTGTAGCTAATTGGTCCTTTAGAAATCTGGCCGTAAAGCATATTACAGCAAATAGAATCTATCTGCTTCTAAAGCAGATAGGTCTGAACTTCAAGATTAGTAGAAGGGAAAATGTCCAGGCTGATTAAGTTGTTTTAAATTACTGAAATATTTTAGAATTCTAACAGGTTACAAAAAGAAAGAAAGAAAGAAAGAAAGAAACAAAAACCCCACAAAAAAAAAAAAAGCCCACAAAAAAAAAAAGCCAAAAAAAAAAAACAAACCCAAAACCAAAAAACCAAAAATCTCTATAGCCTCCTGTGTTAGTGTTGGGGGTTTTGTGTGCATTGTATCTTTCTAGAGAAAAGATGAGGCAAGTAAAATCCAAAGCCAATACTTCCAAAAAAATGAGAGATACTAAGTATCACAATGCTTAAAAGCCTCCAAAGCCTTGAAGTTCTCCAAAAGCATATACACGGATTTAGCTTTGAATCTGCTGTGTTCTTTAGGGAACATCTGGATCTTATTATTTAATTTATTTATTTTGGTGGTTGTTAATGAATATGTTGAAGGGAACAAATACTATTAGTCTCCAGCATACTGTACTCTCTTAAACACTAATACACTATTGACCACTAATGCACTATAGTGATCCTTTCTGGTTTTCATATATTGACATACATCATCATGCTTTATAAGATAAATAAACTGCAGTAAACTGATTACTATTTGAGTAAACAGGGTTACCAGAAGGCATAGTTTCTCTAATTTTAAAAATTGCATTTCGTCCCTTTTATTGAGAGTCAGAAGTAACTATTATCAAAACTTTTGATTTTTTGAAAGAAATAAATTATTTTTTGGCCTCCATTTAGAGGAAAACATGGAAAATATTTTATCTGGCAAGGACAAATGAACAATGCCAAGAAGAGATCACTTGCCTCCCCCTTTAGCCTTGAAACACTGGACAGTTTCTGAAATCTGTTGGGAGAAGCATCACTGAGGGGACACAGTAAACATCTGTATTTTGTCTCCCTGAGCTGAAGCATGGGTTGCTCTGCATACCATATGTGCCTTTTTCCATACTGCCTGTATTTGCTTTTCCCTGATTGCTCTTGCCCATATGCTAAAGACATACATCCCACTCAGCCCAGCAAAAGCAATTAAATGCTTGGTATTCCCTTTGCTTCAGGTTTGGTGCTTGGGTGCCAAGTGTTTGACTTGCATCCCACCTCTGCTCATCTATCTTCCAAGAGTGCTCTCAGTAGTTTAAAATTCAATCTATCTTGAATTATTCATGCTCAGTGCATCAGTGACTACTATATAATTCACCGGTCTAGTCAAACAATGTTGCTTGAGAGCAGTAGGGAAAGGAGGTCAGCCTTGCACACAATTTCATGTGCTCTGTACTCTGGAGCACACCCCTTAGGACAGTACAACATCCAGAGAACAGGATGAGGTATCCTTGCTCCTCTCCCAAAAGATCTCTGTTTGGCTGTGCAGTGTCCCAAAAAGGCCAGTCTGCTACAAATGGTATTGGGCTCACAATCCATCATAAGAAACACCTTTTCAGCAAAAAAGAGAACAAATATATTCACTTGAGAGACAGAGTACATGCAGCAGGACTGCAAATATCTCCTTTCTAGCCTGCCCATTTGTCACTATGCTAGATTGTAGAAATTGTCTTCAGTATTCAAAGAATAGCTTCAACTCCCAACACATTAATCCTCGATGAAATTAGAAAAACCATTAAAGTTTACTGTGTAATTATCTAATTAAGAAGGAATCTTTAGAGCAAAAGGGCCTTTCAGGTAGCTCAAATACAAATGTTTAATGAATTCAAGCAGTCTCTGCTACCCCAGTGTTTTTTCCCCTCTCAAATGAGTATATTATTGTAGGAGATTTACAAGTAATTTCAAAATGAGGTTTGTAGTTGAACTGTGGGCATAATTTTATCTGCCACTATATAAATTCTAGTCTTACAAAATTCAGTACCTACACCTTTAAGATTAATTTATTATAAAAGGACTTCTTATAATACTGCTTCCAGTAAAAGAAGCAGGATGTAAAATTCTTCCTAAAGGGCTCAATCTGGTACAATACTTAAAATAAATAGTAAAGACATGGCCTAGAAGTGGAAAAGATCCAAATTTCACTAATGAGGTCTGTTTTCTGGTTACCCTTTGTTAGCGGTAACTACAAGGCTCAATAGGAGAGCAAAAAACTAAGCGTTCTGTTAGAAGTATATAATAAACCTTTCTCCACCTTGTTAAGCCTATAGCAGACAGATTACAGGTAATTTGCCTACATCTCTACCATATTCTACAAAATTAATTTATTCTCTGGTTTAAGACTTGAATTATGTAAGACTTCCTAGTAATTTACCTCAAAACCAGGCACAGCTGACATTTGCCTCCCAGAAGAACAAAGCTGGTATTTCATCTGTGCCAACTGTATTCACTGGCTTAGAAAACCAAAGACATCATTAGGCCATGAGGTCTCAGAAACAAAAATGTGGGGCAGCTTGTAATCTCAGCACAAGCCTGAAGAAACATGGGTCTGGACATGCTCGTGCAAGCAGTTTGCTGTGAGCAGCTAGGACCTTAATTTATGTGATCTTCAGCAAACCTTTCTTGTTACTCCCTGCTCCTCTCTCAGGTGCTGCTGAACATCCCCTCCCTTGTACTCAATCCTTCCATTCAGTGCTTCAGGGCACATGATTTTCCATCAGATTCCTGATCTCTCCACTGCCATGGTGACTGATGAGACACTCTTGATGCTTCCTTCCACTTTTTACGCCCTCCGAAGATGTTATCTGCCCTCTCAATATCCGACCTGTAATCTACGATTTCTGTTTCCTTCATGTTTGCATTTTGAAAGTTTTTCTACAGAAATTCTGACATCAGGATAATTTCTCTATCAAAATTTGCTCTTTGTCCTTATCCTACCTTCTCAGCTAAAGAACTTGACTACTCGCATTTACACTAAATCTGCAGTTTCAGTAGAAGACATATTCTCCCACCTAAACTCTCTCTCAGTAATGGTACTTTTATCTCTGCCACAAATCTCTTAAGTTTCTATCAAAAGAAATATCAGGTGAATGTAAGGTCTTTTGTCTTTATTCTTTCCTTCTTTCTGAAAAAAAAATTCAATTTTAAAATTTATTATTTTATTTTTTGCTTCTAATTCTATCTCTTCCAAGTTTCCTTATGCTCACAGATTTTCTTACATAGACCACGATCTTTTTGTGCTTTTTTTCTAATTCTAAGCAGAAATATAAAACCTACAAAACATCTGAGCAACAAAGGATCAACTCCTGATTCATCCATGTATTCCAAACCCGAAAGAATGCAACATCTCTAGTGATGACAGAAAATAAGCTTTATATAACATAATCTCCATTCACATGCACTCTTCTGCCAAGGACAGGCTCTGATGTGAAAGCTCCTAAGGGAGTAACAGAGTTGGATAAGATGGGACATTTATTTATTTACATGTGTTTGAAGGACCTGTTAATTAAATGACAGTTCCCTTTTACCCACTCCTGTATGTGACTTATGTCATTTAGAGGCACATCTGTTCTACATCAGATGAACTTCTCCATCTTAGCAGTTTTATCACTTTGACACTTATTTCCATATTTCAATTCCATAATCACAGGAAATATGTTACTAATTCTTCAGAAAAGCCTCTGGTTAATACAATGCAAAATGATCTGAATGTGTAGCTAATAGTACATGCAGAGAAATCATACCACTGCAGCCTGGAATAAAGTACCATTTGAATGAACATAATGAATAAACTCATGGCTTTCAGCTGGAAAATTAAAATACATTCTTGAATAAAATCCCATGTCTGTCCTTTTAATCTGAGTATATAATCTTTCTAGAAACCATGCATGATACTTTTAAGAGATTTAACTGGTGATTTCATTTCTAGGTTGACTATAATAAATCAAATAAGGCCAAGAGTAATCCAGCTCCTCAAGCTGGTTATTTCAATACTAATGTCATTAGCAGGGGTAATTAATTGAAACAAAATTTTTTTACTTAACTAAACAGAGCTATGAAAATTATTTTCATACCCTTTCTTGTGTTATCAGTCTCTAATTTAAGACCAGAGGTGGAGAAGAGAAAATTAATTGTTATGAAGCTGCAATTTGTAATGATCTAAAGGTTTTTAAAGATACTTAGAAAGGGACATATTCTTCACTGAGGAAAAGCAATATTTAAACTCACTTTTTAGGAAGGTGCTGCAAGGCAAGAGGAGTCAAAGATGTATATTCCAAGGTTCATTTCTGTGTTTTCTTCATATGTTGTCTTAATAATGTTTTCTCTTTGTGAAGGTATGTTTTGGCACTAAAAAAAAGTGGTTTTGAAGCAGCATTAGCAGAATATCCTGGGTGTGTCAAGTGAAGTCAGAAGGAAGGACTAGAAAAAGATGAATCAGCACTGCTTTAAAGAAGAGCTTGTCTTCATAATACTAAAACATCTCATTAATTTATTCAAGTTTTATCATACATTTCACACTGAAAATTACATTCTTCCAGACTAAACCAGGTTAGTTTAATATTTTCAAGGCATTTCCTTTTCTTTTTATGTAGTTATGCTATATTATGGATGAACTGCCTAATGTTTTAATAAATGTGACACAAGAAATGTCAAGTTGCTCTTAATTTAATGCAATATAAATACAATTGAAAACTCATTGATATGGCTCATATACACATTAAGGCCCACAACCTGCTAAGTTTCCGGAATAACTTTTTTCCCAGCACAATATATTTCCAGTCTGTAACAGACACACTTCTTTATTAAACAAACCTCTCCTCATTTTTCCTACAGCAATTCCATTTATCCATGTTTTATCATGTGCTTCACTCACACTCAAGGCAGTTACACTACTGATGTCCTTTTCTAGTACTTTTAAAGCAGTGGTTTGACATTTGTTCAGCTAAATGAACAGCAAATTTCAGCCAAAATCATTGATGTCGGGTCCAGACATGTAAGCTAGCTGGATCCAAATAATGGCATCATATATCTCAAGAGAACTGACAGCACAAATCTTTGCATGGCATATATTTTAAAGGAGTAAGTAAAAATCTTATTATCTTCATTGAGGAAAAGTAAAATTCAAAATCACTTGCATTAAGTTTTTGCAGTGCACCAGAAGCTGAGACTGCATCCTCCATGCAATTGTACTAATTTCCTCATCTTATTTATAAAGAAAATATATTAAAATCACAGATACTAGAAGACTTGATATTAGTGGGTTTAAGATGAATTATTTTAGAAAAGAGAGACCACAAACATTGATAAAAGTCATTACAGAGTTTGAGGAATTTGAGAGTTTTTAGAGCATTAAGGGGCAAAAGTGACATGACATTTTATTTATTGAAAAACTGATGAGAGAACAGAGTTATTTGAACAGACATGGATTTTTTTATTATTATTATTTTGGCAAGATTTATTAACAATGAAGCAAAAAAGCAGATTCTTAAATAGAATTTTGGCCATTTAAAAATTCTTGTTTATGGGTATGACTGAATAATGCTGAAAGCACAGTCATTATTTCCAAATGGATTGTACACTTTTTGACATAGTTAAATAGTAGAAGTCTTAGCCATTTTTACCATTGAAAATGCAAACTATTCTCAAATATACTGTTCTCCTAGGGATGTCCCAGTTATAAGCACATAGACACAATCTCTTCTGTAAGTTCTGTAAGAATTAGAAAATATCTGTCAATTCAGAAGAGTCCTTCAGTGCAGTGTGTCTAGGTGTCTCTTTGGAAGAGGGATCCTCCTGTCTCTACAGACTGCTCCCAAGTCAGACCATCTGCTCCAACACAGCCAGGGCCTGACTGTTTGACAAGACTGTGATCAGCTGCACCATGCCACTCCAGTTGTGTTACTGACCTTGCCACTGAGGGCATCAGCTCTTGCACTACCCGTGAGCAAATGCCTCATACACAAAATCTTCTGGGGCATGAGGAGATTGGTTAAGGTCATATGAGCTCCAGCACTAAGTCTGTGTATTTGTTCCTCCTTTTACTAGGACACACAGGACTGTTCTGAGCAAAAGCACAACTGTTCCATTAGGGTAACTGCACATGATCACTGGTCACCAATCAATACCGCTGCTTAAGCATGGGATGAAGGCCAGATTACCCTAAAATGCAAGCAACCAGCTCTCACATTGAAAACCTTCCTGTCTCTGCTGACTGCTGAATTCTTGCATTTCTGTACATATCCATCTGACTTTCTAACT
Organism: Toxostoma redivivum; assembly: GCA_013397375.1. Taxonomy (NCBI): domain Eukaryota; kingdom Metazoa; phylum Chordata; class Aves; order Passeriformes; family Mimidae; genus Toxostoma; species Toxostoma redivivum. The sequence goes on along the minus strand of VXBI01010201.1, from coordinate 1,116,599 downwards.
TATGCTTTGCATTCAAAAACTGACCACAGCAAAAATCAATGCCAGTCTACTAGAGGCTGAATCTGAAATTACTTAGGGACTGTCATAGAAAAAACAACTGCCTTCTTAGGCAACTGCTTGCCATTGAAAATCATCACAGGCACAATGTTCTTCCTTTCATTTAAACACTGCAGCTATATTATGGGACATCTGATTCTCAAAATGTCAGCAGTACATTAGGACCCATAGTCACTCTCAGTCAATAGAAATAAAAGATGAGAATTTGCTGCAGCAATATTTTGTTCACTGATCTTAGAAACATTTACAAACAGTTAATGTGGTTTCAGCTGCTAATATACTGTTTTTCCAAGGAAAAAAAAAAAGGAAATTCTTGGGCCATTGAATATAAATTATGAAAAATTTAAATAAGAAAAATCTGTGGGCACACTTAATGTAGTTGTTTTCTCAATGGTCTTTGCTCCCAATAAGTACATGAAATAGAAAAGAATTTCTCAGTAGGTTGTGCAGGAGACTTCAGCCTTTTAAATTAGGCAAAATGCATAATTCGGTGCTGGGATATTATAAACACATGTTTTTGCACAGCATTTATTGTGCATAATAGTTAGCTCACACATACAACCCCCATTCAGGTTTATTTATGTGCACTGATCCTTATTGTGGAAGCAATGAAGAAAATCTCAACATATGTATCTGAATTGCTGTTTCTGAAATTGAGAATTATGAAAGAGATGAAAATTAATCCCCTGATTAGCAGAAATAACACAAACAGGCAGAATTTCAAATTTGCATCTCTGGACACTGTGAATGCCAAAAGAAAGTAAACATTAAGATACTACAAGGTTAATAGAAGAGGCAGGTCACTACACAGTAGGAATGAGAACAAAACCCTAATTTACTTGCATGATACTTATTGATGGAGCAACTTATCTTCTATCACTTATTATGAAGAAGGTCTGGTGCTCAGGTCTGTCAGAATGGCTTTTACAAGGAGAGATTTTCATACTCACTGAATATAATACAGTTACCAGAGGCATTTTATGCTCATTAGTACTAATTTTTTTCAATTAGTAGTTTTACAGCCAGTAATTTTTTTGAATGTGATGATAGCCACTGCAGTTGGAAGTCCCTTCCCACAACTGCCAGTAACCATTGACAAATCTTCCAAATAACAGCATATTGTCATTTACATTACCCGCCTGTCCTCAGAGGTGTTTGATTTTGTGTCTGAGAAACCACAGAGCAGTCTATTTTTTGAAAATAAGGGGTCATGTAATAATCCACATTAGAAAAAAAAAAAAAAAAAGAAGCATGCTTGGTTTGTGCCCACAATTATACATTTGTAATATGACTAAAGTCTAGTAATTCAAATACTGTAACTATTTCAAAGACTCTTGTGACAGCATGTAGAAAATGATAGAGTTATCTTTTTCCTTCCCATCTTAAGCACACTTTCCATTTGAAGTAATCAAAGCAGAGTATACTTTAAAAGAAATGAAACATGTTTTTATAGCCATTTTTCTTGCAACATCGTTTACATATACTAACCATGAGTCCTTGATAAATAGGAATAAAAAATGTGTAAAGAGGCAGACACTTATCTTCTACCTATTTTTTAAAGAAACCTATTATTTTCCAATAAAATCAAAATAACAATAAATGCTTCTCTCCCTGAAATCTTCCTATGATCTTTGCCAAATACAGTGCAAAATGCTGGGTGATGGACATTCCTCTGGCCCTGGAAATATTCTTCCACTAGGAAACCAACAGCAAAGTATTTTCAAACCCTATTAAAACTGTGACATACATACTTTGCAACAGAACATGGCTACACATGATTAAACTTTCATTAATAGATCACAAGACATATCAGTTAAAAGACACCATGGATGTGGAAATTCATTACAGGTCTACAGGGAATTACAACTCGGGTTTGTAGGTTGGAGCAGCAGTTCTGCCACTCCACCCATGTTGCTCACAATGGCAATGCTGTCAAAGGGCAAAAGCTAATGAATACTGAGAAAAAAAAATTATCTGGAGGTGGAGGTGTTACTTCTTTTATTATAAACAGTGAAAAATTAAGGCTCTTTAATGTAACATATTTGTTCAAATAAGAAAAACAACAGCATGGGCCAGTGGAACCAGGCTTCAAGCTGACCACAGAGATGAGAATGGATGGAAGGCAGGAGACATGGAGTCAGGGTCATGCATGGATCTTCAAAAGGATGTAGTATTTTCACACCACCTAAGCATTTTAAGTAATCCCTTCTCCCTGTTCTCATTCAGACTGCTACAACCATCATGTTTGCCTTCAAGCTCTTTTCAGTTCAACACTATGCATATCATACTTCAAGTACTGCTGCACATTGTTATATCTATTATGATGCTTTGAATTAATGCTTTCACCTCCATATCATCCTAAGCAACCCTTCACAACCAAGAACCAGTAATTAACAGAGACACAAAAAGAACACACTGGTAACACAGCTTTTCTGAGTTGTCCCGGAAAGACAGATGTGCAGCAAACCAATTTCACTTTGAAATAAAGTGATCAGATAGATTTCAGGGGGATTCATACAAGTAAAACACAGTTAATCTCAGTGAGACATTAATAGAAATTTCTACACCTAAAATAAGTTGTGAACTGTGCAGGATGATAAATTTCATTCTCTATTAAATTATTGCTATGAAACATTCCTGAAAGGCTCTGAACTCTTCCACAGTGTTTTCATTCTTTACTGAGTTCTATACAGAATGTTAAAAACAGAGGAAGTCTTCTGATACATTCTATATGACTTGGACAGAAAAAATACGCCTCATGAGATTCAAGGGCTTTTTGACTGTATAAATAGTGTTGTGACTGCACTATTTTCTGGACGTAAACCAAATCTGTTGCCTCTCCCACTTTAACCCTTTCCCAGTTGAAATCATTATAGAGTAACAATATGAAAAAAAACCATTTATTACTGAAAATGTATCAACAAAAAGAACACCAAAACAAATCCAGACTAAAGCAAACAAAGAAAACACTCCTCCTTGCCCTGAAAGGTAGAAGAGGGCTTAGGAAGTTGTGACTAAGGGTATGAACTATTGGGCAGAAAAAAAGGAGATGAGAAGGCTCTAGTGAGACCTTATAGCAGCCTTCCAGTACTTGAAGGGAGAAGACAAGAAGCCTGGAGAGGGATATTTTACAAGAGCATGCAGTGATAGGTTAAAGGAAATGGCTTTAAACTGAAAGAAGGTGGATTTAGATTAGACATTAGAAAGAAATTGTTTACTGTGAGAGTGGTGAGGCACAGGAACAGACACTGACCAGAGAAGTTGTAAATGCCCCACCAATAGAAGTGTTCTAGGCCAGGTTGGATTGAGGCTTTGAGCAACCTGGTCCAGCGGGAGGTGTGTCTGACCATGGTGGGTGGCTTGGAATAAGATGGTCTTTAAAGTCCCATCCAATCCAAACCATTCCATGATTCTACAATTGCCTAAGAGGTTGAATACACTCATTGATCCCACTTAAAACTAAATCTTTTTTTTCTTGATGAAGAGTTACTGCTCAATCCTACTACACACAATTGCTTGAACCAATGCATGGAGAACAGCTACATCATGTACCTAAGACAGCCCTCTAAGTGAGGTTTACAATATTAGTTCAGCTTTAACTTATGGTGAAACCACATGTTAAAGTACAGAAAAGGCTCTTGCGGTCTGAGACAGCCTCCTCCTATGAAATACAAATAGGTTGGCTCTGCTGCTGTTGGAAATTGGTAATGCTACATTAAAATCATGCAATTCTTCTACTTATTTTTTGTTTGTGCATTTTCATTAGGCTGTCTCAGAGCACTTTAGGAGTCAAACCTGTAAATGTCTCTTATTCTAAAATAAACAGCACTCAGCATGACACAAATGACATTTTGTGAGGCTCCAGGAGGGAGTAAAGTAGTGCTGCCACAGAGTTCCTTCTTCCTCTCTAAATGTCATTCCTCTGTTTGATATACTAACATAAATCACTTATCCAGTTGGACAGCACAGCAGGTCCCTCTAGAAGGGATTTCAGATAATGAAATATGTTTCACACACATAAACACAAAACACAAAGCAATGCCAAATGGTTCCTAATACTTCACTTAGTCAGCACTCCATTTGCCAGGTTTATTGTTCATGTACATAATAAACTTGATTGCATGCTGCAGTAGCCTTATTTATTGGTTCAGCCATTTGAACTCATTCCATATACATTTTTGGTGTTCATCATTTTTTTTGTCCACATGCTGTACTCATTCCACATTCATTTTGGTGTCCACATTTTTTGTCCACAGAATCCTAGCAGTTGAAACAACATTGTGTGCATATTTGGTGGAGTATGTATGAGCAATATGCTGAGGTTATTTCCTTGTACCTGATTAAAGGCAGAACAAAAATATCTCAAAGAATATTAAACATTCAATCCAGTGGCTTTTTGTGAGATTTACGAGTTATTTTCAATCTTATGTCAGATAAATCAGAAATACAAAATCATCTACGGATACCTATATACATCGATCAGTCAATACCATTCAGATACAGGTCGATGGTATCAATCTCTTTTGTCAGGCAAACTGTCACAATCCAGAAATGCCAGGCAACAAACTAAACCAATTTCCACCATTAAAATTCAATGGAGACATTAAGGAAAAAAAACCGCATGCACACACACACACAAACTAACCCACAAAAAACCCCACAAACAACAAAAACCAGAATCCAACCTCTCTAAATACTCAACAGAAAAAGCATGTGATGTTTTATTCACTGGCCTATGTGGCTGCCCATTTTATCCACTTTGATTTTAAAATCCCTCATTTTTATTCACTAGGCAGTATAATGAGAAAGAAGAAAAAATACAGTGAAACAATTTCAGTAAGCTTTAGAGAAAAGGAAATGGTCAGAGAGTCATTTGAACAAATAACAAAACTAGATACTTTATTCCCTCTTGTCTGAGAAAAAAAAAAAGTATAGTGTGGTATATTTTCCAATATCTTGTTGCATTTCCAATTCTTGTTGCAAGCTTTTGTTTTAAATTATCAAATCAAAGGACTTCTCCTTCCTTCATGGAAGAAGGATTCAAAAATATCTGCAAAGGAATAACCTTGGCATCCTACTTAGTCGCCTCAAAATTATACATTTCATGACTGCTACCAAACGTTTGATGGCTAAGCAGTTAGTACAGTTAGACATTATTGCTTAAGACATCATCTGTAACTCTCTTCTACCTTCCTGACTTTTTTGGTTTTGTTTTTGCATTCATTTTAGGCTTGTGCAGGGAACATGAATATTTTTAGGGTACCATTTCTTACTGAATGCATTGTTGTATTTTGGAGATCAAACCCTGACTTGCCTTTTACTGCAATCACAATTATGTTCTATGAACACTGTCATTTCTATCTTCTGTTAGGGGGGAAAAACTGAAATGTGCAAAGCAGTTGGGATTATTTTGTTTCATTAAACTTCTTTGAAGCTAGGAAAAGTTTAAAGCAATATCAAAAACACATCATCGGACAAGATGAATATATTTGTGAAGTGTTAGTAAATTAAACCAAATGCTTAACGTACATGTCATTAATTTAATCTTATAGTTGGGCAAGTGCAACCAAAAAAGGCGTAAGAATTGCATTCTAAAAATTATAAAGCTGGCAGCTGCCACATGATCATAAGGATGGCTGCAATTCCATAAGCAAATGTATGGTCCTAGGCTGCTTCTCTGTCCCAGGCATTCTCTCTCCTCCTATCTCCTCTGCTACTTTCAGCACATTTAAATGTATTATTTGCCATCTTTAAGTTCTGGCCACCTCCTCACATTACAGGAGAAAATGAAATAGCTGCAATTGAGTTGCTTCCAAAATAAATATCTGCATAGATTTACTAGGACTGCCCTACACTTAAATTATTTTGCATGATGAGAGGCAGAGTTAATACTTTTAGGAGCGAAGCACATGCTAAGTGCTAATGTCATCATGCTGCTTTTGGTAGACAGTATCTCTGTGTGAAGTGGCATTGTGTAAGCTCTCAGACATCAGTAAGGCTCTGGTTTTGCCTGCTTGTGTTATGAGGTAAGATTACGGCTTATTAAAAGCACTGTTTACAGTAGACTGCAACACTGAGACATCATAAAAGTGTTATGGAGAAAAGGAAAAGAGTGAAAGATGCCCTTCTCCCTCTGAAAAAAGAAACACAGAAAAAGGAATTCTGGTGAAATATCAATAAAAATAGCACATTTTACTCTATAGTTTTCTGCTTTCAGCATATAAACTTTAAAAATATTGTAGCATCTATCTGTGAAGCAAATTTTTGAGGCACTATAGCTCCAAAGCACTTGATGTCTTCATAAATTTTTAATCAATCCATATAAATACCGGTGTTACACTCTGGATTATTAAACTCTTTGGAACATTTGCAGTATTGTAAATTCTTAATGTCTTATTTAATTGCCTAACTGATCAATATATTTATTTATAATTGCATAAAATCATCCTGGCCAATTTTTATGGCCAAGAATTTATGACCATGACAACAACCGTACTTTCCATATTTGTCACGTCCTTGACATTTTTTTTAAAATAATTTTACAATCTTAAACCCTTAGTAACATCAAATGTAGACACCTATATTTCCCCTCTTTTCCAGTACTAAAGTGCTTTTAGATTCTTGATGCATTTGTTTTTTTGTAATCATGATTTTGCGTAATTTATATTTCTGTTTTGTCCTATTCACTACAGGACTACAGAATATTTCATTTACATTATTTCAGATAACTGACATTCTATGTACAAGATGGCATTTTCCAAGGACACTAATCATGTGCAATTTTAATGGCAACTTTTAAAGGTAACATTTACCACACTACTTTCAGCTTTGCTAATTTTTGCTACAGAGAAATTACTGTCTTCCCCTAACCAACTTGAAGAATTGTCACCTGGCAAACAGAGTAGCACTGCTAATGTAACACTTTCTACCTTGTAACTAATGCAGAAAAAAAAATTCTCTCATATTTACTTAGTAAACCTAGAAGTTCAGATAAAAGACAGCAACTACCAGGAGCACAGATTATTTTCTGTGTTTTGTGTAATGACTGGAATATAGCTTTCCTTTAACTAATGAAAAAATTAATAGAATTTAGAAGGTAATTTACCCCACATTACTTGCTTTACAAGATTTTCATTCCTCTTACCATACAGCATTTCTGAAGGTGCTGGCAGATGGAGAAAAGTAATGGGTAGACTAGAGCCACTAGTTAAATATATATATATATATTTATATATATATATATATCTGCTGAAAGTTCTATCTTGCTGAGAAGATTTAAATACCTATCAACCATTTAAGAAAAAAAAAAAAAAGGGACTTCTGGCTTTTGTAATCTCTTTCCCATCCTCCTCACCTAATCACACTGTACTTGCTTCCTATGGATGCACTGGCTGCAGCAATCTTCTCCCTTACAAGCACTTTTTGCAGAACCTTCTAGAAGTCCTTGGCATTGCTATCTTTTGCATAAAGACAACAGAAGGCTAAAGCTGTTTAAGCTGGAATTTCTCTCATCTCCTAAAAGTCAATTCTTGTTTTCATGACAAGGGGGATGTTGACATTTCCTTTGGTACACCAGTATTGACTCTTTTTGCTGAATGTCTGTTGCAATTCTTTTACTACTGAAGCGAAACATTACAAAATTGCTATAAGCTTTTTCTTTTATACTATGAGATGGGAAAGACCTAAAATTGTGTTGTGAACTTTCTGCACAGTCTCCTCTCCTGCTAATCCTTATCCAATTTCTGAGTGATGAAGTGGGATCAAATTTTCAATGTGCAAAGATATAAACGGAGATTTACACAAAGATAATAAAGTCAAGAATGTGTAAACAAGGTCAGGTCACCATGTGAAGATAGACGTGGGATTAAACAAGTGTTGATAGGTATGTAAATTCTCAGCAGTGGTTACACACGTGGCTCCTCTTGAATTCAGAGTTAGGTGGCCATTTGCTAAATCCAGCTTGCACCAGAGTTGGCATCACAATTCAAAGGCAGGAAGGCACTCATCAAGTAAGAGGGCATATTAAACAAGGAAAATTCACTTTCTGGTTCTCACAGCATGACAGCATCTGTTGTGGAGATTTTTAGAGTACAGACTGATACTGTGATGAAGAGTTGGCAAATAAAATAAAATACTTAGTGTCTCTTTGAAAACTGTTAGGATGATTGAGACTAACCTAGTGGATACCACACTCTAACTGCAAAACCAGCAAACCTGCTCAATTCTAATGGTCACTGTTGCCACATCTTCCTTTCAGCCCCTCGGACTTCCTTTCAGTGGCCTGAAATCCCAGAGTTGGGACTGCAGTTAGAAATTTGCATTGCATAAGAGTATAGAAGCTCAAACACTCATCTTCAGTTAAGTCTCCAAAATGTCAGTATCTGCAGTGATTAAATGAGTAGAGTGTGAAGCTCTGGCACAGTAGCATCTTTTTATATGGGTTAAATCCCATAAATAGAAGTGCAACTAGCTCCTATCTGAAAATCATCAAAGAGTGCAAATATCTAGATGAAAACTGAGCCTATAAAGATCAACATTTCATAAGAAACAGCATTAATTTAAGATAATTTCTATTTGAATTAGATTAAAACTTTTAGTAGCCTTACTTTACAGTGTCATTATTTTCTCTTGCTGCTAGTTTAAATTAAGTCTAACCAGACACTAATAGCTGAATTTTATTATTTTTCACCAATAATAATAAGGTATTTTTTCATTAATCTCCAAGATGAAAACAGTGTTCATTTAGCTTATGGAAGATAATTGTCTTTGAGAACTGCAAGTCAACTGGAGTATGGTAGCTATGTCTTCAAAACACTCCTTTCCACTTAGAAGGAGCCATTTCATAAATTGGCGCAGTTTGAACCTCAGGTCATTTTTTTGGAATACACCTGTGGAAGTAATGCTCCAAAATGTTAAATGTCTTAAGTTTAAGCTGCCAAAAATGGTCTCCTCTGAAATCATAATTGCCATGGAAACCATTTTCAACCAAATATTTAAGAGTAAAAATGTGTAATTGCACCTTAATTGTAAAAACTATAAACAAAGATTCAATCCAACTCCATTAAGTTCAGCTTGAAGTGGAATGATTATCAGAGATGGCAGCCAGAAGACATACTTATTTAGGTTAATTCATCTGATGGATCTTGGAGGAGCTCTGTATCAAGTACTAAATGAGCACTCTTTTCAGTGTGCCTCTTAGAGAAATACCTTTTTCATCCTGGCTTAAATTTTATACAAGACAGTCTTTAATGACTATATGTAAGCCTTAAACTTGTCTTTCTATTACACATATACATGCATATATATCAAAAATTGATCAAAATGTGCAATTTTTTTTCTGACATCTCACTAAATGAAGCACACATGGAATTTCATCTAAATAATTTTATTTAGAAAATTGGAAAAACATTGTAAATTGAGAAACATTTAAGAACTGGAATTTAATGAAACTAAGGAAACTAAACAGTCAACCACATTATTAATTCAAGTAACTGTGTTTGCATGTGTACAGGTACTCCAGATGTCATCAGTCACGCACAGACCATAGAATCTTAAAGAGGACAGTCAAGTCTATCTGTAGTAAGTTACTGCAGCAAGTCAGTCCTCACCACAAGTCATTAGTGTTGAATCTATCTTAAGTTAATTACTACTTTAACATTATTGTGAAACCTATATTTTATCATTCTAGTATTTATAAACATACTGTAGTATTTTGTATTTCAGTATCTGATATTTAAAAACATTAGTCATATAGAAGTGTTAGTGCTGTCTCCAAACTGTTTTCAGTGTCTGCTATGCTATTGATGGGTGTAAAAGTCAAGACAAAACAAAAGAAAAAGAAACCCCATAGCTGTATGTTAAAATAGCATGCAGATAATTATTGTATTAATAAATAAAGTTAAGATGTCCTAATTTCAAGAGACTGAAAGTGCTACGTAAAATTTCTAAAAGGTTTTCATGTACAAATTAAGTAGAGCTGACAATACACATGCAAGGATTGTTTCCTCCTTTTTGAAGCAATTATAATTTATTTAGTTTTGTCCCTTCTATACTCTTCTCATTATGAATCCAATGCTAACTACTGCTCTTTGCTTTCTAAACTAACACATTTTGGAACTATGAAAATTTACAGCCTAGAATAATTACACAGATTAATCAACAAATCAGTATTGAAATGCAACACAGCAGACTGTAGGCCTCACAGAAAAGGACTATGCAAAAAGAACCTCCTTGAATCTTGCTTTAGCAAAGCCCTCAGGTACACATCTCATTATAATTCTGTTCTCAGCTCTCACTAACTTCAAGGAGATGAACATGCTCTTGACTGCTTTGGTGCACAGTTGTAGGATTCAGGGTCTTGAAATAAAGCATGTGTTTGCAGGCCGTATATAACATGAGTTATGGTTTACCTTAGGATGCCTGACTGCAAATTAGGGGAGTTCAGAAGAAACTCACTGAGCTGTGCAGCTGATGGCAGGGCAGAAAATGGTAACTTGGCCAAGTTTTGCAGCATAAATTGTTCCAACTCATGAGTCCAAGCAATTAAAATACCCGTGTGCTTCTTTGCTTGGACTGAAATTCCCCAGGTAGTTACAACTGCTCCTACACATGCTGCACAAACAGCCAATGTCTGAACAAGTTGATAGCAGTCTTGCTTAAGCCTTATTGAATCCAGGAGCTCAGGAAAACAATGCTGAAGTCTTGCAGAAGTCTCAAAACTCCTTCAAAGGCTTCCAATTATAGTTCATACAATTTCAAGGGGGTCCTTTCTGAGGCTAAAAGGCTGTTCAAACTAATGCAAAAGGTTTTTCATCTGCTCCTTTAAAGGAATTAGTGGCAAAACCTGAAACAGAGAGGCTCCTCTGTAAATTCATGCAGCCTTTCAAACCTCTTGGGGATGAGACTTTGGCATCTGATGAGAGAGGTTCAGCTGTGTCAGAGGAACACCTGCATATGCTCAGAGCATAATCACAGGTGTCTTGAAGCATGTGCAGCACCCTGGGAGCTAAGTGGCAGTTCAGGGTGCTTCCAGACCCCTTTTTTTTTTTTTTTTTTGAGATATGTGGCATGACAAGAACAAATAGTGTCATAATAATTCTGCACATATAAATGTGAGTAGCAGTATTTCATTGTCTTTCACAGATATTAGAAGCTTCTCTGATACTTTGCAGTTAAAAAATAGAGTTACTGTCAATTTCTATTCTCATCAAGTGTGGCAAAAATGTGTATCTTTAGTATTTCCTGCTGCTTAAAATCAATTAATAAATCAACAAACAGAATTGGGACTTACTCCAATATCCAGGCATGCATTCACATAGACAAAATACAATTTGTGGACAGTTGCACTGTCTTTTCACTACACTGTTTAGCACAAGTTTTCTGTGTTTTAAGATCCAGAGACATTAAGAAAAATACTGTCACGTTAAAATTTCCTATTAAAAGCCTAATCAATTTAAGTATATAAATGAATAATCAAACTCGGGACAATAACTGTATTTTTCATAACTTTTCTACAAAGTTTGTATGTATATGCTACTGTGAGTCTACACATTTCCTTCCTTCTTACTTCATCTAACAAGACATCGTCCAAAATTTCCCTGTTGCCATGGTAGCTCATACTGATTTCTGATATGACTAGCAAAACTTCAAAGTCTACTTATAACTATATAGCAATTTGTGCTTCCTTTGTCCATATGCCCAAATAAAAAATTTAAATTTTTTTTGTGTTCTAACATAGAATGGAATTAACCAGATATGCTTATGCTAAGACTTAGATCCATTTTTAAATGGATGGTCTCTTAATATATATATATAAGGCCAACTGGTAAAGTATAATCAAAATATCCTTAAGCATTCTCTGAAGAAAAGTTACAATCTCTTGTAAGCCATACTTCCAAAAAGAGTGAATATCCTACAATTAAGAGTTATGAGAGAAAATTTAACTGGTTAATTAAAGAAATTCCTATCAAGCTATCTTTCATTTTTAATGGTCTTAGTCTTTCATGCAATCAATCTTTCCCACACAATATGTGCTTTCAACTTTTATTCTTCACTAGCTACAATTACATTATCCCCAAGAAACAGTAAGTTTTCAAATTAAAAGCATGCACAGGATGAAAACATAACCCACATCAAATATTCTCCTAGAGTTCAGAAACCCTAAAAAGTCTAATAAAACTCAATAGTTTCTTGTTCTTGGTCAGTCATGGATAGCTGCTGTAATCTACTCAGTCTGCTGGTTACTTTGCTCATTACAGCCTGCTTTCCGTGTCCTCGGTCTCTAGTTCATACAGTCGTATTTGCATTTTGGCACACCTTCACAGAGGAACTTGGGAGCTGCGGTTCAGTCTGCCCATGATTTTTGTTTTTACTCTTGGAAGCAGATCGTTTGTCTTTCAGCTATCCTGAATAGCCCGAGGTAAAAGACACCTCAAAAGAGGGTGAAAACGTGTCACCCTGCTGAGGGAGTCAGCAGCAAGCTCTGCAGATGAGCTGACATCTTCCTGGCTGAATGCATTCTTAAATCTTTTTGTGAAGTCACCCTGGCACACCCATCCAGCCTAGTAGGGAGTGATTAGTGGAAATCAGGAGATTATACATTGTGACAGGTAAACAAACACGCCTGTGGATTTTCAAGTAGGTTTCATATGTTGCTATTACAAAAATTATCATAACCACTGCATGTGTGTCCTCTGGTAGGTAAACTATGAACATACCACCAAACTGTGCCTTCTCCTCCCAGCACAATAAATGGATAAACATCTCATCTATGAATTTCAGAACTGTAGAGAGCTCAAGGGTTTTCTTATTCTTCCAATTTCCTAGGCAAGTTCTAAGCTCATTATGTCTGTAGCTAATGTGTGGTATGACAGTGATGGCATTCTCTCTCTTTTGGAAGCACTCATCTAGCACTGAAATCTGATCTTGTTCCAGATTTCAAAGTCTGCAGTGCTGCAGTACTGAGAGGATATGGATAGGGACATAAAGAAAACTGGTGGCAAAAGAGGAGAACTTTAGCAGAATTGCAAAATAGAAACTTTCACCTCCCCTGCTTATCATAAAACCCAGAGTGGAAATTTGCACAGTGTAGAGAATGGTGGAGGGGAAAGTTGCATCAGCTGGAATGTTTACCCTATGTCAGTGGATGCTTTCTGGGTTACTAATGGAATCATAAGTCCTTAATAGTTTCTAGAAATGTCCATACACAATTTTGTTCTTGTTAGATAATTAAAGCCAGCTGCACACTGAATATTTTCATTTAGACAGCAGTGTAGTCTTGAACCAAATACATCATTGGTATAGTTTCACTCATTTCATTTAATTACACCAAGCCTGAAGCTGGCCTTTTATAACTGTTTCCTGACAAGAGTTTTAGAAGACTAAACTATGAAGCAATATTTATAAAGATCACTGCAAGTGCAGATTCAAAATTACTGTACTGAGTTAAAAGCTAGAGGTCTCTGGTTGAGTAATCAAATCTCTTTGTTCCAAGCATAATTGTTTGAGTCTGACTCACTTTGTTCTATTTAAAGGCTAACTGAAGACTTGCAATATTGAGATTACTTCAGTAAGCTGGTATCACACTGTCTATTTAGCAGAGACTGCTACTACACTTCACTTACAATTTGTAGTGCTAGAAAAGTATTTTATTAGATGTAAAGAGTTGTCTTCAATTTCACAAATCCTCACACAGATTTTTCTTTTCATAGAAATATGTCTTTGTATTATTTAATTCCCTCTCTGCATCTTTAAAGATAGACAAGTAGAAGAGCCATCACCCTTCCCTCAGGTTCTATGAAGGACCAAGTGCAAGCAACAAAGAACCTGAAAGCTCCTATATGTTTTGGGGACCAACATTATTGTACAATTAGTTAAGCTTAAAACATAGTAAAAAGGATGAAAGAAACAGGTCAGGCTATCCAAAAAATAAGAAAGCCATCGGGATATGCAATTAGCCCACCTGTTTCCTTGCTCAGTTTCCTCTATTAATAAAAATTTTAAAAATAGTACAAGAGCAGAGAAATTAGCAGCACAGAAGGCTAGCAGTGGTGTATTGAAACCACCACAGTAACACAGCTGGTCCAACCTTGGATTAGGCAGCCAAATTATCAAAAATGGACACAAAAGCATACCAAACAATATACATCATCAGAAAAGGAATATATAATGAAACAAAACATTGAGCCACAGTATAAAATTTGTGCCATAAAAGCATCTCGGAAAATGCAGGTCTGGTCTCCATCTCAAAAAGATCCACAGAAGGCAATGACCCTTATCGAAGATATGAAATGGCATTAGAATGAGGAATAACCAAGCTTATTAGAGGTATTCAGCTTGGGAAAAAAAAAAAACCACCAAACCCTTACCTCTTTGTTTATGTCCTCCTACGTTTATTTCTAGAAAGCATCTTTTTGTTACTGCCTGTGATGGGCACTGAAGCACAGATATTTTTCTTTTTTATATGCTTTACACATTCCTGCAGTGCAGCTGATATAACCCTATTTTGTGCTCCTCCTGTCTCCCCAAATACTGACTCTGCTTCTCAAGCATGTTCTGACTCTTGCATTCTGTGGCTTGCAGCTACTTTGCTGAGGCAGCTGCAGCTTAAGCAAGCAAGTTTAAAGACAGGTCTTACTGCACAGCTGAATCACACTGCAGATGATTGACACAGTGGAAATGAAGCAGTTTTAGTGCTGAAAATTCCCAGCTTAGTTTGAAGGATACACATATTTGACAATAATTTTCTTGTCAAGATTTCCTGAGTGTTATGTCACAGTGCACCGAAGGCAACCCACTGAAACAGTGCTGACCATTTCTACATTTGGTGGTTTTGGAGTCTTTGCTACAATGCTTCTTAGTATCTGGCCCTCTTTGATGTCCTGAAAACACACCACAAAGCAGTTATTGTGGTTTAACCCTTGTCAGCCACTAAGCCCCAGTGGACTTGTTCATTGCTCCCTAGTGGTATGGGGGAGACAATCAGAAGGGTAAAAGTGAGAAAACTCTTCAGTTGAAGTAAAGATATTTTAATTAATTAAACAAAAACCACGTGGCACAAACAAAGCAAAACCAGAAATTCATTCACCACTTTCCATGGACGTGTGATTATTCAGCCATCCCCAAGAATACGAGGCATAGCCCTACACTGTGAAGAAAATTAATTCTGTCCTAGCCAAAACCATCACAGCAGCGATAGAGGCCTCTCCAGGAGTCATGTGAAGATTGCCCATTTAGACACAGTTTGCTCATCACATTTATCTTGTGCTCAGTATCACCAAGTGGCACCAGCACCCAGTGCCTTCCTTTGAGATTCAAAGATAAACAAGGCCACAGCAATCTCAAAATGTGTTTAGAATTCCTTTTGAGCAAATGATGGCAAAATCTCAATTAAATAACAAAATAAAGAAATCTTTTCTTCTTAGACTTTGGAGAATTGTCTCTGCAATAAACTACAACCAAAGACTACGAAACAGGCTGAGCTGTAACATCAAAATTCCCAACACTTTTTCCTGATACCCACCCCCTGTCATATAGATTGCAACAGTTTCAGGAAAGCTGTAGAAAAGATTAAATTGCTTGGGCAGGCTTTGCCTTCTAAATGTAGAATTAAAGGAGTTTCACTGGTTAGGCACTCAAAAAGTACTTTGAAATTGCAAACACTCATCAGCTTCCAGCACAAGAATGGCTTTAAAGGTACAGTAATAGTTTTAATACTATCTCAAATATCCTTTTCTTATTCCAGAGGGCAACAGTGGAGGAGGGAGCATTTGCTTTTTTCATTAGTAGATCATACATCTGTGACAGTAGAAGTGACATGAGGGCCAGCAGTGCTCCCCAGCTGTATAATTGCAGACACCCTGAGGAGTATTTACCTACTTTCCAGATGCTTGTTCTTTTATTTCACAGAACAAAAAACTTGACCCTTCTCTCATTAGTCCCCTTTATGCCTTATAACTGAGTAAGTCAAACTGTACAGTTGGTGATTTTATAAAAAAAAAAAAAATTAAAAAGAGTAATGAGGTCAAGGAAGTCAGCAGGAAATGTATAACAATATCAAAATGAGACAGAAACCTTCAGGCCAATTATTTAAGGCCTGATCTTGACAATGCTAAGTTCAGTGGCTCTTCCTTCTAGGTAGACAAACACTCCCAGCTGGGTTGCCCTTGTTCAAAGTCATTAAGGATCAAGATACTATTTTCAGAAAATACAGAAAATATCCCAAATCTAGAAGGCCACTGATCTCAGCATTTTTCTATGGAAAAAAAAAAAACACCGAAAACAAACAAATCAAACATTATTGATGTAAAATCTTTCCTACAAACCTCAGCTAGGAGGAAGACTATGGCTGTAGGACGGCACTACAAAGGTGAAAATTTAATATATATTATCTACACCAGTCTGAGAGAGGTTTCTCTGTGGAGGTTTCCCAAAGATATGCACACAGAGAGTGCAGGAAAGGTGAAAAAAGTGGTCATTCATGTACTTGTACTGCAGGAGTGATGACTATTCTTGTAGTATCCACCAGCCACTATCATAAACCAACATGACATGAGGGCAACAGCATGGGGGGGACTTTGGGACTCTGAGGAAGTTAGCCTACCTCCTCTCAAACCTCACAGAGGATGAGGTTTATGCCACAGAATCCTGACTCCTCTTTGCCCATTAACAAACCAGTCCTTTCTGTCTCCCTGTCTGTCCTCACACACACCATCCCGAGCTGGTCAGGCAGTGTCTGGCACACCATACTCCAGAGTGAGGGAGAAGATGGGATGCAACACTAGTGCTGTGGGATATTTCAGCTGCTAGAGCACAGTTCCTTGTTACAGGCTGGCACTTTGGCCTCTCCCCTGTATGCTTCAGTCACACACTCTGATATGCTGTCACTTTAGGCAGATACTTCAAGGATCTGCAAATACTGTTAGCAACATTCTCCTTCAGAGACTATTCCATATCTTCTGCCACTGCTGTTCTGTCACTCCCAGTGCAACTTGACAAGCTGCAGACAGCAGCTGTGAACATTAGACAGTTCATGCAAACTCACAGGGAAATGATACTCAAGAACTGGTAACAATTTCCAAGCTGTTCTAACACTTAATTCAATGCAGCATTTAAGCAGCTCTGGAAACCTGACCGTCGAGGGTGGCATAACCACCAACAAGGACTTGTAGAACATGAACTTTTTCCGTAAGTCATCTGAGCAGTATGCAGCCCAGGGTTACAACAAGCAATCACACAGGTTTCTCTGCACATGGCCAGACAATTGCTCCACTGAGATTTTCTCCTTTTTCTATATATGTGGAATTGTTCTTTTTGGATGGGAAAGCAGAAAAGTACTGCTATCTTGCTATGTAACACAGTCAAATTTGGATATTTTGCAGTCTGACAGTACAACCACATAACTTTATAAAGTTTGTGCAGGCTGTTTTTTTCAGTTTGTTTGTTTCTTTCTTTCTCAGACACAAAGATGATGCACAGTAAAAAAAAATGAACCAAACACTTGTTTGAATAATTAAACATGTAAAAATAAAACTAACCCTAAGCACATTTCAAAAAAAATGTGAAAAGATTCCTTCAAGGGAATGATGTCCCAGTCACAGATTGCTTCAAGGAACAGAAGTTCCAATCCTGTATCTAATCTAAGATGCACAGTGAGGACATATATACTATATCTTTATGATATTTTAATTATTTGCCATTAAGATTATCACAGAATTATAGAATAATTTGTGTTGGAAGGGATCCTAAAACCCAGTTCAACCTCCCAGCAGTGAGCAGGGGCATCTTCAGCTCCACCAGGTTGCTCAGAGCCCCATCTGACCTGACCTTGAATGTTTCCAGGGATGGGGCATCCACTGCGTCTGTGGGAAACCTGTTCAGTGTTTAAATCTGTCTCATTTAGTTTAAAACCATTATCCCCTGTCCTATTGCAAAAGGCCCTGCTAAAAATCTTGTCCCAGTCTATTTTATAGGACTCATTTAAGTACTAGAAGGCTGCAACAAGATCACCCCAGAGTCTTCTCTGCTATAGCTCTCTACCCCAACTCTTTCAGCCTTTCTTCATAAGAGACATGTTCCAGTCATCTGATAATTTTTGTGGCCCTCTCCTGGACCCAACAGTCCCTGTTCTTCATGTGCTGGGACGCCAGAGCTGGATGCAGCACTGCAGGTGGGGCCTCACCAGCACAGAGCAGAGGGGAAGAATCCTTCCCTTGCCCTGCTTTGGATGCAGCCCAGGATATGTTTGGCCTTTGGGACCATGAGTGAACATGGCTGGGTCATGTCCTGGCTCTGATCACCAGGACTTCCCAGGTGCTTCTCAGTAGGGCTGCTCTCAATTCCTTAATTCTCCATACTGGGTGTTGTTGAATCTCATGAAGTTTCCATGGGCCCCTTTTCAATCTTGTTCAGGTCACTCTGGACGGCATCCAGTCCCTCAAAATATCAATAATGATATTTTAGAAAAGGTTTATGTCATTGGACAATAACAGAGAGGAGAAAATGCCTGAATTGAGTAGCAGTAAGTAGTAAAATTTTTATGTAAGAGGCTCTAACCACATGATACAAAGCAGTAATACTCAATAAGAGAGTGCTCTCCATAGAAGATCCATATGCTATAATCAATTCTTTAGATTGCACATATACTTCACAGTGGATGCTCAGAAAGCTTTGTAGACTGAGAACCAGTAAATGAAATCACTTATTTGGCTTTTCTAAAATTGCTGATACATTATCAAAGGTGATAACAGTCTTCAAAGCTTCTGACAACGAAGAAGAAGCACTTACTATTATGCTGGCAATTGCTTTTTGATAAAATATATGATGGTCTATATGTGTGTCTGGAAAGCATATTAAGCTGGTATCAAAGTAATTCTTGCAAATATTAATGCTGAATATCATAGATACTGATGAATATCAAGACCTTATTTTTCACTCTGCTTTTATATGTGCAGAGGAGTAGAATATCAATCAATAATGTCAGTCAGATTTTAGTCACTCTAATAATTAAATAAAGGCATTGTCCCAGCTCTCTGATAAACTATTCTTAAGTACACACTGCACTTCTGTTAAGATGATAACTCTGGTAGATCATTTACATTTGACTAGTATTTCCCAAGGGATAAAGCTCTTGGCAGAGAACAGAAATCAAAATTTAAAACTTATATGAAAAAGTAGTAGCAGAATAAACACAATTTTTTATAGTACTGGTTGCAAGTACCATGGTAAGATAACACTTAAGCTCTTTTTTAATGAAGAGAATTTAAAAGTCAGTGACAAGGAATAACTGCAACTATTTTGACTTAACTTCAAAGTTTTGCATTTCAGGACCATTTAGTTTATTGCCCTGAACCTGACATGAACATCAATAGGAGTTCTATTGTCACTGCCCACCGCTGTCCAACACCTGACCACCCAGCTAGCCCACGCGGTGGGTTAAGCGGCAGGTGTGGCCTGTCTTCGGGATCTCCAAGATCCCCAAGTCCAGGTAAGGCTGATGCCTTCGTGACCAGCAACGCGACCGTGAGGAACAAAGGGCAGGGAGAGACCTTTGGTAACTTCCGATGACAGGGTTTATCTAGGGAGCAAAGGTGGGGAAGTAGCACAACTCAGGGAGGGAAGCGACCAAAATCAAAAATAACACTTGTACGTGAACTTAAATAGGGGCCCTCCCCCCAGGGGAGGGTACAAGCAGCAACCAATCAGGAAAACCCAGGGGAGGTGCACAAGGTGGGGTGATCCTACAACAAACCAATAAGGTACATGGTAGGAGGGGTACAATTTGAACAGACCAACGAGAACTGGGGAAACATGGAACTTTCCAGAACAGGGGATGTGGCCACGGGTGACTGACAACTTGGAAGGGATAGGGCTTAGGGGATTGACAGGGAAAGTTCGGGAAGGATGGGAGGGGCTTAGGGGAGTAAACAAGGTCTAGGGCGGGAAAACCTGGAATGGACCAACTCAACGGGTACATAGGGGGATACAGGGAAAAACCATTTTAAATAACAAACTTAGTATAAATACAACTTAGGAAACCGTATAACATAGCAAAACCACAACATTCTATGAATGATTTTACATCAGCATGTGGTCATAGTCCTGCAACAAGCCCACACAGATGGATTCCTTGCTCAGACAGCCTTAAACATATCACTGGCACTCTGGCAACACTGGCACTATACCAACCTGTATAGAAATAATTGCAGAACCAGGATCTCTATACCTAAAAACCCTCATACTGTTGGCAATATGTGTCCCATGCTCAAAAAGCAAGTCTGAAAAGGTAACACTATGAATGAGATGCTGTCATGCCAACAGTTTAATATTATCTGAATACTTGATTTATACTGTGTCATTTGCAGCTTCAGGATTCTGGGACTTTATCAGCACTGTACCTCAGAAATCAGACTGGAGAAATGGTGGGTCTTTGTCTTGCTGAAAACCAGGCATCCAGAGTTTGTCAAGTAAAAGAGATGGTATGGAGCTTGGCTAATTTTTGCGGGAGTTACACTCACATAAATCTTTCTATAATGACTCTTATCTACAGCAAACTGTATGAAGTATTCCTAGAATACAAAATAAGAAGACTACTTCAAAAGACACACAGTAATTCTGTGGATAAGAAATATAGATTATGATCTTCATCAAATAAAATTATCCAGGATGACATTTGCAAGATAACTTGAGTGAACATTTTTTAACAATATGCACTCATTAATGACTGTTTATTAAAATCAATATAAGATACTTAGAAAAAAAATGAGTCATATTTATTAAATATAACAAGAGTTACAAACATTATAAGTAGCCTAAAATCTATTTGATTATGTTGCAACTTTAAAATCATATTTCCCAAGTTTTGGGTTCACTTTGTCTCTAATGTGTTTGAACTCCAAAATGAAAGAACAAATCAGAAAAACCTAGAGCCCAGTCCTGAAACTGATGTATCAGATAGACTGATTTCAGTTGGTGAAAGCTGTCATATCTATGCAACTATTGCACCTTCCATAGTTTTCATTATAGTCTAGATTTGAGCAAGAGTTTGGACTAAAGTGTTTACTCCAGCCTAAACTTTTGCTTTGAATTCATGGTCAGGTCCAAAATATTCTCTTGAAATAGTTTCCTGAAATTGTTAACAGATTTTGTACTGAACATAAAAACATTTCTAAAAGAAAAACCATTTCACTGAGGACCATTCTTAGAATGAAACAATATGTCAAGCAGAAATAGTAGAAATTGGAGCCATGAAATCCACAATTAGTAAAGTGTTGAGCTCATTTGCCTAGTGCACAATCTACTAAGCCTTAACTTCCAATTCCCAAATAAGATAGCCCATCTTGAGTGTCTTCAGAATGGCTAGTGAACATCTCTGTTTTCAGGATTTATAAAGACATATCAAGCCTGCATCTACTTCTCTCCCCAGTGAAATAGCATCCGCTATTTAGTGCCAAAACTTTAGCAGCTGAGAATCAAGAAGGCAAGAAGTTGTGCTGGTATATTAACTACAACTGAGTTCTCTGTCTGCAGAGAAATGTTTTGCAAGCAGAGTATATACATTATTCAAAGATGGCTGTGCTGTAACCAACATACATCTCAAAGAAAAGTTGTCTCTACATGATTTCCTACCACGCTTCTTGTACTGTCAAAATCAGTCATATATAGTGTTCCTGTGGAAAATACAAAAGTTTTAGTGATTTTACTTTAAACCTACGCCCACAGCCATTGTAAAGCAGGGACTGAATTAGTGCTTATAGAGGAAGTTCAAGGTCATTCAGTATAAAGAATCATGCTGTAAATTATAAGTGGCCTATAGGGACCAGATTTCAGGAATGTTATCTGGAAATATAGAATAGCTGATACAGCTCCTCATGCCATGGGGTGTGGTGTGTCCACATCTCTGACCTGCAGAACAGCCCGGGGCAGAGAGGGTGAGCACCCACCAGAGGAAGACCACAACAAATCGACCTTTGTTTAGCAACAATCTCGGTTGGGCCAGATAAGTGAAAAGGCTGATAAGAATCAGATGCTTCAGTAGAATAATGGTTTTAACATACAATGTCTTCCTTCTCAAAAAGGTTCCTGTGTTAAACTACCCTTCTTTCCCCACTGGGGAGACATCAAAACATCCACACATAATCCTGAAAGTGTTCATCCCTTCTGATAAGGCACAGTTGGCACAACTACACAGGTGTGGGAAACAGCTGTCATGTCTTTGATGGTCATGAACCACAAAAGACCCCCAAAACAACTCCTGACTCACTTCTGGGGCCTTCCACCAGAGGACTGTGCATCATCTATAGTGTTGCATCAGTGTAAAACTGCCCCCCAGGGGAGGTACCTGAGCATTCCCAGCTCAGTCTAAATATTGACCCATTGAACTTACTCTTTTGAGCTCTCTGCCCACACCTGATGGATGAAGACTACAACCATTGACATCTACATTGCAACAATCAAGTTTGTCTCTGGATTCACAGCTGGTGGTATCTTTCCTCTACTCTCATCCTTACTTTCTCTTTCTTTTTTTCCTTATATATTTTCTTAAGTGATATAGAATAACCAAAATGGCTACATACCTCCTTTCCATTGCAACCAAATTGGCCTAAAATAAACCTGCCACATATATATGTATACACATACATATATATGCATACGCACACGCATATACATACTGGTCATTCAGTGGCATTTTACTCTAATCTGTCCCAAGGGATCAATTGAGAGAAACCTCAGTTTCACCACTTCAGTGGTGGGTCACAACAGCTGTCAGGGTGTGTCTTGAGTTTTACACATTTTAAGGGAAAAAAAGGGTGATAGTGTTCAGCTGTAATATAAATCTTTCCCCTTGTCACTGACACAGAAGGTAAGCCATATGGCACCTGTGTAATTCCTAACAAACCTTAAAACCCTTATTTGGAGCAATACAAAGCATTCATTAAGAGTGCTTTGGCCAAATTCTTGAACTATACCAGATGTTTACAAACTTATCATCACAGGTTTACCTCTCTTACACTTTCTGCACTCTTATTCTAACATGGCAAAGTTGAAAATATTTACTAGAAAATGAAACCTATCCTATTGCACTATTGAGCCCATGGTAAATACTTTTCAGCAACATGAGTTAGGTTTTTTTCTCTTTTTCTTTCCCAGCATCAGATGCAGCAATATAGGTTCTCAGGCCCAAGGCTATACAAAGGGAGCAGAGAGTATGGGGAAAACATAGAACAAAAAAACAGCAAGTCCAGTCATGTCTGCTGACATATTTCTCAGTCCTAGTGAAACCATCCTACAGGATTTCTCTATGGCTCACAAGCCAGCAGTCCCATCTGGCATTCTGACATTGATGGGGCAACCCAGTGAATGAAAATTAATTAGTACTGAGCTTGTTATAGAAAAAGCACATTGTTCCTGAAGACAATGTGGCATGATATGAGGGTTGTAGGGATTGGAAGATGCCTTTGCAGTAACATCCTGACAGATATTTTAGCTGTGGATTTTCACAGGGTAGAGTTACAGTACAATCGCTTGGACACAAATGGCTGTTTCTGAATTATGATGCTTTCTTGTCCTCTCTCTAGAATATTACCATTTATTCTGTACTTAATTTTCAGCAATAAAATGCATCATACCAAATAAATAATATTCTCAATATCTTCTTACTGGTACGTTCATAGAAACCAATTTTCAGATAGCACATTCAAAGATATTGTTTACTTCAGTGGATGGACAGCAGTCAAGACAAAAAAATTATTTGGAAAGAAAATAAACCAGTGATTGATATAATATTAGTACTGCTGAGTGTGTCTGAGGACTTTTGTAGAAGCAAAGGTGCCCAGACAGTCTTCACTTTAATGTCTGTTAGCAAAGTACCTTTCAAAGAAAAAAGTAATGAAACCCTCTAGAAAATCTCACTTGATATTTGAGAGAGTGCATAGTGGAAAAAATACATGGAAGCATTAAGCAGTGCCTACCACTCTCATCAAGAGAAACAACTGACAAGACTTTCTGACAGCACAAGCTTCACCACATGTCAGGGCATACAGCTCCATTCCCAGTAAGATTAAGTTACTCTCTCATTTATAACCACATGACGAAATTCACAATATAAATGTTAAAAGATACATTCACTTGGGAGGACTAAAACTTCTATCATGAGTAACTTAATAAATAAGATTATGTGAGTTCTTCATTTTCTTTCATTATAAAACACTTATTTTAACCATCTGGTCAAGAGCAACTATAAATACTAAGATAATCTGCTTGGTCAAATCCTTTAAGCTTGAGCACATCCTTAGGGGGCTATTGATTATCTCTTAGCCTCTCTTTCAAAGCAGATCATTAAATTTGTTACTTGGGAAATGCATCCCACTTAACACGTTGGCCTCATGGAGGCTGTTGAGCACCCTAAAGTCATTCAATTAGAACTAGTTAACACAAATAGGCTTTTAAAGAAAAAAAAACATATAGGATTATGTGGTCCAAATTCTAATCCTATTACTTTAGCTTCCTCATAAGAAAGATTTATTCTTACGATCTTAGCAAAACTCCATTGATAAAACATTTTCTTCTTAAAAAAAACACATAAAAATAAATTGCTTTGCTGGCCCACCTAGAATTAAAGCCTGAGAAATCAATATTTCTGTGTTTTATGTGTGTTGTAGCCTGATAGACATTTTTCTTTAATGCTACTGAACTTTGAAAGGGTTTTAAAATTATTAGCCCAGAGAAACAAGCCTCTAACTTCTGATACTGCCCATGAAACCTGATTTCCTTCAGATTTAATATGTTAATTTGCAAAACACCATAACATACAGTCCTATTGAAAGAAAATTAGTGTAATAAAATTTTTCAGTGTTCTACCTAGACTTACTTGTGAAGGGAATACATCTTTTAGAAAGTGTGTCTCAAATGGAGTTTTATAATGGGTAAAGAGTAAGATCACTTCCATACTGAATGTGAACAAAACACACAAGGACTTCCTGTGCTTCTTTAAATTGATTTGAAAATGTTTTTGTTGCCTGTGGCATCTACCTGTGAACATGACTCAAATTCACTTAACATTAATTTTAAGTCGATACATCTCATTGTGTTTTCAGAGTATCCAGGTCATTACTTTACCCATAAACCTACAATCAAACTCCTAACCTTCCCTGCTCAGGTTTCCATCCAAGAGCATGCTGTCAACAGTCCAAAAGGCCTTTGAGTTCAATAGCTGTAGGGATACAGAAGCTATGCAAGATTCAGAGTGGCACACTTCATGCTGGCTGGGGCTAAAAAAAAGCAGGGGAATGATGGGAAAAGAATGGAAGTGTTGAAGAAATTGTTAGCTACCATGTTAATGCTTATTAGCCACCCAATTTACTGCTGATCATCTTAGATGTACAAAAAGCTTCCAAACCACAAGGAAGAAAATTTTTTTAAAGAACACAGTGCCTTTATCAAAAATTATTTTCTTTCTTTAATAAGACAGACTCTCAAGGACCACACAATGCGATTTCCATTTAGCCAGCAAGGCTATTTCTCAGGTGAAAAAGAGCTGAGTACTTTTAAGTTCCAGAGTTTTAAAAGAGCAGATTACCCCTGCATGAAATTGAAATAGCACATATCATAAATAAAAGAATAAAAGGCTTTGAAAACCATACATTTCCACTTTGTAAAAATAGCAACATTTAAATTCTAACCTCAGGTTCTGTTTATCCAAACATTATCTAAAGAACAACTGCGTGGAGATTAGAAAAGCTATAGATTTGGATCTGCTTTACTGCAACTCTTACAGGAAATTTGTCTGAGCTTGTTTCCATTTATGTAGCAGGTCTCATGAGATATTTTTAGGTTTTCTAGAGGGGGTCTTCTTCTTCCTGCCATGCACTTCACTGGACATCATTGTAGATCAAGCTCTATCAATCTTTAAATTTATTTAATTAATTAATTCTTTGAATTCTATTTATCTGAATCAACATATAAGTATCATCCCCAATTATGACAATCCCAAACCTATCAACTGTAAGCCCTGTGTCACAACTTGCATGGGGCATAGGCCAAATCCACATCAACTGGTTGAAATTAAATATTGCTTTCATTTTTCTTAAGTTCACTGTTATTTGTGATTTTCTCATATAAAACCATCTTCATTATTTTAATTGATACAAAGGCAAATTACTAGAAAAAAAGGAAGTGCAGAGTTTTAAAGGCTTGTTGATAGCTCCAAACTCAATCTCCAAATGATGAGAAATTATGCCACTTTTAACCTCTTAAAGTTATATGTGCATCTTGACGTTCAAAGACACGTAAGCAAATAAATTTTTTTCACTAGTAAGGGCAAGTAAGTAACACTACTATTTAAATTTTTAATTTATTCTTAGATTTGCCCACAAAAATTAGGTCAGTAGAAACTGCATATGGGTGATTTTCCTTCTTAACATTATATGCTTTTTAAATACTTGGTTAAAAGCAGTTTTGATGTTAAACTGCTTTAAAACTGTGAGGCTTGATAGAAAGTCATCAACCAAACTTGTGAGTAAATATAAAAATAGTTAGGAAATGTTCCTGTATTTGCATAAGCCTCAAAGAAATATCTTTCATAATTAGTGGTATGATTTGGACTAGAAACTTGTAGAAAACAAGGAGAGAAGTTTAATATTAAATATTATAATTCAGAATAGTGGGACACCACCACATTTCATTTAGGTGGAATAAATGGACACTGTGGAAAGCTTCAAATTATCTAAATATGTAAAAGGGTTGAGAAACCATAGAATATCCTAAACTGCTGAGTCCAACTGGCTCAGAGGAATAATTCAGTAGACAGAAAAAGAAAAATGCTATGGTTTTGAACAGGATTATGTGCATGTTGATTTGAAAAGTACAAAAGATTATGCTCTTTAAAAAAAAAAAAAAAAAGAAAAAACCAAACCCAGAGAACTCTTCATAATGCTTCTTTATGCTACTGATAGTTAATTTAATTGCTAACTTTTCACCATCTATTGCATGAATATGAAGCTATAGTGGCAAAGTGCCTCTCGAATTATTGCACAAATATCAGCATGTTGCTGAATTTTATTTCAAGAATATATAGTGCCTTAAAATTATGCCCAGAAAACAGAAATATTAATGAATATATGACAAGAGAAAAGAAAGAGAATATGTAAATCTAGCTGAAAAATTTTTAATTGGTTTTTCCTAATACACCATATGTTACTTAAGGGATAATCACAGTGTCCTGGGTTAAATTATAAAACACTATTTGTAAACTATAGCACAATGGGGCATTGCTGTGTTCTCCTAAATCATTGTGTTTTAATAAAATTGGAAAATATTTAGACCCTTTGCATATGCAAAATGTTTTGTGACAAGTATACAATACAAGAACTTTAGTTTTAAACTTGGCTTCTAAAGAAAAGCTTCAGTATTATCATAGGATAATACTAGATTCATTACTAATCTGCTAGTGCTAGATTAATTTTCCATTTCTTCTACTTTGTAGGACTTCAAACAGCCTAGGTACCTCATAGGTACCACTGAGGTGCCACTTATTCCCTATTCTTGATAAATTACTCTAAGGCCTTAAATCTTCTGTCTTCTGTACTGTGTATGCTCCATTAGTTCCATGTGTGACATTTACTTTTTAAAATGTCACAATGCACTTTTTGCAGTTAAGACTCTTTGGCCTAGTCACATATCAAAAGGTCAGTTTTTAATCTCACAGTCAGAGACAGTGAGGGACTTATGGTCTCTTTGCTATGTATAAACAGCCCCTGGCAGGATGGCATGGACGCAGCATCTGAGGAGAGATCCAACCAGACCTTGCAAAGAAACACTGGAGCAATTTATGTGAGGGAAGCACAGAAGTGGGGAAAAGACATTTTCCTTTTCCTTGGGCATTTGAAAGTGCTTTGTGGCCCAGTGCACTGCTGGTCAAAGATATCCAAATAAGCAACACATTCAGTGGGTCACTCCACTTAGTTCTGTGGAAATGGCTACCTTAAACATTTCTGCATGGCATGTTATGATGCTCGATCATACCAGCTGAGCAGATATAATATCATATATGCAGCTAAAATATGAGGCTTCATGTAGACATATCATTACATTTTCACTACAGAAGAAAACTGGCTGCTCGTAATATATCCCACACACTACATAAAACATAAAAAAAAAGGTTAGGGAGCAAGCTGGATCATTGGGGCCCTCTCACATCAAGAGTTGTCCTAGCAGCCTGCTTTCCTGCCTTGCACTGGCCTGTCTCAACAAGCTTTTCCTCTGGAAAAAGCCCAGGCACAGCTGAGCCTGCAGATGCCAAAGACAGTTGTACAGAAGAGGAAAACCCCAGTGTGAGCTCCTTCTCTGTCAGTAATCCCCCAGCAGTACTCCAATAGCCTTTAATGCCTTAAACATCCCCATATGCCTGCATGCCACATCCCACAGCACACATTCTGAGTTTCAGAGTCTGCACATTGTTTCATGCTACTGACATGTTGGAATGACCCCCTCCACCCAAATGGACACATCATTGTGCAGGGAATGCTTTATTAGAAGCACAGAAGTAGTGCCTGATAACAATGTTCAGTAATCATTTGCTCTTTTATGTGATGCCATTTATAAGTACAACAGTGTAATAATATGTGTAAGTCAGCCAGACCATCCTTTACAGTCCTTTGTGAGGACTTTGTTTCCAGAATAAGGAAATTACTAAGAGGCTTTTGAAAAAATTTTAAGAATTATTGAAAAATCTTTTACCACTATATAAAGAATAGTTCTCCATTCTCTCTCTGATCTTTTGCTGGCATACATATATCACTAGCAGAAAAAGAAAATTATATCTAAATATTTTTGAAATCATTTTGTCATGAAGCATGACAGAGAATATGGTATGCCTTTGCTTTGATGGGATAGAACAGCTGTAGGACTGTGTACAGCTGTATGCTGTCTATGCTAAGGACCTTAAAATGGTTCAGCAGACTTTTGCTTCAGAATATGTACCGTGGCATGCAACAGATCAGGGCCTCACATAGGGTTGAGGAAAGCAGGGTAAATCTGAAGTACAGTGCTTATATCCTTAAGCATCCCAGAACCCGAGTTTATCACTCCACATGGGTTCCAGTCACTGCATGACAGCAGTGACAGCACATCGTGGCATCCTCCCTGTAAAGCTGCAGTCAGCAGTCATGAAAAGGCCTGATATCAGGTGTGGTAATTTACAGAATTATCGTTCATCAACCCTACTAGTAGACAAAACTCTCTGATGGTATGATACTTGACACTAATTCTGATAGCTTATTACTGGTTTTAAAAGGTACATAATGAGTGAATGAGGGCACCAGCTGTGTATGCAAGCTGACAGAACATGCTCTTTGTGTGAATGTTTTGGAATCCTGTGGGTTTTTACAGGACTGCTCATGTCAGTTTGGTGAAGGAGAAAATCCTGGGTAAAGCCAGAGAAGAAGTGAGACCATGACTGTAAAATATCAGCTTAATTTTCATAGAGGATAGGGATGACAAACTTAAACCTTAGTTTCCCATACACTTGGAGAGTGCTTTATATTTTTTATTCCTCCATAATGGTGTCCTCTCTGTGACTCCTGTTTGTATCCACTGTATTTTTCCATAAGTATTGTCTAAAGACATTTCCTTCAGTGGGTCAAATCCTAGCAACATACAGTCACTACCTCACATTTTTCCTGTAAAACAAATCTAATGCTAAGCACAACACAGACCAAGAATATTTGAAAGCTCACACACATTTGTGGAGTGGCAGCACTGTCACTTAGACAATCCATTTCTCATTTCTGGAGCCTGAGGCTGAGCTTGTTGCTTTCAGCAGGTTACACTGAAGACCTTTGTCCTCTTGCTGATGCTCAGGCCCTGAGTTCACCATCTCCAGTCTGAACCAAATATTGCAAAAGAACTTAATGTAAGTTTTGTATCAAGCCAGTAACATGCAAATTTTTTATAGAAAGGGTGACAAAGTACTGTAATGGTCTGCCCAGAGAGGTGGTAGAGTCACCATCCCTGGACGTGTTTAAAAAAAACTGGATGTGGCACTCAGTGCCATAGTTTAGTTGAGGTGCTAGGGCATGGGCTGGACTCAATGATCTTGAAGGTCTCTTACAACCCAGTGATTCTGTGATTTTGTGAATTCATTTGGCATATACTGGAAAGACATTGAAATAACTGAATGAATAAATAACTAAAATCTGCTATCCATCTTCTATCATAATTATTTATAGATTCAACCAGGCCACTGAAAATCTTCTGAATATTTTGAATTCAGTATGAAAAAGTATCAAATTTATGATAGCATAAAGCCAAACCAAAATAAAATTGACCCCTACAGAGAAACAGACTTTCAAATTTAGGTGCACCATATTAAAAAAAAGTAATAGACTAATAACAACTTATTCATAAATTTGACACATTTGTTAGCTACAAAACAAACAAATTATCAATATTTGATTATTTTCGTAGCCAAAATTCAGACCCATTGCAAATTCTGAATAACTCTCTACTTGCTAAAAATGCAACCTATTCATAAATTACAATATTACCTAACTCTATCACCAGAATGGCTGAAGAGTCCATTTCATGACCAAGGTGACCTTGCCAGCAGCCTGTTTATAGAGACAGGTGGCAGCTACATACTACCAAGGCCTGCCTTTCCCTTCCACATTTGTGGCTGGAAGCATTTTGGATTTGATAACACTTCTCTCTCAGGTTTGATATTAATCAGGTTATATTAAAAACTCACTGCTACTTCCACACAGCCCACATTTTTTAATAACCTCCCCAACATTCAGCAAATGAGTGAAATCAGAATCTCTTAAGGCCAGAAACTCATCAGAATGAACATGCACACTTAGCTTATACTTTCTAAAATATAACTTATTGAAACACATTATCTGAAATAGTTAGATGTGCTTGTAGCCACACCAACATTGTCATGAGAATAGATACATTGCTGTGACTGAGTGTCAATAGGAAGCAATTTGTCGTGTTTTGACCTGACATAAATTCACTGAATAGGAAACTAAGTAGCTCACAGAGCTTAGCATTCTTTTAGACGATTCAACTGTTTGTGGTCACAGCAATGTATTTTTTTTTCTGAGACAATGTCTTCTAGGCACTCCACATACTCACCCTTTGGTATGCTTTGATCTTCCTTTTGGTATGTTTTCATTCATGTCTTATTACCCCAAATCTTGAAGGAGTATGAGCCCTATATGAAAACGTAAAATGTTTTGGAATTGCTTTAATTGATTTTCTTTAAGATCTGACAGATGGACATGCAGAATATATACAACCATTGAAGACTTGAAGGTGACAACTGAAAGACCTTGGGAATGGAGTAAAGGACTTCATGATTATTTATTTCCACAAGCTTCATGAAGAAATAGAGATTGTATCAATCCAGACAACCAAACAAAAATGGAAGAGGCAGAAATCGCATAATAATTTTCTATTTGCAAGCAAAATACAACAGAAAACCATCATTAAATAGGAAACTTTATGGGCAGTTATCTTGTTCTCAGTCTGACAGACTGCATGGATATAAATTTATCTGCAATGAAAGCATCTTCATTTCATCCTTCTTAAGTAGAAGCCTTGCTGCTATATCGTGACTGTCTAAGCGTTCTGTTGAAGGACAATATCTATTTAACCCGTTATCTATTTAAAATTGCAGATAATGACCACCACTGTTTTTCCAATCTTCTATTCTCATCCACACTTGTTTTTCCTTAGCATCTGAAATACTAAAAAAAGAATAATTCTGCATCTGTCCATCCCACTGCTATCTTCTATGTTAAGGACATCTGTAAACAATTCAGTGTAACTTGCTACAGCAAGCCCCTTGAGCAATCCAGCTATTTCTTGTAGCATTTTCCTATGCTATTTTTAAAGCATTATGTCAAGAAACCAGGAAAAGAGTAGCAGTTTTCTCCCAGGTAAATCTTGACTAATATTACAGAAACCTAACCTGAGAAAAAATGATAAGACTAACATTTGTCAAGCAGAAGCTAGACCTGTACCAGTAAATTGAAAACAACCTGGGCATGTGCTCAAGAAGCTAATAGGTCATTGCTCATGTGATTAAATTTTTGGAACAGCCTTTGGCATGCTTATGATTCTCAACTACACTTTTCCAAACAGTGCCCAGATGGCATTTCTAAGACACACTTCTCTGGCACAGTCCCTGGGTATTATGCACCAGGGCTCAGACCTGCACACTGTCATGCCAGCTCCCCACCAATGCAGAAGGCATGGCATTGTAATATTTAAAAATCTTCCCTTCTGAGATCTCTCTTCTTTTCATGATCTCTCTGTTTTTGCATCCTCCTTCTTGGGTCTGCTCTATGACTTCAGGAACTCCTGACAAACTTTGACTGAACCTTTTCTCTACCAGTTGGGTGGCGAAGCATCCCTGACCATACCAGGCACTCTTGTATGATTCAGTGAGAAGAACAATGACTGTAACAGGAACATCAGCCTCCTGGCCAAGGTGGTGAAGGACAATCAGTACCCCCTGACAGCCTTGGAACATTTCCAACCACACTGCAGCCCAAGTGGAACAGTACCATTATTGCTGGGGTTTTTGAAATGATTGCCAAACGTTTTGTAAACTCTGGGAGCTAACAAGATGGGATATTTCCAGGATGAAAATTTGCAGATGTGTGAAGGCAATCATCTTGCAACCTTCTGAAGGGTGATCCTAAGGTAGGCCCCTTGGAGCTCTGCTGGACCACAGCAGGCTGCACACACCTCTCTCTAAGCAGGAAGCCTCTTGGAATTCATGAACTCTCCAGTTTTCAATACTCAACAGACTGTGGTTGATGATGAAGCCAAGGCTGATAGGCCCCTGTACACTTAGTCCTCAAGGTGTAACTCACATCTGTTGAAAAAAGCTAAGAGATTTGATGTATTTCCATGAACCTGAGGGAAATTTTGATGCACGTGGATATAGATAGAGGTAAATACAACCCTTTTTTCATGGGTGTATGCATGTGAATTGATTATGATATAAATGTTATTATAAAATTATAATTAATATGTAAAAATATATATATAATGTATTAATATGATATAAAATACCATATATTAATATGTCATAATTGTAGTAAATACTATTGAATAATTTTAAGAATAATAAATTTGTCAGTCATTAAGTTCTGCTAAACCCTTTGGAACCCCCGTCTTTCTTATCTGTATCCTTTTTATCGTCACTTTTTTGCATACCCGGTCTCAGTGTAACTATTATAAACTGATTTTGATTTTCCTATATATGCTTCATCTGTGTAATAAATATGTAGAGTGAACCTAGCCATCAAACTCTATTAAAGTTGTACTTCCACAAATTCATATCAAAACCTGCTTTTGGCAATACTTCTGATGGTAATCCTTCAAGCCACGTAGCCATTCACTCATGACAAAGATGTCTTCACTCAGACAGTGAGGACCAAGATGACTTACCCAGGAAAAAAGTATGGGGGGAGATGAGACAAGGATCTGACCCTGACTGAATCATCTCCACTACCTACACTGAGCCTGTGGCTCAAGACTACCACACAGCCACTACAATACATAGGGGTAAATACAAAAGTTAAAGATACCTTACTCTGAGCATGAGATACAGACTAAGGGTCCAAGTGCCTTTCTGTCCTCTGCAGAAGGAACCCCAGGAGAAATGGAAATACTAACATTTTTATATGAGCTGCCTCTCAACTGATTTCTGAAGAGATGAGGCAATATAGGAAGAACAATGGACTTCTGACTTCTATGTATTGGGATGGTTCCCAATACATACAACTGACAGATATTTTTAGAATATTAGTCCTTTTAGCCCTTTTTAGAGCAGCCAGTATCTTCAAATGTGAGGAAGGTTACAGTTCTGCACACTTCGGAGAGAGAATATGGCCACAGCCCTCTGTTACATTTCACAGAAAGACAGAAAGAAAGGAGGTGAGAGAAACAGCAGGAGCACAATCCCAGGAGTTATGGAAGAAAGTAGGCATTGTACCACAGACTTGACGGAATAATTGAGTGTGACAGGGTGGCAGTGATAGAACCAGTGGCACCATCTCAAGGTATGGCCTCTCTACACCCACAACCCATGGTTACAAATAGTGGGTCTGGACCACTCCATAAACAAGTACAGTGAACATTTTTACAAGATGCAAGAGAAAGAAAGAGAACCTAGCTAAACAAAAACATTTTCTTTATTTTCCATTTTTCCATTCTATAGTTATCTTTTCTTGGTCTCACTTTTGATCATCCTTTCACCACATTTTCTCTTCAGTGATGAATATCAGCAAAGCAATCCAATTTTCCTACAATCATATTTCCAAGTAAATCTCAGGGGGATCAAATTCTTTTAGTCTTGTGTACTGTTAAGTGCAACAGTCATCTCTATTTGTATTATACCACAGGGCAGATGGCCTTTTTCCAAATCACCCCATATGTATTTGACAAATCACGAGGACATTCCTCACATGCCATGAAAAGTAAGGACTTAGCATGCTAAGTACAACTTTGCATTTATTTTACAGAGTAAAATGCTTTACCCTTCACTCTTATAGGTTTTCATCTGTTTTCTATAAATAGAAATTCATGCTGCTGCTTAGAACATTTGGGTTTTAATCTAGGACAAAAATTGTTACTGGAATGCTATCTAATCAGTAGTGCTATTTATACAGTGGTCTGTACTAACTCAGTGGAAAAAATAGCAAACAAAGAAGAAAAAGCAGCCTAGAAAAATACTCAATATAAAATGATATATGACCTTATAGATTAATGGTAGATTGTCAAAGTGATAATTTATGTCAAAGAAAGATAAACTCTGTTGATACTACAAAAACCATAATTTTTCAGTCAAGCATATCTAATGTTTATAAGTGTGTCTAATAATTTTCCTCACACAAAACAAGATAGAACTATCATGGTCTGGTGAAGTACATAGTGTAACTATTTCCAGTAACAGGAATCATGCTACTGGAGGCAAATGTTGAATGAGACGTGAAAATCTGGCCTTGGTTCTTGGCTTAGATAGAAGCTGAATGGCAGCATATTTGGCTGTGGTTTCTAAAAAATATGCCAGATTTTAGACTATAATATTATTATGCACTTCCCAGAACAGATTCAGGTCAGGTTAGAAGGGAAAAGAATTGTACACATGCACAGAAGCTCAATGTCGTATGACAACATATGGCATCCCAGTGTAATGATCTTTATAAATATTCTGCTCTGGCCTTCACTTTCTGAATTGAATTTCACAGAACCAGCAAGAGCACATTAGTGGAGGACAAATTGCTTATCCAAATAAAAAAGTGAAGTCAGAGGCCAATCAAAAAGGTTTATGAAATTTTCTCAGATTAATTGAATTGTTAACTAAATGGTTTCTAGATCAATATGTTTTAAAGTTTCGTCCTGAAACACATTTCAACTAATATTTACATAAAATTTAAGAAAATAATCAAAACTACAATGAACTCAAATAAAAATTTATTTTCCAGTCTAAGCAAAAGAAAATTTCTTTTCCAGTCTAAGTAAAAGTTTCCTAGACCTATTTTTTCATCTATCCTCTCTTAGACATTATGACAAAAATTTTACCCTGCAATGCCTATTTACCTCTATTGACTAACTAAAAAGCTCCGATATTCTCACCTCTATTTTTTGAAACTATTTTCCCTCTCTCTGACTTAAAAACAAAAATAATTTGCAAAAAGTAAAAACAAAATAGATGCAATCACACTAGTTAATTGTAAGCAAGTAGTTTAAGTAGTTTTTTCTTCATGTACAAATTATTAGTGAGATTTTAGGCTTTTTCTGTTTAGGTTTCCAAGAAAATTTCTCAGTAAACTTCTGGACACTTATATAGCAAATAGAAACATACCAATAAAATACTATTCCTCAGTAAGCTTTTACAGACCTCTGCTATGGTGGTAACTGATGTGTTAGAAAAAAGGAAAAGTCATATCAAAACTATATTACAATGAAATACAACACAATGCAGTTCAAAAAGCACAATTTAGAATGTGATTGGCTCAGAGTATTGAGGTACAATTGGAATAAGCTTTCAAAGTCTGATTACACTGTGAATTTGTTTCCATATGTGCGTGAAGAGAATAAACGTAGAGTCAATGGGCTACTAAATATAGTGTGTCAGAATATAAGTGTAGGCACTCAATAGTATTTGAAATACAAACACATCACTATGTAAAATTGACCAAGTTCAATAAAACAAGCATAAAAATTTCTACTGCTTCTCTGGTGCTGCATCAAATCTACAATCTCTTGTAAAATGTAAATTAAAAAAAAACACAAAGGAAAAAATAATAAGGAAAAGATAATCTTTCATGTGGTATTTAAGAGTGTCCTGTTCTATAGCAATGATTTGCAGTAAATCCAGGGATATGCTCTGATAGCCTCTCACATGCCGAATGGCAACTGTAGAGCTCCCAAATGACCTTTACCTATTACTGCACTACTCTGTGTCAATGAACAGAGTAATCTCATTCCTTGGACTCCGAGGGAAAGCAACAAAATTCTTTGAGAAGACATTAATGTGGATACTAGTGAGAGTCAGGGAAAAACAGCCATCTGATTTTTTCAGGCTGCTCAAAGGGAAAGAATTAATAACAAAGTTTAACACTTGGTGTTGTTGACAAGATGAGTGCGTGAGAAATGTGGTGTTTTAGTAAAAGCATGTTTACAAGAAATGTTACCTTCCTTGAACCAATAAGCTTATTCTGTCTTTTGGTTCTACAAAACAGGCTATAAGAATGTGCCTACTTCTGTAATAAATCTCTTCTTCTCCTCTTGGGGAAGGAGTCTGTGTTGCTGACTTTCTGCGCCGCTCCCTAGCCTTACAGTGACACGTTAATGTGAGCATTGTATCTACTTCCTGAAACACATTCCCAAAGCATCAGATTTCTATATTTGATGGATACAGATAGGGCTGAGGAATTCTGACAAAACCTGAGGTTGCTGCAAATGATCTGAGAGTGCTATGAAGAATCCAACACCAACCACTGCACAAAAGCTTCACATGGGCTCAAAGAACAGGGAAAACATCTTATGGAAAATACCTATACTATGAACCTTTTCCCTTAGTGCCCTGGAATGCATCTTGGATTCTCTACATATTTTAAATTCCTCTGTCAGATAAGAAAACCAGAGGCCTAAAGTTAAACAGCACAGATTCTCTTCCTCCTCACCTACTACAAATACCACTGGTTCTTTTTTTTCTATCCAGGATTATCTATCAACATTTAAGAAGTGGCAAAAACTATAAAAAATGTATAGCATAAATTTTTACATATTATGAATATTTAACATCATAACTTGCAACATTTAAAAACCTCACAGCAGAAATAATGGTGGAATTCTATGACATCATGGATCACTTCAGGGTACAAGTGTTCATTCTGTCATATGTCAGCTCCCTGTATGTAACCAGATTAACCTATCACCAAAGATAAACTAACATATATTGCTTTTTTTTACTGTATTAGCTCAGGAGCAGCTCCACAGTAACACTTTCAGATCAAAGCTTGAGTTAGTCCATCCCAGTTTCAAGTCTAAGTAAAGCAAAAGAAGACTGTTCACATCTATGCACATCTTCTCTGGGGCTTATAATAAGATAAATTATACTTTAAGAGCTAAAATAAAATTTAAAAAAATTATTTCTTTGGTATTCTTCATATATGTAAAATATCACTCAAGATGAATAATGCTGGTAGAGTTTTATATTAACCTCTTCAAGGAAATGATATTTGTAATAGTTTTTACATCTATATTTTTGTCTAGAAACATTGTGAGTTTTAAATAATAATAATGAAAAAACAAAAAGGATAAAATCCTTGATGAAAGAAGAAAGAAATTTAAAGTTAAGGGCCCTTTAAAAAATTATTGGTGCTTTTCTAACTAATACTTAGAGGAAAAATATTTCAGTAATATTTGTGGCTGCATTACCTGCATTTGATTTTCTCTTTGTCAGCATTTTTTAAATACTCTTCAGTGCATCAAAATATTTTACAGCTGCTAGTACATCTCTGTGGTTTTGTGTGCATATATGCTGTGATTTTAGGTATGTAATTTTGTACATTTTTGTGTAGTCAACTTTCTCACAACCTTAAAAAGATTGTAGTAAATTTTCTTAGAGTTACAATCAAACACATTATGATTTCCAAAGTTGCTCAGCATCAGGAGTTACTGTGCCTTCAGGGCATCTTATAAATTGGCACTGGCCAATTATGTGCAATTTATAGCAGCACCCAGAAAAAGAAAAATTCTTTAAGAATGTTAAAGCACTTTAGAAAGAAAGAAAGAAAGAACAGATTAACTGAAACTTTCTCCTCAGTTGCTGGATATGAGGTGGGAAATGGCTAGCACAGGCAAAAAGTGTTTGATGTGGTACCTTGCAACAGACGATTCACAGCAATCAGAAATACTATTTGAATGGAAATTCTTGCTCAGTTTCAATTACGCGTTATTTTATTTTCCTAAGGTGACTATATAATGCTTATATCCCAAATCACCTATTCTATTTGTACTAGATATTAAGTTCTACAACTGTAAAACTAGTTCCAAAAATAAAAAAAGGAAAAAAGCCACAAAGTTTACTATCAAAAACTACACTTACTCCCCTACATCCTTCACACCAACTGTGTAATCTACAATAAATAAACAAAAAAAATTTCTCCTTTGCCTTTAAGTTTGCTAGTTTGTAGCTAACTAAAGCAAAAAAGTTCCCCAAATGATAGGCTTTTTTTTTTTTTCCTTTTTCTTAAAACTGTTCAAACCTACTCTAGACTGGAGACCCAGAAGAGCACCAAAAGCTCACAGCTGTAACCCACCAGCGCCTGGCCTGGGCCACAACATTTCCCAGCGTCAGAGGAACTAATAACAGACTGAGTGAGCTTAACTAGAACCCACAAAAAGAACTCTTCTTAATCTATCATCTCTTCAGAGCAGCAAGAAGTTTTGTTGTTTAATATTGTTCATTTTTTGTACTAAAGAATAATTTACCCATTAAATAAACAGTTTTTTTTCCACTTCCCTCCAAAAAAATCTTTTTCCCAAATCAATTTTTTAAAAAAGCCACTTAAATCTGTTTTCTAGAGGGACCTCATTCAAAAATTTCCTTCCAAATTTATCCTAAACAAAAACAAATACGTTTATATAGTTATTTAGATATATATAATTACTTAGATATGTATTCTGTGATCTGCACACTGGATGTAGCCTTCAGATTCAGAGAACAAGATATGGCTGCAAATAAATTGTTACTGACCATACTTCATCTCTCAGGACCAGGACAGCAAAAACTAAAGGTCCTGATTCTGGCAAACCTGGAGTAAAATAGAAAAAGTCATTACCAGACTTCGTGCTTTTTCCTTATTTTTAATAGAGAGAACCCAAATGTGTTCCCTCATCCCCTTTGCTCTTCATCATGTCAAAGAAGAACCATATAAAATGAAGAATTTCAAGGTAAATTCTTCATGTAGCAAATGCCATATATGGGGAAATTGAATCTAAATGTGTACTTTTTGGTAACAGTAGAAGCAGCAGAAAACAGCATATTTTAACAGGAAAACTGCAAGTAAATAACATACAGGCAAAGCTCAACCTACATTTGCAGTCATCCAAAGAAAAAATTACTCCCACACAGTTGTGTATCATGGAGTCTTCCATTAGAAGATTGTGTACTGAACAACAAATCAAATTAAGCTTGAATATAAATGATAGCTCATAATCTCAGAAAGATCAGTGGAAAGCTCTCAGAAGTATGAATCAATAATCTTCCTTTGTGTGGAAGTCAATTTACAATGCAGAAGTTGTTTTCAGCTCTGTAGTTCCATGTCTAAGGGAAAAAGCTTGTCACTTGCTTGCAAATTTAAAAAGCTGTTTGTTTTTCCAGGCAATGGAAGTTAGAGAAAGACATGCTGGCTCCCTGTCCTCCATGTGCCCCAGCAGAGATTCTAAGGGGATCTGTTCCATGATCTTCCCAGGC
Source organism: Toxostoma redivivum (assembly GCA_013397375.1). Classification (NCBI taxonomy): domain Eukaryota; kingdom Metazoa; phylum Chordata; class Aves; order Passeriformes; family Mimidae; genus Toxostoma; species Toxostoma redivivum. Next base: position 1,076,545 of record VXBI01010201.1, on the reverse strand, counting down.
ACAGAGGGAAGGCTGACAGGTCAGTAGCTCCTGGAGTCCTCCATTCTACCCTTTTAAAAGATGAGTACAAATTTTCCTTTTTTCCAGACTCCTGGGACTTCCCTTGACTGCCATGACATTTCAAATATCATGGAATAGCTTGGTAACTAAGCTCCAGAGTAAATTCAGGCAGTGCAAGCAAAATAGAGCAGACGTTTTTTCTCAAGCTTGGTATGGATCTCTAAATCAAGAAAATCCTCCTGTGGCTTTCATGGAAATATAATCCTAAAGCTCTTGGTTATAATGTCCAATGTGAGTCTGCTATACATTGGTTGTGAAGTCTGCAATCTTTAAAACTATTTCAGAGAGCAATCAGGTCTTTCTCTTGCCTTTCCAGCCTTTGTCTCTCTCCCTATACTCATTCCACCATGCATCAAGACTCTAAGGCTTATTATTTTCCTTCTTTTAAAGAACCAATTTTTAACTTTTATGAAATGTACATGCTTCTCAAATTTTTACACTTGTTTCTTATCATCATGATGTCAGAGGAGCAAATCCCACTTCAAATCTTAGGTCAAAAATTAACATCACTATCTAAGATGAGGAGATTTAATTACTTCATTCCTTCAGGAAATGAGTCAGCATGATTTTTTACTGAATTTTTATAATGTTCCCGTGGTACCTAAAATCCAAAGGCAAAGGCAGCAAACAACCTTTAATATGTATATTTATAGATATATATATATTTTATTTTTTTTTTCAGACTAAAATTACACAGTACCAAAGTGAAGTCCTTTACTTCTAATGTCTCAGAGAATTGATTATTCCAGAATGCTGAACAATTTGAGTGAATTTGCTTTTTAGTTCTACTGTGGGATTTGGAAGAAAGGTGAGATATTAATATCTTATATAGTTCAAGTCTGACATTGTTTAAGTAGGACAACTCACCTCTCTCCCCACATCAACTCCTTCCTGCACTTGAAAATTAACAAATCTCTGTTTCTGATTCACAGGTTGTAAGTAGGGACAGCCACTAAAGGGACATTGACACTATATATATTTCATCCTCTGGTGTTGAGGGGGAGAAATCTCTTTAACTCCTGATTTCAAAGTGAAGAAATGAACTGAGCAACAAACCTTGGGTGTTCCTGCTAATCATTGTCCTTAAAAGATTTTTTGTTGTAGCACATCTGACAAAGGTGTCAGAGGCTTGTAATCAATTCATCATTTGGCTATAAATGTAAGTTTACAGCCATAGGACATCTTTTCCTATTCTCTGCTGATAGACTAGAATAAGGTTACAAGAGACACTGAGAAGATGCAGAGGTGCTGTCATAATACAGTAGCCTCAGTACTTAATATATCTGTATTACATAATACTTAATATATCTACATAATATACACATTTTTTTAAAAGAACTTCAGTTCTTCAATAGCAGGAAAATCTCCAAAGTGATGGAGATGCACAGAAGTGATAAAAAATGTTACAGAATTATCTCATGAATTCATTAAGTTCTGAGTTTAGAATAAATTACAAAATTTGCTCAGTCTTCTTTTTTAAAGTCATCAAAGTGAAGAATTTGTCTCTATGTGGCTTATGTGAAATGTATTTAAAATTGCCATACCCAGTTGAAACAATGGCCAACCATCCTTTGCAAGTATGATACTGCTGGACAGGATTACTGAATGTGACTGATGAATGTGTGCTGAGAGTTTGCCTTTTCTGGTTAAGTAAAATTTTTAGAACTTTAGAACTTGCACTTGTGCGGAGGCAAAACCAACCTAAATTCAGGAAAGATAATTATAATTAGAAAGGTACATTTCAGACTGCAATCAGTGTAAATCAAGAGTTCTGTATCATAATCTTGCTACATACATAAAATGTGTTTCTTTAGAAACAACATGGAAAAGCTTTATTTCAACGTTTATTAAATACCAAACCTCACAAACTTGTCAAGATGCATTTTACTCTCAATGTTGCATAAACAAATTCTAGAGAGGGAATGGAGGTGCTTTACATTGCATTATAGTACATGAAGTGCTAGGGTGAGCAATTTAATACTGCAGTTTGCTCTATTTTTTATAAGCTATATAACCCTTTTTTCCAACTCAGTTATCTAAATTAAAGATTAAATGTCTTTTAAAAAACATTAAATGAGACACAGATATCTGAGGTCAAAGGCTGGATTTTTTTGCATTCAGAATTTCACTCTTTTCTCACATATACTCAGTGAATACTGCTTATATTAAAGCAGTATTCAACCTTACATTAAAGAGTTACATATAGATTAAGTGATGTAAATATTACCTTTGTACATTATAACAAACAACAGTGATCCCTGATAATTTCACAAACCCTCCCAAGGCTTTTTATAAATATTTGTTCTTCAGGCACATTTCTTTACACCCTTAACTTCTCAAAATGGAGCCACTCCTCCAAGGGTATTCTAAAAATGTTATAGTTGTTGACATTAGGAAGTGAGGGGCAGAAGAAAAGATGGGGACATAGGAGTCTAACTGCTAAAAATTTTTATCTGCAACATGAGCATTTGGTGTCAGATACACTTAGGATCATCACCTTTTTTTTCCCAAGAGTATAATGCACAGATGAGAAAGCAAATGATTTTTCATCAGGTAACTTGTGAGTCCCATCACAATGGTGCTGTCACTTTGAACAATGGGAAAAGAGTAAGTAAATTTTCAGAACTTCTTTTTATTTTTTAGAATAGATGTCAATGTACAGTTCCAAAAGAAAATGAATAAATTTCAATGAGAGGTTTGAGTAAGAACATAAATATATGGAAGTTTATCTGACAAGTACCTAAATCTCCATAGATATATAGAACTTGATGAAATAAGACAAACAGTTCAGTAGATTCAAGAAGCAGAACTATCTGCTACTTACTAAGGGTGAGAACAGGTAATATAATTTATAAATTAAACTATTTTTGGATGCATATCTCTGCAAGGAACTTCTTTCTACAGGAGCTAGAGAAGGAGGTTGACTCCCATCTTTTGAATTGAGGTAGGCTTCTCATGTCCCTTTTTCACATCCATTTTAATCACAAATATAGCTTGGTCATAAAAATTATGGAAAAATAGGAAATTATTAGAGAACTCCTTCCATCCTGTACTAGGAAAATCTGAGACTGCTGAAATTTTCTGACAAAATCTAGGAAAATCCTAACCTAGAATAAGTGACTGCAGTAACTTAAGTGAAGCTTCTTTTTCCACACTGCTTTAATCAGAGCAGGAGTTCAAAAGCTCCTAACATCAACTCTTTTCCTCATTGCTGCTGAGTTGCTCTCAGGCAAATTTTTCTCTGGACTTGACCAAAAGGTGTATTTTTAATGTGAGACAGCTTTTCAGGCAATTACTGAAACCACCACATTTAAATGAAAATTCAAAGTGGAATTGGTTTTTGGCAAAAGTATTTGCAACACAATATGATGGGGATAGGACCAGATGCAAGGAACATAATATGTCTGCTGTTTCACGGGAGCTACCAGTTTTTTCTTTTTTCCTATCTCTGTGGCATAGCACTTCTGCCATCTGCTCCAGTCAATTGTGCAAAGACTACACCAACATGTTCAGTTGCTATGCTCTTTTTCACCATTTCAAATAAACTTTATTCAACTATGAAATTTGAAAATGTCAAAAGTCCTAGTCTTGCCTTCTCTTACAAACATCTGATGATAGCATTGACCAGGACACAATTCAGGCATTATCAGAAGTGCACCTCCCCCTGAATCCTCTCAGGCTTAACTCGTATGTTTGACATCAGATTTCCCAGCCACCATCTGGTTGCAAAGCTCATTGCAAAGCTCATACTGTTCACCTATCCCAGATGATTTCCCTCACCTCACATCCCCCTCCACTTTTTCATCTATCCACAGCTCTGAGTGGCAGCTCTATGACACTACATTGTACCATCACCCTTCTCCTAGCCTTTGCTCATGCCAAGCAGACAGGAATGTGGATGCTTTTGCATGTTCTAACAAATCTTCCTCTTCTGTCTGGATTTTGAACAATATGATCTCCCTCCACCTTCCTCCTCAGCACATTTACTTTATTTGATATTTTTGAGTCACAGGAGGGATGAAGCTGCATGAGAAGAGCAAACGATTGATGTCTGGCCAACTCCTAAATACTAATGCTCACAATTTTAGCCAACAATGCAAGTTATTTCCATAGTTCTTGAGACTGGACATATTAGTTGTTGTCACAGCCAAAGTAAAAAGGATCTTGGAAATTCCTGGTAATTTTTACAGTGCCACCCACTCTGAATAAAGAAAAGTCAGACAGCATGTTTGAATTCAAGTGATTGATAGAGATCTCATTCAAGTAATGTATGGAAAAGTCTGTGAATTTGTTTGCAATAAAAGCTTTGACATTCATGTATTACCTAAGGAGAGTTATTTGTTTCCGAGAGACCCCCTACAGAAGAATAGCACTTTTCCCATTCTGCTTTTCTTTGCAGAAGGAAAGCACATTGCAATGAAAAAGCTAGCTAAGCATACAGAGGAGAAAGATTGTTTTTCACAGCCTGTCTGCTAAGAAATAATGAATTTTCTCCAATAATCTCGTTCTGGGACAATTAAAGACTAATAAGGAGGTTATTCCTTATTTTAGGATACTTGATATTACTTTGGAATTTGTTTTCTTTCTCAAATCTGTTGCAGTGTAATGTTTAATGCAATTTTGTTTTTAATATATAAGTGCTACAATTCTTACACAGGTATTATAATAACATTACAGTATGATAACATCCTTCTCCTCTATCTTAGATCTTTCAGGTTTTTCTCATAGAATCCTTTAAAATTTATCTCCAAAGTCTTTTAATTTAGGTTAATGCAAATTAGTTGTTCATTGGCTCTCCTCCCTTATTTATCTTCATCATATGCTCTTTCAAGAGTTAGTCCTCTTTAACTATTTCAGGATTCTAAAACTCTGCTTTTTCCCATTTTGTCTGTCAGTGATGACTGTTTCAGCTGCCTGTTTTCTCCCTCCAGAATTATCTCGAGTCTTGCATGCAATCTGTACATGCAAAAACCCCGAAGAAAAACACACTCCATACAATTCAAATTAACAAAGTCTAAAACTCCTCTAAAATTATCCTTTCCTGGGATGTCAGAAATTACTTTTAGATGTTAGAAAAATGAACTGTTTGATAATGACTAGACAGCAAAGAACTTAGGTGTTGCCTTGAATGCTAGTATAAGCACTCAGAATGTGATGTGCTGCTGAAACTTCAGATTCTGCAACAGATACTGCCTTATATCAATCCTGTTATTTGGCACAGCTGAAGCCTTTGCTGTTTACAAAAAAACATCATTACATTTTATACCCACAGTGCTGTCTTGCATTTGCTCTTCTTTTTGATTATGAGAATAAAATGAGCATGACAAAACTGGTCATCCAAAAAAACTTTCTCATTTCTTTCCAAATTACAAGTGAGATTTCAAAATCCATAGATCAAAAATTAAACTGTCAGAGAAACCAAAGAAATGCAAGATTTGAAGGCACATTGCGATACAATGTTTAATGGCAGCATTATGACTACTCTAGGGGTTTTTCCCATGTGCTGTTCAAATCCTTCTGATCTCCCTGAGCCTGAAATTATGATTCCTAATGAGAATCCAACAGCACTGGTATAACAGGGGTACTATCCAGAGATCTGGCCCCATCTATTTTGGAATATAAAATATATTACACAAATTCAGGACATGTAAAAGTAGGTATTTTTATTTTCATTTCTCTTTGGATATAATTTCTTTGCAATCCTAGAACTGCTTGATATTATCTTTTAAGGTACATTTCTAGCAAGAAAATTTGAAATTTCAGCACATGTTCTGTGTGAAACCAGAACACCTGTACTTTGCTAGATACAGTATCATATTAAAGACTGGTTAGGGAAAGGAGAAATGCATAGTGTGGCCAAAAGCAAAAACAACTCACAACAAAATAAAACCCTCTGACTTCAATAAACTGTTTTCAGTTTTCAAAGACTTTTATGTGAAATACTGGTGTAAAAAGTTCCTGTGGGTTTTTTGTGTCTTGTTCAGAAAAATATGATGCAATTTGTAGAAATCAAATCAGTTTTCAGATGTATTTCTACCATCAGCAATTTCTCACCAGTTTAATAGCCTGCATCCAACATGGAGCTAAGTCATGCTACTTCAAAGCTGCAGAAATTGCTGCGATAGTTATTTGGGGTATTATTCATTTGGGCACTCCTAAGTATTATGTAATCCAAGATGAAATTCCCTGCCTAAGGTTGTAGCAAATTCTTTGCTGTTTTCACAAAGTCAAACAAACATTTCTGAGGTACTGCTTGTGCTTACATTAGAGAAAAACAAATTCATGAAGATTTCTCCTGAGCTGAGCCATCATTCTAATAATAATCTTCCCTCTGGTTACATCTAAAGTAGACTTACATTTTAACAAGATTTAGTTTGTTCTTATGTTGTGATGAGAGATGCCAGGTTCAGTCTGCAAAGTGGATGGAATCAAAATGTGCTTGGATTTCTGCTTCTCTGATAGTTTAACCTTTCCCCATCCAAAATTTTTTCCAGGTATAGTTTGAGGATTTGGATAATTTTGTAGAGATTTCATATTTCGCATATCTTCGTGGTTACAAAAGGGCCAAATTCAAGGAAAGGTGTCTTCCTAACAAATTGTGAGCTTCCCCCACAAAGTGACAGCCATTGACTGAGCCTGAAGAGCAGAGATCAGTGTACAGTTTAATGTACTCTGGCAGATTAAATTTACTGAGAATCCACAGTAGTTCCAGCCTTTCCTGGATCCTGCTTCTGACTCACTGCTCACCAGACCATCAGGAGATAGTTCCCAAGAGATCTCTAAGGTTCATGCTGCAAAATTCCCTGGTATTTAAAGGCAATATCCTTAAGATATATCCCTTGTCTAAAAATACATTCTTTGGAGAGAAGTTCTCTAGATGGGGTTATGGTTTCCCTAGCAGCAGATTAGAAAATTCTTGAATTTTGCCTTGTTCATGAAGTTCAGATAACACTCCTCATTCACATCTTTTCAGACATTTGCCTGTTGATCACACAGCCCCAGTAGCACAAGGACAAGCAAAATTAGGCAGAGTTCAAACATACAAAATTTAGGCAATATACACCTCACTTTATAACACTTACAATTTAGGCATATCTACACCTCACTGCCAAGATTTTTTAGATTCCTTCCAACCCAAACCGTTCTATGATTCCATAGTTTTACCTACTTTTTCATTTAACGTTGTACTGTTAAGAACACTATTCCTGGTAGGAAGAGAATAACTATCTTTATCTATAACAGCCGTTTAGTGCTCTTAATTCTTCCCAAGAAGCCAAATGTGACTCTCTCAGGATCATAAGCATGATATTGCTGACCTGAGTCAGATACAGACTAGGCAGGTTGTGTTAGTCAAACAACCTTGGATATGAACTTTTCTTTCTTTTATGGCATGAGCATTTCCATGCAGTTGCCTGATGCATTTATGCCACATAAGCAGCTGTGTTAGGAGATTAGGAGACGATTGGGCTCCATTGAGCAGTCCAAATATCTGCAATAAAAGGAGGTACATTAGCCAGACAGTTTGCTGGGACAAACCTTGTGGGCCATGGTCAGAAGGTGCTGCACACACTGCCCATCTGTGATGCATCTGGGATGTCCTAACAATGACATTGTCCTTGAGTAGCTGCGGCCATCACTGTCTAGTATGCTAATATCAGAGTTGCTGTGTTCCAAGATATGTAATATATATTTTCAGCAGGCTCTGCTTGAAGTGATTTGATTGACTAGATTTTATGCTTGGAAAATTCTTAGCAGATAGTACAAAACACACATACCCATGCCCCTGCTGCTATTACTGCTACAATCATTGTTATTTCAGTGTTTTCCCCTCAGCAGTTTGATTTATGATACAACTATAACAGAAATAGCAAAATATGATAAAGAAAACCAATCCCTGGTCCCAATAGGAAACATTATCACCTTGTCACAATCAAATTGCTCAAGTCAGTCTTTGCCAGTATATGGCAGCAACTGCCACACTGACTATTAACAATCATGTCTGGAATGCAATTTCTCACCAGAATTGGATGCTGCCTGTATTGGCGCACCAGTAGACACAGACAAAGACCACACAGAAAGGATCTTGCTTTCCATTGAACCATACGAAAGAAAGGTGGCACTGTGTTCAAGTCCATTAAGCAAGTGCCTTAGTTCAGTTTCACAGCAGATGTATCTTTACATGCTACATTAGGTGCTGCAGTATTTAACATTACCTACTCCATATGAATTCTTAGAGACAGTTAACAATTCTTAGAGACAGAGAACAAATTAATTATTCAGTATTTACTGTTTCTCCCCAAAAATCTATGAATGTACAAAAAGTTAAATATTAGACTATGTTTCAGTGAGAGTTACAGAAATTCAGAAAAGCTCATGAAGTAGAATACAACTGAATCTTCCTAAAGCAAACAGCTTTCACTCAGAAGAAAACACTGACTTGAATAATATTAATGTAATATTAAATAAGTGTCAATAATGCTTTTCATCAGTAGAACCCAAACTCTGTCTCAAAGGAGATAGGATCACTAATGGCCATATTGATTGAAGCCAAGGATATTCCCTTAACTCACCCAGTAGGCCAGTGTGCAATCCAAGAGCAGAGTTCAAATCTACTGGGATGCAGTCCAATGACTCTATCATTAGTAAAGCCACCTTGGCTTTGTGTTAGCAAATTATGATTTTTTGCAGCCTTACTCACAACAAAGTTTCTCCCAGATTGATATCCTTTGGCCCCATTTCAAGCAGGACTTAATGCCAGTATATGTTCTAGCTTCAACCCAATCTGAACTTACTTTAAGAAACAGCTTTTAATTTTTTTTTCCCCAAAAATCTGTTAATTACACAATTTCCTAAGTAAACTACTTGGGAAGTAATCATTGCATGCAATTTTAAATCCTAAAGCTTTTACAGTGATTTCTATTTTTTAATCCATTTAATGAAAACCCTTTAAATCAAACCAGACTGTCAAGAAGACAGGCATTTTCATTCACATGAAGTCATTTTCTTCCACAAAAGACTTCCCAATCTGCTGGGGATTTTCCTATCCATAGATGTTAGTGATAAGAAATGTCAAAGCATATTGTTGTGCCTTAAATCTAAAAATGCCTAAATAAAATGAAAGCTCTGAAAAATAGTTAACATTAATTTTAAATTCCCAAACTGAACTTATTTTCAGTGAGCATCTGGGAAAGATATCTAGTGTACATAAATGCACTGATTTAAGTTGAGAGATAACAAAAATCATATCTGATTTTAAAAATTAAAGCTTTTCCCTAAAAATAATTTGTCTTCATGCAAGGTCATACTGCACTAATAACACTCTACATAGAGAGTTAACCAGTTTCTGATCTCCTCAGCTATTCAAAGGCAAGGAATAAACTTCAGGATATATTGCAGATATGAGAAAGCAATCTGTTCTCTTCAAAGCATGTGAAAGCCACTGAGAAGCAGACAGAAGATTGTTCCATATGACAGGGAGATCATTTCTACCAGGTTGAAAATTTTCTTAAATCACTGAAGTTAATATGCCAGACACCAATACTTCTATGTCTTCCTTACTGAAATTTGACTTAATGTGTATTTTAAAGGAAGGGTAGGTATGGCATTAGTTGTGCAAGTGAGGGATATCAAAACTTTCCATAAACTACCACAGAATGAAGCCCTGTGTAAATATAAAACCCATTCCTGTGGTCTCCCAAGACACTACAACAAACATTTGAGCCAGGATTTTACACTAGTCATCCAAGGCCCTGTAACATCCAAGGGTATGTCTATGGCACTGTACAGTCTGCTTCTGCTCTGAGCTTCCAAAAATGTTTGCCCAGCTCTTATCTGATCAATACCTCCTCTTTGCAGAGCCATGCTAGCAGATCACTTTTCTATTGTAGACTATTTCATAACATTTGCAGCATAGATAATTTTTCTCCTGAGCTTTGCTCTGCCTTCCTAAGGCACCCATCTGTTCTTAAAAATTCTTAGACCTTGTGCTTGAAAGTGATTTATTTTGGAACAGCAACCAGACCTGTTTCCTCATAGCCCTCCTGCCCCTAATATTGTCAGATATGACAAAAAATGTTCCATTCAGTTGCACAATAATTTAATTAGCTTAGTAAGGTCTCAGAGGTCTCAGTTTCAGACCTCTATGATGCTATTTCATCTGATTACTAAATTTCAGCCTTGATCCTTTCAAGCATATTTAAAAATATATTTTGCCTTTTTAACATTCACTGTACCCAGTTCTCCTCTTCCACACATTCTTGTTTGGTTTTATTACATTTGTTCATATTTTGTTGCTAACAATATAAACTCACAGCCTTGTACAGAATCTATGGGATTCTATAGAGAGGGAAGAAAAATTTAAAATCCATAAAGAAAAGATACATACAGAAAAATATTTTCTTTTTATTTTTTTATCACAACTACAAATACTCCATTTTCCAGCTAATTTTTTTTTCTATTGATCCAGATTTTCAGGCTGAAATAACCAACAAGTACAACTCAAAATGTTTGCAACAAGAAATTTCACAAATATGAACTTTTGCTTTAATTTGGAGTGAAAATCAAAAAAGGAATCTAAGTGTTAAGAATTTTCCGTAGGTGAGAAATTTCATTGTCCAGGTTTTTTGATCATTGGATGCATTTAAGCTATCTTTAAGAGCCATTAAAAGTTTATTTGATTTGTTAAAATGCTTGAAAGTAGGCTTTTTCCTACCACTTATACAGAAAAAACCCACTTTTCTTATTTAAATATCTGTTCTTCTTAATGGTATTTTTTGAGGTCTGCCTGGAAATGAGCAATTCCCCCATTTGGAGGTAAATGCATTAAAGGATCTGAGCTTAGAAGGGGGTTACAAGTGAATTCCAATTTCTTTTATTTAATTGGTGAAACATAAATCATGAAGTTTTCTACTATTTCCTGAAAGCTTTTACAAGTGAAGCCCACTGGCTGAGGGAAAGAAGGGCAGTTCAGCAGAGGTACAATTCTTGTAGATGGTAGAAATTATAAGGCTGATTTGAAAACCTTAAGATTAAAGTAAACAAAATAGTCTAAGGAGGGCAAAGAACCAAAAAAAGCTTCTCAAGCAGCTCCTATAATTTGCAGAACACCGTATTCCTTGCCTCCAACTTGGCCCACAATAACATGCATTTGAGTGTTATGTCAACTTCATCAAGGAATGCTAATTTGGAGACACTGGATGCTACTGTCCAGGCCTGAAAGGCATCCTCAGAAGCGCTCAAAAAGCATAGCTAGGATACTAGAGTTAAGAGCAACATGCCAGGCATTTTAAAAATAAATAAATAAAGTAGAAATAAAACATCTCTTGGAAGGTAGTGCAAGGGTATCAGATTTAGTGAACAACTGCACCAGTCAGACAATTCCAGGAAAGCATGGTTCAAACTCTATTTCCTATTATGCAAGAACAGGTGCAAACATAAGTAAACAGTACCTTTCCCCATAACGATTAATACATTTGTTTTTCTATCATAAAGCCAAATAAACCCATTTTTAATGCAGTACATAGGTATGATTTTACAGTGCCAATAAAATTGCAGTTTCCTTTTAAGATCACAAATGTAAGACACAAGAGATGCAAATTTCACTGATTTATCAAAAGTAGTTTGAACTACAAGTGTTGAGGAAAATCAAGTATTTTTTTCACAGCTTTTAATGGCAGTGATGTCTTGTGTATGCAGCTGGCTGAATAATGAACTATACTTATGAATAATTACACTATCATTGATTTGGTTTTTGGTTTTTTTGCAGCAGCAGCCGCCCAAATTCTCATCCGCTAATGATTTTTAATTCAGCTTTAAATAGAAAAAGGAATGTGAATTATTTTCCAGATGGAATGTGAGGATATTTTTATGGATTAGTGATGAAAGAACCCAAAATGTCTTAATATATGTTTGTAGGACAGATGCTCTTACTCTGTGAGAAACTGAAAAATGGCTTGAGAAAATAGGGAATTTTTGTTCAGACAGAAATATCCATGCAAATTTTAAATTGCCCCATTCTTCCCTCCAAAGCAATTCAAGACAATTTATTCCTGGACAAAACCAATGCATTTATGCCTGAAAGTACCTAAACCAGACATGCAGGCAGTTTCTGCAATAGCTTAACTCTACTAAAGTTTTTGCTGCTCAGTTTCTTTATCCCATAGGCAACACTCATGCCTAAAGAATTTTAGCTTTTTTACGTATTTTTTTAGCTTTGTAGATTTTTAACATATATAGCTGTATATTTTCTAGCACCTTCTCACTTTAGAACAGTAGTTCCTTTTCTCACATGTTCTGTTAATCTTATTTTCAAGGAAAAACATTTCTAACAAGGACATCCTGTTTTGCATCAGCACCTGGGAGAAAAAACAAGATTAAGGGCAAGAACCCTTGGAGGGACTCCAAGGGGCAGGTCCAAGGGAGGATTACCAGGGCAACCAGAAACTATCTGTGCACCTGAAAGCTTTCATTAAAAGACTGCTCTGTCTGTTATCAGTTCTGGTATTCTTCATAAAACTCTGGATCATGTGAACCACTAAAGCCAATGTCAGTAAATACCTAGTGTATATAAGGGATATAGTACAGATTTGTACCTTATCTTATTCTATTCTTAATCTATTGTGTCTTATTCTATGTCAAGTAGCAACAAAAATATTCAGATTTTGCTTCTCATAATCTTGTAATTCACTTTTCATGTCTACATTTTGGAAAATTAAATAAAGAAAAACATCAGTACATCCTTCCAACTTCATCTTGGTCTGAAGTAGATTTTAGCTCAGGTGCAGCCCCAAATATCTGTGCCTAGATATTTGCATATCCAAATTAATTTCCCAACACCCAGAATAGTAAAAGGCAATGCAGGGATAACCAGAGCATACAGATAAGTCATGCTAAATCCAAACAATCTTCAAAAGCAGTGACATAGGGGTGCTCTCATACCCTCCACAGCATTTCTAGCCCTATTAGCACGATTCAGAAATGTTTAAGCTGCTAACTTCAACCTCATAGGATTTGCTAAGATTCAGCTTTATGCTGTGCAATACTGCATAAAATGGGTTTCTGGTCCTGGAAAAATGTAGCCCCATCTCTGAAGGACTATGTCTAAATTAATAAGGCTGCCTAAACTTCACCTGTCTCTGCCTGGAGCCAGCATAGATTTTCTGCTCTTACAATCTATACCTCATTGAAGCAGCTCATGGATAATGGAGATTATATGGTACATACTGTCATATATTGTATGAGGGTTTCTAGAGGCTAAGAGTTTGCACTATGTGGATTTTTATATAACCTAGTGTCCTGGTTTAGGAAATTTTGTCCAAATGTCATTTTACTGTAGTAAATTTACTGTAGGGATTCTAGTGGATGACAAGTCCGCTTCTGTCATGGTCTTACAATTGAAAAAATGAAGCACTTAGTAAAATGTATTATATTTAGCTGTTATTGTCAGAGTGACATAGAATTCCTCTACTTCATAGTTCAAAGTTCCTTACATAAAAGTCCTTTGCTTTGTCTGACTCTCTTTGGGACACAGTCTCTCATTATGTGCATGCAAAAATTTTTGTCTTGTAGGGTACTGCACAGAAGACCCATTTCTCCACTCCTATATATTAATACATTCAGATAGAATGCTGAGAAACACTGAAAGAAAAAGATTACTAATTTATAGTAGACTTAACAGTGCTGTTTCTTTCAGCAAAAACATATTTCTATTTATTATTCAGGAATAATAAATATTTATCTTTAAATGTTTTGTGATCTCAAGTCATCAGTTAGGTATGTCACAAGGCCACCTGAAGTATCTGGGCAGTACACACATGCTTTCCTCTGAATTCAGGTCATTTATTCCTTTTCCAGTTCTGCCTTGTGCTGAAAACCAAGTTTGAAAATTTATACCTAGCAACAGAAACTGACCTTGCCCTGCTTTCTGCGACCTTCATTTTCAGTATGAAAACAAACATCAAACAAATATTTCAGACTCTCATTTCTCTCCAAAAGATCATTTGGCTCACCTAGCCAAAATAGTTTATATAACGAGCCTTTGTGTCCTTTGTGTATATGACAGTGACTTATTTTCTTTGGAATGAAGACATGAAAAAGTATTTTTAAAAAGAGCCAAGGTTAAGATCTTATTCAAGTAAATATTGAACACATTCCTAAGAATAGCCCTTCAGATCTGGAATAGGTTCAAGAACAGTTACTTAACAGTCTAAAGAAAAAATAACTTTAAGTTTGATTTTTAAAGAAAAATGTCAAGAGGCAGATTGGACCTTAATCATATGATAGCAAACATTTTGAAGCTTTTGGTTTTAGTGTTTTCTGGTGAAGTGCAGAGAAGAGTATTTAGCAGAAGTCAAATAAAATCAGAAGTCATATCAGTTACATAGATGCTCTCATTTGGTTGTGTTTCTATTAAAAAAAAAAGTAATCATGTCCAAATGAAAATAATTGTTCAATGAAGAGACAAAGGAACATCAAATCCTGAGATTCTGAGTGGATCTCAGAGACCATAATTCTAATGAATGCAAGTGAGGTTTTGTATCAGAATTCTTTTGTTCTTTACTTTCAGACAAATGCAACTCTTGAGCAAAACTTCATTGCTGTCTGAAGGATCTGGGCAACCTATTGAATGCTAGGCAGATTACTGGACTCAGATTCCTGGACTCAGATTCCAGGTCCACAGTCCAATTCTGTCTTTAAATCAATTGAGGCAAACCAAATATACACACGTACCTGTGTAAAACTGCAACTTCATTCAAGATAACAAAACTTTCTTCCACAAAATCAAAATATTTTGCATGTTTTGCATTTCTCTGTTCTATTTTTCCCCACCTGTACCTACCTTCTGCAACTCTTTTTTTTTTTTTTTTGGCCTCCCCCAGCCCCAAAAACTTCAATTTCTTCTGTATCAAGTACACACAGTCAAGAAGACCTAGACAGCTCTAAGCACTATCTGCCAAATACAATGGCAGGTGCTGGCACTATTCGGCACATAAATCCAAAGACATCTCACCCAATATGTCTATTTTTAAGTGTCCTTCTATTGGCCTAAGAATTTAGATGGTTAGTATTAAGATCCCTTCTACTGTACACGGAAACCTTTATTCCAGCTGAAATGGAATACCTGAAGCAAAAAATACAGTCAAGTTCTCACTACTCTTTAGTCAGTACTGTTACTACTCAGCTCTAGTCCATGCTGCTCTTTCTGTCATTATTAGAGAGGAAAACCTGAGCGAGCTCAAGTCAGACTGCACAGAGTGAGTTTTTCATCATGTTCCAAGGCAGTAAACAAGTGCTTTCCAAGCTGCTGGAAGAAATGGGGGGGCTACCTTTCCACAGCCTTTTCTACAGACTAGGTTTTCAGCCTCCTCAATCACTAGTCTCCTTTGCACCTGAGTGCCTGACTCCAGGGAGGTGAGTTCTGCAAAACAAAATATCTCTTTAAACATAGTTGTGGCTGGACTGAATATGTTAGGTGTCCTGAAAAAATCTCTTTGGCTAGAGGAAGAACTTAGCCTGCCTGTCTCCACAGTCATTAGGCTCTACTGGAGTGGGATAAGAGGCATACAAATCAAGTGAGTGTACAGTTAGCTGGGATGCCCTCAGAATGATTAACTACTGCTCCAAACATGATTTTTTTGTGGAAGAAGTAAAGCACATGATTATTATGATACTTCTAGGAACAATGCAGCAGAAACAGATCTGAGATCCTGGGAGCAGAAAAGGTCTCTTCAGCATTTCAGGTGTCAAAACCAAGTACATTTATTTGTTGTTAGCTCAATCCAAAAATATATAATAGCAAAAGCCTCGATTTGTGTGTTTTATGATCTTGAAATAAAAGTGTGATTCATTAGTATGATTTGAAATTGAAGATAGGAAAACTGGCAAACGTAACAAACACAAATTTTATCAAGTGAGTAGTAATCTGGAGCAAGCAAGAAGTCTTCTACCACTTCCTTGCTCACAAAGAGGGCCCAAAGATTTCTAACCACACCAGTCCTAAACCAAATGCTTCTCTTACAGTTTCCTCAAATCCATATCAGAGCAGAGAAGAAAAAAATTATACATATAATGTAAAAATTTCTCTTCAGGTTTTACATGAGCCTAGTATCCTTGAAGTGTTTTATCGCAGATATGTATGTATGTATGTCTGTAGATGATGAATGAATTCAATAAATTCAGCTGTCAATTTTTCTCTTACTATTTGTTAACACACTTTGAAGAACAGTCCAGCTAGTCTTTTGAAAGTATGTCAATGCAATGCTATTTTTTGCTTTTATTGCGTGAAAGCACAATGCTGGTGGACCTAAATCTAAATTATGAGCTTGAAAATCCAGCTGGTCCAATTACTCTTGGACTTCTGCTCTTTTCCAGAGCCTCAGAAATATTCAAGCACACCTGCACGTCTGGTATCTCTCATCCCCAAAACTCTAGGTTGGAGTGGAGCAAATACAACCCACTGTAAGAAAAGAACAGGTTCAAGACCACCTGATAAAATATTGTGTGAATAGACACAAGGCTATGGCCTGATGACAGGCATCCTAGGGTGCTAAAGTGTGGTCAGAGAGATCTAGTGAATTAGCTTGGAGAATTATTTCTCACAAGTTTGAGTTTTAGGTGATAAAGAGAAAGTTCCCAAGGTGATAAACATGGTCAAAACAGGTTAGAATTTGTGAAAAACAAGTTGGAAAAATAAAAAAGAATTCACAACAAGGACAGACACCTGGTGTTTTTTCCATGGGACACATCCTGGGAAATGTTTATCCCTGTGGACCAATAAACTACGGTTCTGTTCCGTGCATCCGAACATACTTTAAATATAAACTCTCGGTTCAATAAAATCGGCTTCTTTTCCCAAAAGGAGTCCGTGTGCTTTGCTGTTCCTTTTGTCTCTCTTTCCTTTTATTTAGGTCCAATACCACACTAAAGGAACTGGTTGATTGTTGCCAGGTCATTGTCCATCATATTTGAAAAGTCATGGCAGCTGGGTGAGGTTCCCAGTGACTTTCCACGAAAAAGGGAAACGTAACCTCTCAAGAAGTTCAATAAAGCCAAGTGCAAAATCCTGCACCTGGGTCAGGGCAATCTTAGACATGAGAACAGACTGGGAGAAGAGCTGAATGAGAGCAGCCCTGAGGAGAAGGGGTTCTGATGGATGAAAAGGTGGACACGAGCCAACAACATGTGCTCACAGCCCAGAATGCCAAACTCATCTTGGACTGCATCAAGAGCAGTATGGCCAGCAGGTCAAGAGAGATGATTCTGCCCTTCTACTCTGCCCTTGTGAGAGCTCACCTGGAGTGCTGCATTCACCTGTGGGGTCCCCTACCTAGAAAAGTTGTGGATCTGTTGGAGTGAGTCTAAAGGAGTGTCACAGAGATGATGAAAGAGATGGAGCACCTCTGCAGTGGGGACAGGCTGAGAGAATTGGAGTTCTTCAACCTCAGAATAGAAGGCTCCAGAAGACCATGTTGAGGCCCTTCAGTACTTAGAGGGCACTTACAAGGGAGAAAAAAAGAATAATTACATTCTACACAGGAATACTGCACTAGGACAAGGGAAAAGGTTTTGAATTAAAAGAGGAGCGATTTTGGTGCATTAGGAGAAATTTAGATATTAGTATGAAATTACTCACTGAAATCATAGTGAGGCACAGAAAAAAGTTGCCCAGAAAAGTTGTGGATATCCTGTCTCAGGAAGAGTTCAAGGCCAGGTTGGATGGGGGTTTGAGCCACCTGATCTTGTTGAAGGTGTCCTTTCAATGGCAAGGGAATTGGAGCTAGATGACCTTTAAGGTCCCTTCCAACCCAAACCATTCTGTGCTTCTATGAGCAGCACATTCTTAGTCTCCTGACTGGCTGAGGCAATGCCCTGTTTAAGTAACCATATCTTTTCCACTCAGTTCAATTCAGTGACTTCAATAAGACTACAGAGAACACGACCAATCCACTTCACGTGGATGTTTTTTAAAGGGCCAAGATACAGCATAAAACAAGATGCTCTAAGCAGAAAAAAAAGGGGAAAAAGAAAGAAGATATAATAAAATTTATGGGAAAACCTAGAAATTCCACGTTAAATGGTAATTGCAAAGGCTTGAAGAAAATGATTTGGCATAAATAAATTAGATTAAGCCATATAGAATATTCTGCAGTGAAACAAAACCATGTACTCTCTGATGAAACTATACTCTACTTGAACATACTGTTAGTATTTTCTTTGCTAAAAAAGTTAGATCAAGCTGTATCTCTTTCCTTCCATCCATTCAGAAGGGCTGGATCCTCAGTTGGGCTAATTACTATAGCAATGAAGATGTCAACAGAGCTAGCTGAGCTGAAGGTCTGGCCTATCAACTGCTCATTTCCTACAGAAATTGTAGACAGAATCACAGGAGCTTCTTGTTATTCCCAAATTCAGGAACACAAGCTTTGAAAGCAGGTGTTTTCTAAAAGTACATTATTCACCCCACTCAGACAGACTAAATTATCTAAAATTCTAGCATAACTACTACTACTTTTTTTTCAAAAACTCACAAAATTTAAAGAAAATTTGTAAGCTTGCTTACAAACAACTAGTGACTACAAAACACGAGCTGCTTTCATATGGCACTGAGACACATAAGCACACTTTATACATGCAACAGCATTTACCATGGGAATAATGAAGCATGAAATTCTATTAATTATGCAAATTTAATTCTGTAATATTAATTATAATATATATTATGTATAAATTAAATAGGACGTAACCCCAAATTTTAATGCAAGCAATTTCTTTTGAAATATCAGACATTTAAACATTAGTAAACTGGGTAATAAAGAAAACTGAGTCTGTACTAAAATAAAATGTTTCATTTATGTGACTGTAAGTTATTTCAGGGGTCTGCCTTATTTATTGTGTAGGTGAACTGCATTTGTCTGGGCAGGTGTCCAATATTTTGTGTACACTTGGTTTAGGAAGGTTGGTTTATAGCCCACTATTCAAATATTTATAAAGTCAGAGCTACTAATTTCAGTGAGGATTTTCCATTGTTACAATGGGATTACATCACAAGGAAGATAAAGGGATATTATAGCCATGAAATTAATAACAACAACAACAACAAATATTCTTATTGGCAACTGTGTGCAAAAGCACTAGTACTTAGGATAACTCAAGGTTCCCACCATAATGTGCCTGTAGCTTAATTTTTCAGAGAACAGAATGCATTTTGTGATCTGTAAAATGAAAATTTTAACAAACTAAGCAAAGTGAAATTAATTTCCTGCTTTAAAGCAAAGCACAATAACTTCTCAACATATCAGTATTTAAAAAGAAAATTGGCCAAAAGCCTGTTAGCAAACCAAAGTTAATTACATTTTTTTTTTCTGAAATAGAAAAGTTGCGAAGCACATTTTAAACCTCAAGATTGTCTATGCTTTAATTGAATAAAAGAGCAGTAGAAAATGCCAAAAATGCTTTAAATGTGGGAACTGCACAGCTCTAAATATGGGCATCTGTGCTGTTTATAGTGATGGAAAATATCCAGGTACTCTTTGGATTAAGCATTAGAGCAGTTTAGAGTGCATTTATGATAATCTACTAGGAAAGTATGGGTTTCCCACTGGCATGAGAAATAAATGCAGACCACAATCTTTTCATTGAGGAACAAAGCAGCAGTTTGTATAATATTTAGGTTAAAAATATCCCGGAAATAGCTATAGTCACAAGAAGCAAGTCAGCTGAAAGAAATTTTGTCTTTTTTCCAGTCACAGGAATATAAAGTAACATTTCTGAAGCAGAAAAAAAAAAAAAGTTAGCACTTGCTATGCTGTAAGAAAATATAAGGAAATGCTGGCACGACTCTAGTCCCTTTTTGGAGTAAATGATACTTGAGATTTTTATCAGAATACTTCAGCGAGCACTTTATTTCATACAGCTGTTTATACGAGTTAATATATTAACAGTAACACTTAAACTATTTCAAGGGTGAGCCATGTTCTCCTGTATTCTTTCATACACTCAGAATTGTAACTGCTCTGTCCAGCAGGAGAGAATTTCAATTTTTGTTTTTTAACTGCTTTCAAGACATAATAACCATAAATCAAATTACATGGATAAGGAAGAACAGGATAAAATATGTGAGTTTGATATTCTTTGAATGGAAAATGGTGATTGAGCAATGGTGTTAATTTGACATTAAAATTGCTTATTAAGGATGTAAAAATTCTACAAAGATTTCACCACTATCACAATTTAGACTTCAAATTTTTTGAAGTTCTTTTGTGTTTTGTTACAGACATTATTCTTGTTGAAACTCCCATTTTTAAAATTCAAACCTAAACTTCTGTTTGCTTTTCTTTCTTTTTTTAAAAAACAGAGTTACTCTTTTTTTTTCCTCCTCTTGTAGATCTGCAAATTTTCTGTGCTGATAGGACTTTTGATATTCCATGGTTTTGCAGTGAAATGAAAAAAATGCAACAGTTTTTAAGGCTTCACAGCTTTTAACAAATTATTGTACTGTTTTTTCAAAAGATTCTGGCATAATATTGTAATTTCTACCTTCTGGCAGAAGTTCATTTTAACATTGAGTTTCTGTCTAAATAAAATATGTACAGTATTGCCCAGGTAGATATTGATTGAGAGCTACAGCTCAGCTAGCCAACCAGATAACTCAGGGTCTGATCTTCTCCTAAAGAATAATATAACAGCACAGTTTTTCTCTAGATTTGTGTGGAATATCTACCAAAAACCTAAGGCAGTATTGTTTGATTCACACTATGCACTCACTCCTTTAGAACTTCACAAACGTTTTTTAACTTTAAAATGCACTAACACGTGGCAAGTGTGTACCAGAATCTACTCAGAGAGTGCCTGGCCTCTTATAATTCCCTGTGACTCCTGTGTGTGTCCAGTGTGCAGAATCAACATATTTCATTCAGCAGAGCACTGCAAATGAGGCAAAAACACTATGGGTGAATCCCAGACATGCACAGAGCTGTGGTTTAGGATTCAGAGGTTATGTTGCTACCCAGAGAAAAAATTCAAATCCATGTTTACATAGATAGAAATATAGAATTATACAGAGAAAGAATAGTTTACAAAAAGAATTTATCTTTTTCTTTCTCTACAGAGTAACAGAATTGGAAGCTTTGTTCCTTTGTAGAGATCTGAGCATAGTAAACCACTGGAGCATAGCTCAAGATCATCAGCAAAATGAAGAAAATGAACTGCACTGTGTATTCTTCCTCACAGAATTAAACTCTAACTAGGAACACCATCAGGAGAAGTGTGCCTTACTGTTACTGTTGATACAGGGCTAGAAAGAGTCCACGTCATTAGGGATCTGAACTGCAATTAGATGCTAATCAGAACAGAGCCAGCTAGTCACACAGATCATGCAATTTATACTTTTAGCTATTAAATTTCATTGCAAGACTAAGGACTATGCCCACTATTTTCTTAGTATTGTTTTTCTGTGAAACAATATGCTGTAATTGCCACAAATTTTCTGTACAAATATAAGGGACATTATCCCTTGAAATGGCACAGGTAGAAAGATGTTACAAATCAATTTTTGAATGGATCAGTTTGCATCACAGAAAAAAGTTAGTATTCAGATTATAGGAAAACAAATACATATGTTTCATTTTTAAGACATGTAAAATAAGAGGGATTTGAAGTGGTTTAACTGAGTACTGTTATGATGTTAAAAAATGTGTACTTTCAAAAAACAAGATGAGATTTCTATGGGGGCTAAAGTTATGGAAACTTGATGCAATTTTTAGGTCCTATAAACAAAAATATATGGAATATTAACTTAGCTGAGTATTTTTTATATATGAGTATTAAAAACAGTGGTGTAACATTCTAGGATATTTGTATTTTTCAAAAATACTTTCAGAATGAAGACCCTGCATTGAGACAGAAGAATTCTTGACAGACATTTTAATGTCTAATGTTTCGTAATATAACGACATAACACACAATCCAGCATGTAATGTAACCATAGTAAGAACAAAGGTTGTCATCATCCTTCTGAAATTCCTTTTATGTTTAGTCTTTTTCATTAACTTGATTCTCATATTAACTGCACTTGAATATTAAAGACTCCCTGTTGAACTATTTTGTACCTGCTGCTGATATGAGAATATTAATGCTCCTAGGACCTTATTATTGAGGATGTCAGCAACATTCAGCAGAAGCTGGTCACTACCTCAGCACAACTTCCTATTCCATCAAATCCTCTGCTCCACATGAGTGCATTTTGGAGAGCTGTTGGAGGCAGTATGGAGTAAAGTGCAGTGTATACATCAGCTGCCTATCTAGAAGCAAGGCTGATCTCTGGAGTGAAAAGAGTAGATGTTTTGTGACCCCAGGACACATTAACAACTGTTCAACACTACAGAAATGTCCCTTTAGAAAACAGGCCTTGGCTCTTCCACACACAGAAATTCCCTGTACTATATACATTCATATGATGACTGATTTCACACAAATGCACACTGAAGTTCAATGCTTGGCCATCAACATATTTGGAAATACATACATGCAAGTGCTCACGTGAATGGATAGATAGATGGTTAAGAAGAGAGAGATAGAGAGACAGATGGTATTTATATTTAAACATAGATCCTTACACTTGCACCACTCTCAGACATACTTTGAATTCTTCCTAAGAAGATGGTTTGGGATTCTGAATAAGATTTCATGTATACCCAGAATAATAATTCACCTGTTCAGAATTCTTTTTCTTCTGCTATAAATCTGGTCTTATTCACACGCACATTTGAGAAGACTTCCTACATAACTGGTAAATAAAAATGTCTTAATATATCTCTAGGTGTTGTGTGTTGCTATCTCTTGCTGTGTTAAATAACCAAAATGCTACTGAGCAGTACTTTGTAGCATTCTTGTGACTTTTTAATTCACTTCTTATTGTAAACAAATACTTAATCTTACAGTCTAGTGAAAGAAAAACAAGGAGAATTCTTCTTTAAGAGCTGTTCTGAAACTGATTTTCTAATTTCTTTTGGGAGAGAGTGGTGAACTCAGACCATATTTGTGTAAGGCTTCTCTATCCTTCTTTCATTTTATGGGTGTATAAATAAAACCAATGAAACAGCTACTGATTTTAGAAGATTGTTTCAAAGTAATCATTTCCCATTTGCTAAAAATGGATCAACTTTCTTTGCTTTCGCATATCTATGCATGACATAGTAAGAAGGGAAAGTTAGTTTAAGGAATTTACTCTGAAACCCACAAGGTGCCATGTGTGCCACAATTGCTGAGTTGTCCTTAATGGGCAAGTTTAGACCATTTCCAGCAATAAACATGGACAGTTTTCTACTACCTGCAAAAAGTGATTGTATTCATATGGTTTTGTCATATGATGACATAGAATTTATGTGTGTGTGTGTATATATATATATATATACACACACAGGAGCCAATTTGTAGATTTATTCAAATTTTTTGGGGTGTATTTATGATTTCATCTGATTGTCCAAATGCATTCCATCACTGAAGTTAAATTAGGAGGCTATATAAGGGGAGGAAAAATAAATCTCAGCATTTAACACACAGGATGAAAACAAAATATAGTACAAGTCACACTTTTATCTTGCAAGGCACAAATTAATTAAATTAACATATGTCAAACCATATGAAGTATCTACTTTCTGCACAAACTTACTTTTAGCATATATACATATCCCATAGAGATGTTATCGTCAACTGTGATATTCATATTTAGGGTTCATATTAATTTCTGATTTATTCTTTCAATATCAAAGCTTTCCTTTTGCCACCTAGACACATACCTTTACAACTTGATGATTCTTATGGGTCCTTCCAAATTCAAGATATTCTATGATTTTTGGCAGCTAAAATCAGGCCTACACATCTTCAAAGGTGCCAGCACATCAAGAGTCAGAACATTTCAGGAAATTAGCATGGAAATAGAAAGGGAATCTAGTGTAATGAAGCGTGAAAAGGGTGCCAATTATGGTGTAAACTAGGAAGAAATGTAGGAAGCAGTAAATAGAAAATACAAAAATGTGAACTGTGGAGGGAGAAAGTTAAAAAGATATCTCCTTGTTGGAGAAGAAAGTGGTAGAACGGTTATTCTTCAGAATACAGGGGATAAAAGAAAATATATACCCTTTCATGAATGGAATTTTAAAACTGAAGTAATTATACCCAAATATGGGACATGAAAGACAAGGACTGGAAGATAGAATAAACAGAAAAATCAGGTCAGCAAAAGGTGTGATCCATTATTTCTACAATTTCAATTTACAATGGAATGGCTTGGGAGGACTTTCATAGCTTCTGTTTCTGAAGGGGAAAAAGATCCAATTCAGAAGTGAGTGTTTTTTCGGAACATTCTTAATCAACCCACTAGACACCTAAATATTTAAAAGCTCAGTACACAAGAGATAAACATCATAACATTTACATTGCATAATCTAAAGAAAAAAGGACCATAAGCAAGTGGATGAAATGATTATCGAATGTATCAGATGGGTGAATCAGAGATGAAGCTTTCCAGTTTCAGGATCCCAAAGGTGGAGTCAACTGTAAAAGGTTTTGAATCAGCTTTTTTTATATTGAGATCTAAATGCCAGCCTCAGATCTTCAAACACTAAGGCAAAGAGAAAAAAACATACAACTTAACTCCAGAATCCAACCACAGCCCAAAGGAAAAGATGCCAAGAGAGTGCTATTTGGAAAGATATTCTTCTTACAAAGCTTCAAAGATTTAAAGATCAGGCATCTAGTCTAAACCACAGTATTACAGACAAGGGAGACTGGCAATACCCAACACACACGAGTGAGTGCACCTCCCGTCTGTGCCTCAACCTTTGATCAGGATAAGGCCTGGATAAGGTATCTGCATTGTGCTCTGTTTCCACAGAAAGCACACCCAAGAGGGGGAAGAATAGGAAGAGAGCACGCTCTGACTGGATCACCTATTTAGACAAACAAAAATTAAGGAGCCCAACCTACTTCAGAACAGCACTGATGTCTCTTTAGATGCTTCTACCACTGACTCAAAATGACAATGTAGACCACACTTAGGTGGATACCCCC
The DNA here is from genome assembly GCA_013397375.1 of Toxostoma redivivum. Classification (NCBI taxonomy): domain Eukaryota; kingdom Metazoa; phylum Chordata; class Aves; order Passeriformes; family Mimidae; genus Toxostoma; species Toxostoma redivivum. The sequence continues at coordinate 1,051,420 of VXBI01010201.1, read as the reverse complement.
CCACGCAGGTTTCTCCTACAACAAAAGAAGAAGCCTAGGTGACTAACTTTCATCAAATTTCTAACATTTAGGTATGTACAATTTGATAGACTCTAGTTTTATTAGGGGACTTTAAGGAGTAGATAAAATTAGTACTTGTGGTTCAGTTTGGTGTTTGATCTATAGATGTCTATATTACATCGATGGGAAACACCCCCCGAAAAACCCTATAGACACAAATAAATTCCTGACTCAGCTATATGCATTTGAACCAGCAGTGTTCCTTCACCTCTGTCTAAACATTATATATAATATCATGCAAGCAACTCAGAGTATCCACTGTGGGCACAAGGTTTCTGTCACAATAAGACAAGACAAGCTGTACCTAACAGAGGCAACGCCAGCTGTTTACCACTCTGCCTAGATTTACAGATTTACTCCATGGAGATCAGAGTTTATCCCATCCTCATTCTCAAAAGATGGTACTTAATGCAGGCTACACAGTGTTCCTCTGCAAATTTCAGATTACTGAATGCAGATATTTTCTGATAGAGAGACACAGAAAAATAAGTCTAGACTCGAGGTTTAGATTAATATCAATTAGAAATTAATCAAAACATAAACAACTCTGATTTTGGAAAAAAACCATAGGGCTTTGCTTTTAGCAGCCTTTTGCAATTGGTGAATTCTTTTCACTGAGAGCCTATGACTGGAAGTCTTTATGTACTTCTTTACTGCCACATTATAACTGCTACTGTAAGTTATCATAAATAATCAGTCACATTTTGTTCTGAATACCTGTGTTAAAGACTGTTGTGGATTGTCCTGACGAGGTGCGGAAACAATATTTAAAACACTATTTAAAAAAACCCCAGAGTTTCTAGAAGAACTAGTTGATAAAGTTTTGTGTTGTCCTTCTTTCTAAAAGCCATATACCAAAATTAGGCTGCAGTACTTATTTTTCCACAGAAGTTAAAACAAACAAAATGCTTCATTTTCTCAGCAGAATCTCTCTGCTGGTCTAACTTGCTTTGCAATTAACAAGATGCAAATATTTAAAAGATTGGAAAACTTCAAAGGCAGTGCAACTTTAAGAGAACAAAACAGATTGCTGTAATATCCTCTATATCATTTTCTCAGGCACATTTAACAGATATTAAAGAATCCTAAAATATTTCCAAGGAAATAGAAAAAAACAAATCTAACACTCTAACACATACCTATCTTCTACTAACAGAAAGATCAAATAAACAGTCTGAAACTGACCAAGAGATCAATCTGAAACTGAGCAGTGTTTTATGTAAGTCTTCTCATTGCAATATTCAACCTTGTGTTTAATAGTAATGGCTCTTCTACATTTTATTTTTCACTTCAAGTCATTACTAACAATTCCTCTGTAAAGCAACGGCATTGGAATAACTGTCATGGAATGCTGGAAGAATTTCCAGTGTTGGGTTCAAGTCCTGCCACTGATTTCGGTAAACCTAAATTAGTTTTTCATGGACAAGTAAATATAATTATGCACAGACTACTTTTAATTGTGTCTGCTCCTAGTCTACCATTAACTGTTAGGAAAAGAAGTACTTCAATAAATTAAATTGCCACTATTTAAGGTCCCATGAAATATCTTTAGAAAAAATAATGGATCTGCCAAATTATTTTGAACAATCAAGAATCTTAATCTTATTTCAAAAAGCAGTACTTGATGAAGTTTATTTTGCCACCCTTCAAAAGTACTAAATTCCTACCTCCATCAAATATCCAGACACTCCCTGTTTGTCCCAAAGTATGTTAATGAAGTTAGTTTGGGTGTCAGGAAATAGTAGTGTATTACACAGCAGTGATTTAAGGTACTAATCTGTGATCTGTGGAGTTGTGTGATGCAGGATTAAAGACATCAAAATGAATAAGGAAGGTAAACAGCCTTATCATTCAAAAATCCACAGTGCAACTAAATTACTCACCCACTGAGACTGTTTATCCATAAAACAGGAGACAAGCAGCACACCCTCTGGCCAATATTTGAACTCATTTCACACTCAGCCAACATTTCTCTATTCACACCCTCTGTCAACCTACTCTATCTATGAAGGGAAGACATTTGAAGTTAATTCAAATTGAAATAAAGTAGTGACATCACAGTTTTAAGTAGCAGATAGACACTTTTGGAGAGACCAGAGTTTCTTAGGGAAGATCTAAACCCTTATGCACTGCAACTATATGAAAATTAAATAGCTTTCTTATTTTTCCCTTTAAAACAGAAAATCCCCATAGTTACACTTTATTATAACCCAGTATCTTGAAATTAAATCCAGTGCTAAAACAGTGCTGGTGTTTTGGCCTATGACAATTAACATTTGTGGGCAAGATAGGAAATTTTTACTTTCAATGCATTGACTCAAATTAATACCATAGAAATATTTGGATCAGTCTCAGAAAAGAAGTATCTAGCTAGTTCTTTCCTCCCTGGCTCTGGGCTTTTTTCTTTTTACTCCAATTCTGCTTATTATAAGGTAATTGATTATTCTTCTTCAGTTCTTATATTGGTGAAAACTTCCCTATCAAAAGCCCTTCTGTCTTCTTCTATGATTTCTATGAATTTTAGCCTTGCAATTTACTATCATATAAAAAACAAAAAAAAAATCACCATTTGTAGGCAGATCTGTACTGTTAAAAAAAATCAAAAAAGAGAAAAAACTAGTATTCCAGACAAATATTACTTGTTTGTTACTCTTACTCTGAAAGACTCACAGGAGCTTATTTATTGTGCTCATGCTCAAGTCCAAATCTGCAAAGCCAGTTGCATCCGCATTGCCAGGGGAGACAGAGCTTGAAAAGGAGTTATCCATCCTCCTTTCACCTCTGCCCTCCATTTTATGACTGAGGTTCCTTGCTAGGAATGCCAATACACTTCAAACTACACCCACCACATAGGAAAAATGAAGAATTAAGTCATGATGCAGCATGACTCTATAGATTGTGGCTGAAAACAATCACATAGATCAAACGTGTCTGAAGAAAAGAAGGGGAGTTATCAGAACACAGTTGGAATGCAAAGCTGCTTGCTATTCTACTACAGTATTAGCCATATTTTTGAGGTAAGTTTAGTGCACCTCTTAGGGAGTTTAAAATACCTCCCAAAGATGTCACTGTTAGAAGAACACAAAATTCTGAACACTAGCATGCTGAGCTGCACACTTTTTCCCCCTTTATTAGGGTATGCCTGATGAATCAATACAGACATTTCAGTTGCAGCTACTTCCCATCTCTTATCTCTTTTGCAAAGATTAAATGCTTTTTAAAAAAGCATATCTGCTTCTGTTGAATTTAAAGGTAACATATCCATTTTGTTTGCTTTACTGTGAAAGCTTTGAGGTTCAGAGGTCATAACTGGACAGTACCATAAGGATTCTGCCTTTCATTTCCTTAGGTATTTCAGAAGGAGAAAGAATGGATGGAAATAATGGATGCTCATGAACAAGTTATAGTTCTTTACATCTATTTTATAAATATATATATTTATATATATAACAGAACCATAGAATTTCTTGCATTAAATATCTGATGGTTGTCAACACTGTACCTGGCATTTAGTAGATCTAAGTCAATGTAGATAAATTGAAGCCAGTGGTCATGCTTTGATTTTCACTGAATCCCTGCCTCAAAGTGCAATAGCATGTATGAGGAGTTAGATCTGTAACAGGATAAATGGGCTATCACAAAAATAACTTAGGTAGCTGTAATTTCTGTTTCCGTAAGATCATTTGCCATACTAGTAAGAAGAAGAGCTTTAGGCCAATTCCATCATAGCAATTTATTTTATCAAAGTCTCTGAGTCAGCATGTGCAAACAATAATTAGGTTAGATCCTTTGCCCAAGACTAATAATAAAAGAAAGAGCTAATGCTAGAGAAGAATTTCTTAACCATAATAAACAAATAGGTAACAGAGTGGCAGAGTTACTTAAGCATCTCCAAAAAGCTCCAAAATTATTGTTAGGATTCTTCAGGCAGCCTTGCAGTCCCCAGTCAATCCAGCAGAAAATCAGTATCCATGCTCAAGCAGAGAGCCAAAGGCTCTTCCCAGGATGATATCAGAGAGCTGACTCTCTCAATTAGACTTCAATACCCTTTGAATTCCACCTGCTCAACAACTCATCCATTGTGATTTTTTCATTCACTAAGGGTGTTCATCCTAGAGCTTTTGAGTAGGTATCAATACAGATTGAAGTCTTTAGATCTTGTTCATAATTTTGCATGTAAATTGTGCCGTTGCATACAAAGGAACTTTCACCTTATTTGAAATGGGGTTTTTTAACTATTTGCATATCATGGATCAGAATTTAACTAAATAAATTCATTAAAAATTCAGCAGTACAGAGCCAGTGTAGACAAACTAACAATCTGGTGGATAGCACTTGGGGAGCTAGGCAAAAATTGGGGTTCATGAGAATCCTGGGCTTCCTTGAACATGTATGAGCTCTTATATGGAGTTCAGACTTGTCCTGTTATTGTCAAATAGGAAATGATAATAGACATTTTCTTGTCAGCAAATAACTATTATTATCACAACTAAATGCTGCTAAACACAGGTGTTTTTATATTTTAGGCTTTGTGAATGCTGGTAGCTTAGAAGAACAAAACTCTGAAAAGTTACATAGATTTATGCTGTACTGGGTTACACTAGAGTGCAAAATAAGACAAAGAAATTCACTGTTCAAAACAGCCTCATGATGACAACATTTGGCATTCACTTCATACAAGTGAAAAGGCCTTCCAAGATACAGTACAATAAAAAGTCAGAATTCATGGAATTGAGTAGCTAAATTACATACTAGGATACTACTTGAGCTTCTGTCAACTTCATAAGCTGAAAGATTTTTAACAGAGTCCTTTACAATAGCATCAACACTCAGATTACATATAACACAGCCTACCTAGTTATATTAGTTAAATGAGATCAGTAAGAAGATTTGATATAGCTGATAGCAGAAGTACCTCTAGAGTGCAACAGAAATTACACCTTCAGCTCTTGAACAAAACCAAAATAAAATAAAGGACTGGCAAAAAAAAAAACCAACAAAAAAAAAAGGCAACTCAAAAGTTTAATAGAATGAACAGTACTTCAGGCATTATCTGATCAGATAAGAAATAGGTATGAGAATTCAAATTACTTCAGGGCAACATTTGACAAAACAGAAACTATTTTGTGTTGCTCCAGCAAAGTAAAAGGGGGCAAAGAGGGGAAGAAAAAAAGATCTCAACACAAACTTTTTTTTAGTCATCCCCCGCTTTCTGGTGAAATAACAAATTTTGTCAACTTTGTAAAGATCTCCTTCTCACAATGGAAATTAAGAAGAGAGAAAAATAATTTTTTAAAAATATCTCACTGCCTGGGCCCTTTTTCTCCATGCTTGTACTTGTATTAAGGAGACCTAATAGCTAACCTTCAGAAGTTGCTGTGAGCTTGTTACATGCTAAGCAAGAGAGATGAATTGTGAAAAATCTCTTTGATCTTACTGCCAAGAGTTCAGAATCATTCTGTTGAGCAAAATGTATGTATGAAGAAAAAAAAGACATTATTTTCAACTGACTCCAAGCTGAAGTGAATATCTTAGAAAACAGACAAGTCACATTACAAAACATCGCTGGGGAGTGAGAAACAAGGAGAAGCTCCTAAACATAGACTGAAATAAAATACTCATAGGTGTTATGTTTTTCAAACCATCAGGACTTTGCACTTGCCCACACACAAGAGCCACCAAAATATTTGTTCTGGATAAGTTTAGCTGTTTTTTGAAAGAAGAATGATTTTTTTTCTCTCTCTCTCTAGAAAGGTAGAAATTAGGCTTGTTTTAGGAAACAGCACTGATTGCTTTTTTTCCTTTCTCTCTGCAACTGTACAAGGAAAATGTTTCTGTGAAAAAATAAAACATGATAAATGGTGAAGAAACATATTATTTGACAACCACCAGATATGTTTTTAAATAATGAAATACTCTATCAGCATTTAGATTTAAAAGTACTTGAAAGTCTCCATTAATCTGTTTTTATTTCAAGCAAACTGGACCTTATTGCTTTTCAAATTGGTAACACAAAGTATATATATGTTCTATTGCTTACCAACATATTTAAAAATAAGATTACATTTCATATGATTAATGTACTTATAAAGCCAAGGAAATTCCCATAAAACAGTACCAATGTTGCTGGTTTTGATGTGCTAAAGGGAGCTTATTGCTAAAATCCTGGCAGTAAACTGTAGTGAGAAATCTGATTTTCCTCCTCTCTAGAAGTTGAACTTCCAGCTGTTGCTGAAACAGCTCTGACTTCATTGACTCATCCCAAGCAGGTAGGAAACATAATCTTACCATTCCTAAAGTAACGTTTTTCTTTCTGAAACAGCATAAGCATTTCATATCTCTAAAGTATTTTAAAAGATAACTGTCAGAGATTCTATAGAGTTTTTCATACGTACATATTTTGTCCTTGCTTTTTTTTCAGGATACTTTTCAAAAAGCTTATACATTTCTGGCAAACATTAACTTTACATTTTTGAGTCCCGTAAGGCAAAGGCCCTTCTCTTGGATACAGCTATGAGTAGGGTTTGTATATGCAGAAATCTGCTCCCTCAATTTCATTTTCTCGGGCTACAAGTAGGATTTAGTACATTCTTAATTTAATTCCCTGGCAAAAGAAATATCTGCATGCTAATAAAGCAAAAGCCAAATCTTCAGCCTTTTCTCTTACCTTGCACTCTACTAAGACAAGTGTTTAAGTAGTTTATAAACTATTCCTTATCTTTGGTGGGGTTTTTTTGTTTTGTTTTGTTTTTTTCTCTTCTTAAAGAAATGCAAATATAGTATTTCACTTTAAAACAGAATCAACTCACACAAGTTCATCTGTCCAAACTGTATGTATGCAGTCCAGGCACTGAGCCTTCCTCTAAATATAATAGTAAGAAAAATTCTATCTTTGTGGTTTGTACAAGTATCTCTATCTCCCCAGGTGATCCCATACAGAGTCGTGAATCTTCTCTCTGACTAAATATCACAAAGTTAACACAACTGTGAAAGCTCTTCCATGCAAATCTCAGATACAAATTAGATCACTTCTCCCATTGTCATGCTTACCAGCTTTCCCTTAAGGCTTCTTTCTGGCATTTTTCTTTACAGGTTTCTTCTTGTTTCAAGTTCTCCCTTGCTTTCAGCAATGGCTTCCTTTTAAGTGTCCACCAAGATTGCCTCTGTGCACATAAAGCAATTGCTATGGTTTCTGATCTATCTGAACACTTATAAATTTATATGAATGGGCTGTCATGACCAGGATGTTAACAACCTCTCACCAGTCTCAGTATTCACCCTCCTTGCATAATTGCAATGCACAAGCTCAGGAAAATTACATAGGATCCACTCTAAGGAAGGATATTTCAATCTATTGTGTCAGACATCTGAAAGATAATTTGCTCATGTGACACCTTGCATGGCTCATTTCTCTGGACCTGTCTATAGTTTTTATGAGTCTTCCAATTTCAAAATCAAGGAAGCATACTGAACAAAATATATTTTCAAATCAACAGGACTATCACATGTTGCAAATCATTCCTGATCCGTTTATACAAGAGAATCTCATGGTTTTATTCAATTTGCTAGTAGGAATTACGTTGCAAAATCACCACAAAGTAATCTTTGTTTGCAATTCAATTTTATATTTTGGGCTCCGGGTCTCATCATACTTTGTTACCAAAGTATATGCAGCTTTTCTGGAGATCAATATGAAATATGAGAATAGCCTTTAGGAATGTCAAGGAAAAGTTGACAAGAGACAAGCCAGCAAAGCTTAAGAAGAAAAATAATTATTTCACTTTTAAGATCAGTTTAAAAGTGGGGTTTCTAATAGTCATGTTAAGTTAATTTCCTTCAATTAGTAATTGTAGAAACTTCACCTGGAAATTTTAAAAAATCATATTACAAAGCAACTTAATAATGGTTATTGCCACTTAAGTCTTTCATGCATGTAATTATGCAAATTCACCAAGCACAGTTTTGACTATATTTCCTTTACTTGGTTGAAATCATTGTTAGAGGAACTAATTTATATGTTGACATCTATTGCTCCTGTTATTTCTATTTTTAAACTCAAATGTGCACAAGGTAACTTGTACAACATTTCACTGCTCTTGATTTCACGTAGGTTGCTGACAATACTAAATTGGGAGGAGCTGTTGACTTCCTGGAAGGCAGGAACGTCCAGTAGCAAGATCTCGATAAATTTGAAAGACAGGCAATTGCCAACTGTATGAAATTTAACAAGGAAAAATTTTGGATTCTGCACCTGGGACAGGGTAACCCTGGATGTACAGACAGACTGAGCAGTGAGATACTGGAGAGCAGTGTCATGGAAAGGGACCTGGGCGTCCTGGTCAACAGAAAGTCGAGCCAGCAGTGCCCTGGCAACCAGGAGGGCCCCCAGCTCTGTCTGGGGGGCATCAGGCACAGCATCACCAGGCAGGCAAGGGAGGGACTGTCCTGCTCTGCTCTGAGCTGGGGCAGCCTCACCTCCAGTGCTGGGGGCAGTTTGGGTGCCACAATATAAAAAAGACATTGAGCTGTTAGAGAGTGTCCAAAGGAGGGCACAAAGATGGTGAAGGGCCTTGAGGGGAAGCCGTGTGAGGAGTGGCTGAGGTCACTTGGTCTGTTCAGCCTGGAAGAGACTGAGGGGAGATCTCACTGCAGGTACAATTTCTTCATGAGGGGCAGCAGAGGGGCAGACATTGATCTCTTCACTCTCATGACCAGTGACAGGATTCAAGGAAATGGCATGATGCTGAGTCAGGAGAGGTTTAGGATGGCTATCAGGAAGAAGGTTTTTCTCCCAGAGAGTGGTTGGGCACTGGCACAGGTTCCCCAGAGAAGTGCTCGTGGCATCAAGCCTGTCTGAGCTCAAGGAGCTTTTGGACAACACTCTCAGGGTGTTACTCTTGGGGTGTCCTGTGCCAGGCCACGGGTTGGATTTAACGATCCTAATGGATCCCTTCCAACTCAACACATTCTATGACAAGTTTCTATGAGTCAACGTTTTCCTCAATGCTTGGCAAAGGATGTGAATAGAGGACTGAGGATGAGCAAGGACTCAAGAATACAGACTAGGACATTTGCCAGTACTAATCTCATTTACAAAATACACGATTTTTGAAATAAGCTTTCTACTTAAGATTTTCTTTCTCAGTTTTAAAGGATAAACATAAACATTTCTTTTGGAGGCTGTCAGCTCTTTCTGGATTCTGTGATATGTACCTATTTCTAGAGATACCTACCTTCTCTCCAAAATCTGCATTGAGTGACAAAAGAAGCTGAAGTTCAGTATTCAAGTTGTTGACATATTTTTGTGAGCACTTTTCCTCACCATTTTTACTTAAACTGTTCCTTTCAGTTTTTAGTTCTTTTGAGTGCTATCCCTATAATGTTTTTATTTTTTTTCCTTAAAAGTATATTTACACATCTGATATATGGTCATGATTTTTTCTTTCCTGAGTAAGGAATCAGTGACATTTTGTGGGTTTTCCTCTTCTATGAAAAGAAAATCTTAAGCTATTTCAAAAATTGTATTTCTACTTATTGGAACATTGGAAGTTACTCTAGTTTTACACTTGAGCAAAAAATGTTTGCCATTCCCATTTCTCCATAAAACCTAAGCAAAGTACTACAAAGACATCCAAAAACTTAAATTCCGTATCCTAAATGATTCAAACCCAACTACTAAATGTGTCACAACTCTAGAGTATGAATCACAGAAATAAGGAAGTCTCAATAAGTGATCACTGAATTATTAGTAGAAGAGGTGATACATAGATGCATATTGCCTTGGAAAGTACCAAGATAAAATCTATGTAACAGAGACTACAGAATCTAAAGTAGGGAGACAGTATAATGAGAAAAGCATACAGCCTTTGAATAGCACATTTGCAAATAAATTAATTGAAAATAACATATTTCCTATAAACATTGTGTGCTCTTTTTCTGTTAACTGCTCTAAAATGACACATCTTGTCACAATGCAGCAAGATTGCTGCATTTGCAAAGATATCAATGTCAAGAAATGTATTGTAAGTGTTTATTTCTACCTTTAGCTTACATTTGGGAACTGAGAGCAAAAAGACTGGGCTAGATCTGTGTTTCTCTGGAGTCCATAAATTTCATGTTTTGCTGTGTTTGTAAGTAGTTTGAAAATCAAGATTACTGAAATACCAGGCTGATAAGTACCTGATCCCTTGTGTTTTGCTTTTAAGCTGTACAACTAAATTATTGTGTTTCTACTTCAAACAGAAAATGCTTGCATGGGTAACCAAGGTAATAACCCCCTGGATATTTTTTACTGGTTTTGTACCTTCTGTGCATGTTCTAACCCAGTATTTACTGGGTTATAATGGCAATAGGCACTACCCACAGTATGACAGCTGGTGAATAAATCACAGTTACCACATATAACACAGGCTAAGGATTTTGTGTTCATTGAACAAAATAAATAATGATTATTGCTGAAAAACTCCAACCTCAAGTCAAGTACATTGTGTTATCGTGTATTTCATTATAACTTGAAGTATTAGACTATTCTCAACAAGTTCATCTGATCACTGGAGGAAACAGGAGAGTTTATGTTTAAATTAAGACAGTTGTTGAGGAAGAATTTGAAACAAGATTTCAGTCGAAATAGGCTAAGATGGTGCACAATCCAATTTTTCCTCCATGGAGGACACGTGCCTTATCCAACTTCCACGAAGACTGAACTATCAGAGACAGCAGTGCCCACTGGGACTCTTCCACTGCAGAATTCTTTAGTGTCCAGCTATCAGAAGGAGATATGGGAAAGTAGAAATACTGGCATGGAAGGAGATACTTAAACATAACAGCTGCAGGTAACAATTCACATATGCAGAACACCCAAACAACGAATGATCCTCAGTAAATGTAGTAAATAATACAAGGGAATGGGCCTACCTTTCTTGAGGTTTGATTTGGGACTTCTCTTTACATACAAAGAGTAATCCACTTTCCATGTTAACAAGTAAACCTCAAGTGTTTTTTATTTTGTCCTGTGTTTCCTCATCATCATGCAGCTACCTTTAGCAACCCTGACCATGATCTCATGCTAGTATGGATATTTGTGCACAACAGGCAGCAGTGTTAGCAGGGAAAACTCGCAGGATTCTAAGTGGTCTATTTTTGTTTCTGAAACAGCTACAAATCTTATTAAAAGGATTTGGCTGCCTTTCACTCCCCATAATAATCTGACTGGCTAACAAGTGACTTTGTGGTAGCTGCTACCTGTCTTCAGGACCATACTACTAACAGTAATTAACACAGCAGGAAATACAAATATTTTTACAAGGCAAGTAATCATTGCAAGGCAACTGCACTCTTTGACCAGACTGAATAATGACTCCCAATACATGTAAAAATTTTTATTCTTCAGCACTGAAAAACAGAATATGAGAAATGTCTTTTTATCTCTATTAGTTTCTGTTTAGCCTCTATTAGAGAGCTGGCTAATAAGAAACAGCTCAGGAGAACTAAGGAGAGATCAATATTTTCTTCCATGGATATTCTGTATTCATAGGGATGGGTCCTGGTTGATTGATTTGTTGGGAAAATGAGATAAAAAACACTTCAACTGGGAAAAACAAAAGGGCCTGATGAGGGGTAAAGTCTATATAAAAGAAGAACCTGAGATTAATACTAAATCAAAAACCAGTTCCCTAACACCTTCTCTGACTTTGTAGTAATAGAGTGTTGCAATAGAATTTTGCGTACAATAGAAAATACAGTGGAAAGGGAATGGTTTCTTCCCTAAAGTTGACTCCCCAGTGTAAAATAATCACATCAAAACATGAGAATCACGGCAGAGTATAAGGGGAACTGTTTGGTTGAAATAGTATGAGAGTATCATTTGTCCTTCTCCAGTTTACAAACTAAACTAAGCTTTATTCTTATTTCTTTGTGCTCATAAGAGTGTTGCAGAGCTGATCACAAGAATCCATGCAGCAGTATTGGGACAATGCAAGAACTTGCAGTAACACAAGTCAATCTGGCACCTGATGCCTTCAGAATATGTTCCCTCCAAAATATATGTATTTTTCATAATCATTAAAACATGTACAGAATGCTTCTTTCCTACTCCACATTATATTCCATATGCTTCTCAGCCACAGATACTCATCTCAGCAAATGTTAAACAAAGAACCTACACCTGAAGGAAGCATTCTCCTATTCACACAGGCATGGAAGAATGAAGCTTAACAATGGTATGAGAGGTGAATTAGACTGTGCACAAATTCTGCTCAGTGCCATGCTCCATGCTAAAAGCTAGTTACATAGTCACAGTGGGAAATATTTTGATGCATATATTCCAACCAGTCAGTGCTGTGCATCATTCATCTGTACTACAGGTGTCTGTACCCTCACTGTTATCGAGTGGTTCTAGGGTGTAGAAGGACCATGGAATGAGCAACAAAGATCCTCAAGGTAAGACCTTGGAGTCTTAAAATTCTAATCAAGGAAAGTAAATTTCACTCGTGCGACTAGATGGAAGATTTTTTTTGAGGTGCATACAGCTCATTGAAATCCAAAGACAGGTCTGGAGTGTTTGTCATTGCCTTTTAAAGGAACACTAAATTAACTGTATTTAAAGTCAGATCATGCAAGCTCTGCAATAAGCTGTCCTGAAAAGTGCAGCAGCTATTCTTGTCCAGTTTAGATAGAGTCAGTGTATAAAGGCACCAGGGTGTTAAAGTCACAGACAGAATGAGATCCTGATGTATAGCTGTGCATGCAGGCTCAAGTGCTCTTGGCAGCAAAGAATCAAGATGTAACACTTAGGCTTAGCACCACAGTACTTCTTGTCTCTTGGTGGTGGTGAAGTGGCAGAAGCAGTTATAATGCTAAGTGCTTCCTTCCACCCACGAAGGCTTACCCTCTCTCTTCCATGACTTTTCTGTGGTGTGCTCTCTAACATCGCATATATTTTCCCAATACATGACAGAAATCTCATGGAAATCAAGCCACTCATAAGGGTTCATCCCTTATCATTGAGCCCATCATAGTATTTCATTCAGAACACCCTTGCTCATAACTGCTAGAAAACACAGCAAATTCTGACGAACACTTAAATTAGACCATCACCTGAAATCACTGCCATAATACAGAGTAGAAAATTTTCTTTAAAGAGTATCTGTTTATGTGATTAATTTTTCCTCAAAGCTTTGTACTTAGGTAAATGCTCTTTTCTTCATCTAAGTTAGTACATGTCAGTGAAACATCCCAGTCTGCAGCTCACTCTCTGTAACTCACCCCTCTAATAAAAATGTTACCATTAATGACCCGGTAAGCATTGCAATCACTCACCATTGACACAAAACCACCTCTGTCAGGCCATGCTGGCCTACAGGGTACAAAAAAGGCACTTCCTCATGCCACAGTAGGAAACATTAAGAAAAATGGAGAAAATATTTCAAGATTCAAATCCTTTGTTGATCATTCTCATAGCAAAATTCATCATTGTACACAGACAAGAGACAGCTCTGTTTGCTCACTGATGCCCTCCTTGGCTGATAACACCCACAAGACTTTATGAAGGATACAAGGCACTGTACATCCTAAAATGTGAACTTCCTATCCTGTCTGGAGACTGTGGCATCATTAATCTCAACAATTCAGTCAACTCACCTGAGGATACATCTGGTCATGACTTCTAGATAAAACCTGGGAGGTCAATTCCCACCTCTGGCAGTGCAATTTATTTACATATAGATGATGAAAAATCCGCTCAAAAATTTCATAGAAGGCAATAAATCATAAATAGATACAATAATCTGCCACAAACAAAAACACCCCAAGGAAAATCAGTGCACTATATTTTAAACAGAAATTATCTGAAAAGCACAGGATCCAATCACTTAAGCTAAACTCTGTCCTCACATACCAGAATTTATAACCTTATTTTGAGTGCCAGTCAGTAGAGATTGAGAGGATTACAAATATTTGTTCTGGTCTCAGAATTAAGTTTCAGAAACTTGAATATCTGAGAGTTCTGTTTCTGTCTGGTTTTAGACAAACGTATTGGATGGTTCACACATTGACTGCATTGTAACTGTCTTTGCAGTTTGCTGGGAAAAATATAGGGGTTTCAGTTTCCCATTGATTTTACAGGAGTCTTTTGAAGGCCTGATAATTCATCTGAGTGGGATGCCAAATGCTAAAGCTACTAGGTATCTTATCATCTCACTTCGTCATGCTTTGGTTTCTTCTTATTTCAGAGGAAAATATCTTGATATTTGTGGAAAACCTGGGATATCTTCCCCTTATACAAGAACTGAAGGAAATGAAAATAACTGTTAATCATAAAATATTCCTCTGAATACTGCTAACTTAAGTCAGATTTCTGAATGTATAGAGAAGGACTAACAGAAAAAAAGAAGAGAGCATTTCTGCATTTACATTAACAACTGTCCATTATAGCTGCAGCATTAAAACTTCCTCAGTCTTAAAACAAGAGAGAGACATATACAGTCTTTATTTACCATCCTGGGAGACCATCAGCCACAGAATTCTCCCAGGCCTGTCCCCAGCAATCACCAGTTTTTCATAGATCTTCCATCTAGAAGAAGATTAGGTTATTGGGTTCCCAGGATAAAAGGAATCTCAAAACATAATTCAGCCCAACCTTTCCTGAGAAATGGAGTTTAAATCAGAATCTAGTATTCTGTCCAAATGCACCTTGAAAATACCCAGTGAGGGAACTCTACTACCTCCTTGGGGAGGTTGTTCCAGCATATGACTGTTCTTACTGTGAAAAATTTCTTGTGAAAATATCTTATGTCAGGATGAAATCCCTTCCAATACAATTTGGATTCATTTTCCCTTGTCCTCTCCATGTGGCTTTTTTTTTTATAACTGCTCTGTATCTTCTAATGCCCATGCTGATATTTAGAACCATAAAATTTAAAGCTCTGAAAGGTTAGATATTTATGTTTGTGCTCAGATGAAACCTGAACTTTAAACAAAACATGTCTCTGAATTTTCCCAAAGAAGCAAAACCAGGAACTCAAACCATTAAAACCCACATTCCATTAATTACAAAATACTAATGCAAAAGGAATTCCAGCAAAGCCACATAAAATTTCAACTTAAGGCACTTACTGTTTTACAGCACCTTCCTGTACATATCAATGATACAATTTCTTTCTAAAGCACCAAGAAGAACTTTAGAGACTTAGCAATGAAGCATGTGTGAATTCCATTTTACTTTCTTTTCCAGCTTTTCACTCTAAACACATAATCATGTTTAAAGGAGGATGTAGGTAATGGAATCAGGCATAATGTAGCATCATACTGAAATGTAAGAGGGCAAACAGAAGTATTTAAAACTTTCTTCTAGCTCTTGAAAGATTACATAAACATCATTGCATGGAACAATCTTTATGCTATTTTAAATATTGAACACATGTCCCATAATGCTTTTGTAAAATCCTTCCCTGAATATATAGCAATTAATTTTTTCACATTGCATTACATTGGTGATACACTGTTCCATGAGCACACTATGCATTCAGTTGCACAATCCATTTTTGTTTTCTCTTTCGTTTGTCACCTCACTACTGGAAAGGTTTCCTGGAACTTAATTCATTTCACATCTGACAATACCAAGCCTTCATTCAATATATTACTATAAAAATTAAGTATAAACAATTGCATTTAAGTGAAGTCAGTGAACAAGTGCAAGATGGGGAAAGCCTAAAGGATTCATTGTGTCTTCTGCTATGAGGTTGTAAGAGAATTCTTGGTGAGAATAAGGAAGAACAAAACAGGCAATAAGGAGGAAATAACTCATTTTTTTTTGTCTGCAGATATTTTTCATATAATGTCATTAATATTTGGTAAATAAATTTGAAATGAATATGTACTCTTACATATAATAATCTGTCTTCTCACAAAAGAGCACAGTGTTAGCCTCTTTTTGTTTTACTATAAGCCAGCCACTTTGAGATGAGTCACTGATGGATTTTATTTTTGAGGAATTTTCCTCTTCAATTCTGAATTACTACATTCCAATCTATATATACATTCACAACATGCTAATGTAATCAAACATTAAAAATGGTCACTGCAAACATAGCATAATCTTTATGTCATGCATGTTTGAAAAAGAGGAGGAAAACCACTTGTGAAAGAACTTGCAAAGGAGGAAAAATACTTGTGAAACCAGTATAAGGCAGAAAGGCTGAGTATCATTTTCAGGGCTAAAAAGCTCTTCACAATACTAATGGATAATCTGTAAATATTTAACTTTTCTACAAGCAAAGGAATTAGCAGAATAGCACTCTTTGATCAATATTTGCAGCATTGTGTAAAATTTCCAATGGGTTTGAATAACAAAATGCTATTGACTAAAATATGCTACATATAATTGAAGCTTAATATAAAGAGTAATGAAAAACTTTCTTGACCAGGAGTAAGCCAGTAATCTTACCTTAGCCTGATCAATCTTTTCTTGCATTGCAGTAGCACTTGGTAGTTCCCATAGTCATTATTTTCTGGAAGCTTTCCAAAGCATGGACAAATTCAGTCCCTGAAATCAGGAGGTTAAAGTATTAAATAAATTAAGATGACATTAAAGAAACAGAACAAATGGAACTATGAGCAGTGAGAAGGTAAAAAGCCCAAAAATGTTTGAGTGCATAGATTGATAAGGTGTTCACCTCACCATTCCGAATAGGAACCATTTTACTTTCATCTTTCTAGCTTATAAAACTAATAAGAAAGAGCTCTTGTATCTTTTCTCCTAGTTTCATTTCATACTTTGCCATGGAAGACCAAAAGGGACAGTGAATATGAACAGAGAAGCCTCAGAGAAGTTAGCACTTGTGACATCCAGGATCCATCCAAGTAGACCAATGCTCTGCCAACATCGGGAAACCACTAAGCACTACTTGGGAAATATCAGCCTGTGAACTTATTTCTGGTCTTTTACATTTCACATTCTATCAGTAGCTAAAAGAAACAGCGGAAAGAAAGCTGCCAGGAAACAAATATGGTTCCCATCTTTCATGCAAAACCCTTCTGCATATTTGGTTTCAAGAGGAAAGCACAAACAAGGAATTTCACATCATATAGATTTCTAGTGATGAAACCTTTCAGACATAAATTGCTGCTGATGACCTGCCCCTCAACTCTCCATCTTTTCTATTTCAACATGCTACAAAGTCCAGAAATTTGGACCTGCATAGTGGCAATATGGACTCTGGATTCAGAGCATGAGTGTCTTTTTTTCTCAACGTTGAATATGGATGAAATCATCTCATGACAGAATGCACCTGAACATTGCTCTTACTTGCAATGGAAGAGACAGGGCAGGGACTTTCAATGCAGGCAAGCCCAGTTCCCTCTAGACCCACAATCTTCCAGGCAGAATTTATTTCCCAGAGTACATCCTCTAAGGTAGATGCTGGATCATATCTTAGCAAAGAGGAGTTTTACAGGTAACTTCTGAATAAGCATTTGCATAAAGTGTATTTCAACTCTCATTTCTAACAAGTAAAAGGTTTAGTTGAGTAACATTGTATTTAATGTTTGAATTCATATATCCTTCAACTCCTATGAGGTTTTAAAGTGATACATGTCAAAAACTGACTCAAACCTTCAAGGAAACCAAGTAGACAAAATTATATACAATCTTACATAAAATGTCACTTATTCCTCAAGAAGTAATCAGTAATATAATTCCTTAAATTATCATAATTTCTTTTCAAATGTAGACCTGCTTTTTCTCTGTAAGTATTTGTAATTATCTTAGTTTACTAAACCTTTCTTATGATTGATCAAGAGTTATGATAACACTTTATGATTGTTTTTAACAATCTGATCCCCCATTGCTACTAACTTTAATGAGGAATCACACATAATCCTAATTATCGATGAGGGATTTTAGAGATTAAATTTCAACAGAGCAACTGAAATAAGAATTCTGACAGATCTCAGATGCACTGAGACCTTATTGATGCAGACAGATCACAGCTCTGAAATGTCACGCACAATTACTCCAGAGACCTTGGCTCTGAATTTCCAGATAATTCCAGCATTATACAAGCTCTCATCTTCCTGCTGACAACTTTCAGGACTTGATTTCAAGGGAGTATAAAATTCTTCCTTCAGAAGTACTGCTACTCTATAATACGAGTAGCAACTTAACATGGAGGAAAAAAAAAAAAGAAAAAGCCCCACCATCTATTCTCACAAATTAAGCACTAGCATGCAAACTATTAGGAAACAAACTGAAACAGAATGCTTCCCTATGCAGGCTAACTAAAGATTTCCAGACTATTTTTTATTCGGTACATTGTCTGAGACCTCAGGGGAAAACATTCCTCTTACTGACAATAGAGATGCCTGAAAGCCAGATTTGTAGTCTTTTCCATATTTTATGTGAAGGACTTTATGAACTGTGCTCCTATCCTCAGTTGCTATTCATCTTCTAATATGTAGTTATAATTGCAATTGCGCACAAGTAAGGTTCTTTTGTACTTCAAATCATTATTTTCAGAAATCTTGGTTGTGTTAAGTACTATAACCTCAGTGGTCTCTTGCACCTATCTATCACTGGTTACCATTCATCTTTAAGTAAGTTTGTTGTGTGATTAAATTGGAACTTGACTCATGTTCCCCTGAAGTGAACCATGGAAAAGTCTCTTGCATATACTTTGCATATAGACATAGTTGTTTGTATCCTGAATTCCACGCCTACATGTCCAGAGGGTACACAAAGACAAATAACATTAATGATTCAATTCTTAATGGATTATGATGGATATTAAATGAAAAACTTACTCTTGGTTATCAAATTCTATTGAACTGGCATAAGAATTCTGTATGAGTTTCCACAGCACGGAAAAACACATCAAAAGTAGAAATTGAGGCATAGACAGGAAGAGATTGCTGGTTTCTGCTCAGTAAAGCATAAACTCTGGGTCTTTTATATTCATAAAGTGCTGTCATAGTCCTAAGGAACAGGGAAAAGAAAAAGAAAAGTCAAAAAATAGTGTCTCTATGGCATCATTTTCCAGGGAGCCAGAAAGCATATTCATTAGAAAAGGTTACAATTTTGTTTGTTAAGATAGATATTTGTAGCATTAACTCATTAACTGTTCTTTAGTAGGATGACTTAAATAAATCAAATACTTTTTATCATTTCTTCTCTCCAAAGAACTTTGTCCCAGATCATTATGCATGATATTTTTCAGGAAGATTTAATATCTTCCAATTTTAAGATCTAAAATTTGGGAAACAAAAATTAGTTTATTGAAAAATATAAATTGGGATGGCAGGTACAGACAGACATATCACTATTGATTTGATCTGGTATAAATTGTCTCATAGGAGAAAAGATAATACATGCTTTCCAATAAAGACAGACTTATCCACTGTGTAGAGTGATTGTACTCCATGCCACTTACATTTCTCCATGGTCATGGCTTTTTTGCTTGCTATTGACCGATCACATTTTTGGTAGTTGTCTCGCCTAATTCTGACCAGATGATTTCAGGGAAAGACAATTTGCATAGGCTACAAATTACAGCTGTGTCAGTTTCTAATTTTTAAAGTTGCTTTATATTGCTTATTTGTTTCATATTTCCTTTACAAAAAGCATGAAATCAACACGCCATTACTGTGACTCAGATTAAATCTCTCCCCCTCAAAAAAATTATTTTTGCATCTGAAAAATATCTCATATGCTGATTTTCACTTCTGGTACACAATTATCATCAGCAAGAAGCCACAAATGCCGTTTGATTATTGAATTGGATTTAGGTAAATCTTTCAGACTATAGGACAGCTGGTATATGCACTTAGTCTGAACCCCTGTCATGGGCAAAAGAGTCTTAACTAGAGGATTTTTTGCTTAATTTATTCATTGCCAGTTATACCAACTTCTGATTAATAATTCAGGTCCTGGGAAAAAAAACTCAACATAAATTATAGAATACAATACTTGGAGCTGGAAGTGTTAAGGTCACCTAGCCCTACCCCAGCAGCGAGAAGGATCATCTGACAAAGTTGCTCAAAGCCCTGTCCAATCTGACCTTGAATGTTTCTAGGCATGGAGCATCTACCACTCTTTTGGACAACCTGTTCCATCACCCTCAGCATAAAAAAGTCCTGCTTATATCCAGTCTAAATCTGCCCTCTTTAGCATAAAATCATTAGCCCTTGCCCTATCACAGCAGACCTTCCTAAAGCTCATTAAAATCTTTCTTACAGGACCTGTTCAAGTACTGAAAGACTTCAATAAGGTCACCCCAGAACCTTCTGCTCCCCAAGCTGAACAACCCCAACTCTCTCAGCCTTTCACCATAGGAGACCTATTCCAGCCCTCTGATAATTACTGTGGCTCTCTGCTGGACCCACTCCAACACGTCCATGTCTTTCCTGTGCTGCGGACCCCCGAGCTGGAACTCTACTCCCAGTGAAGTCACATCAAAACAGAGCAGGGGAAGAATCAACTCCCTCAACCTGCTGGCCACACAGCTTTCAATACAGCCAGGATATGCTTAGTCTTCTGGGCTGGCATATCTGTAAAAAGCCTTGTTATTATTTTGTGTATTCCTTGCCAAGTTCAGCTCCATCTGTGCCTTGGCCTTCCTGACCCCTTCTACATAACCAGGCAGTGTCCCTGTACCCTTCACAGGATACCTGTCCCTGATTCCACTGCCTGTGCAGTTTTTTCCTGCCCTTTAGTTTGTCCAGAATGTCAGACTTGCCCTCCATTCCCAATTTCTTATTCCTGGGGATCAAGAGCTCTTGCCCTCTGTGGAAAGCAACCTTAAAGACCTACAAGCTCTGGTATGCTCCCTTATCCCTGAGGGCAGTTTCTCAGGGTGTTCTATTGACTAATTCCTTGAACAGTGGGGAGTTTCTGTCTGCAGGACCTCAACAGCTTCCCCTGGGGATAGTGGTCCTGCAAGGGCACTGCTTGTCACAGTGACAGGCATTAAGGCAGCCTGGGGGAGAAAATTCATCAAAAACTTACTTAATCTAATTAAGCCTGGAAAAACAGTTTGAATATTGATTTCTAGCCTCTTGACCTTTTTTGAAATAACATAATTGGCCCTCAGGAAGATAAAGCTACACACTGCTGATGTAAATAAAGATATTTATTAGGTCTTGACAGAATATGTTCAATCTTCTAATTCTACAAATTAATTTTCATGGCAAGGAGCATACAGATTATCCTCAGAGTTATTAAGCTAGCTTATAAAATGTATATTTAATTGAGACAAGCAAAGTATAAATATTTTAAAAATTCAAATATTTTTAAAATTCAAATTTTAACCATGTTCAAGTCTACACATCTGAAATCTTTCTTAGATACTTTTTTTTTACTAGAGAATATAAAGATTTAAAAACATACTTAAAAGATAGTTCTAGACCTATTATGCAAATTAAGGCAAAAGAAAAATCAAGCCAATTACTGAATATAATTTATAACTAACAAAAAACTATTAAGGGGTATATCCGATTACTTATTTCATCATGTTTGCACTATTAGATAATGCCCAGATAGCAGTTTGAAGAACTGTCTAATGTTTAGAAGAATTTATTCCATAATAATAAAAGTTAAATATATCATCGTCTTTACAGAAAAAAAGATTGTGATCTGTTATTTATATTTGATGACTTCTGATCAAGTGCCAGTTAGTGGATTTCCTGCCTCCAGGCCAGGCATCTGTGAGATCACCATGTTATATCTCCTCAGAAGGTAGAGCCACGAGTGATATGGACTTGTACCTTCCTTGAATTAAATGTAATACTGCTCATTCATTCAAGTTTCAAAATCTCATTCAATAAAAATCTAGTCATAAACTGGCCATATAACAAGATTTCTCCAGAGAAACTGCTTTAAACCAGCAGCTCTTTGATACATCAAATGACAGTCACATCATATTTTCCCCATTCAGTCATTGAGATATTACTCTGAGGAAAAAAAAAAAGTGTGATAAAGATTTATTTATTTTAGGCTTTGTCAAATCTGAGGAAAAGTCACTCATCCTCAGAAAAAAAAAAAAAAAAAACAAACCCAGCTTGCTACAGCTAGAACATAAATAGCTTTATTCATTTGGAAAAAAAAAGTCTCATTTTACCTTACAGTCATTCATATCAGGACCTCAGAATCCAGACAAGAAGAGTTCAAAATTAATCACCTGAAGACCTGATCAGGACTTATACATGCCAGGAAGTGATGCTCATAGTGGCAACACCAAGATTTTGGCCTGTTGACTACTGTAGTGCCACAAATAATCAGGAAAATTTGCCCTGAGAAGGCAACAAAGGTATTTGATATTAAAGATTAGAGGACTGAAAATTATTCTTAGTAGTGCAGCTGCACAGCTTTTATACCCTTGTGAAGTAGGTGGATACTACCATGGCTTTCCTAGATTACACCATCAAAAACATAGTTAGAGTTCAGGGTATAAGCAACAATGATTGCAGTCACAAAAAATCAACTCTGTTGTGGCAAGGGGTTTTGTTACAAGGAAGCATTTAACTATTGATTGTACTGATCACTCAAGGTATTTTTCTGGTTGCAAAATTAAAACAATAAGTATATTCGAAGTCATATGTTACTCTCAAGGGAAAAAAATATCCAAGGCATTACTAGGGACTATTTACATTGTTAGGCTCAATTTTCACTTCCTTTTTGTATTTTCAGATGCTGCTACTGTAATTCAAATAGTAACTCAATTACGTCTTAGTAAAAACCTCAGGGTTTGTCCTACCCCAAAGATGACTGGACTTGTTTGCAGCAAAACACTCTCACCCAACAGCTAAACTAGACTTTGGGGTTTTCAGACCCTGTTCTTTATCAAAATAGTTTCCAGGGTTACACTTATTTGATAGGTGGGAGCAGTACTACTGATTAGACCTCTCCATCAGGTGTCAGACAAAGAGAAATCTACATAAGCCCCACCTGAGGGGACACAAACACTAGAACAGCCAGTGTCAATGCAGTGCAGAAAACAATCTGGCTACGGAGTCTTACAGACATCTGCTTTTCCCCTGGGGCACATCAGCTGCTCTCAGATCTAAGAAAACGTACAGTTCCTATCCACTTCTTCCAATGGAAAAAGAAATAGAGTCATGAAGATTTCTAGTCATTATGCCAGGCATTTTCAGAGCTTAAGGAGACCATGGCCCAAGTTCTGTCATACATATGTGCATCCATCTCAGCATGAACACTGTATCTGGTTTTGGCAGCAAAAACAGTTTATTTACATGAAGTTTAGGAAATTACTCATTATTAGACAAATTTTGCTCTGACTGTACAGTGCTAACAAATGGATAATTATTTACAAATAGTTTACAAATAGTCAGAAAGTAAGCTTTAAGTATTTCACTGCTTAGTAAGGAACTTCCCATAGGTACATAATAATATTGTGAAGAGATTAATCTAAATTATATGGTGGGTGATTCATTTCAGATTCAGAATGGGGTTCAGGGGGACCAAAGGCCTTGTTGACTGGCCACAAAGGGAAATGCTACATAAGACAAAGGAATGAAGGGAACAGCTCTGCTCCATTTCTAAAATACAGGCTGCAGGCTCAAACAGAGCGAAGAATGGAACCACATTCTGGGTAATCTCAGTATCTGAAAATGTGTGAAGGGATTTGGAGCTGAAAAGAGCTGCACACAGAGTCGAAAGAGCTTTGTTAGCTGCTATTATTGTACATTCAGCAATGAGGGGCTGGGGCAGAATTCACCACAATTTATTATTAGATGGAAATTAAATTTTGAGAATCACTGGAGTCTATTCAATGTAAAGTTCAATCCAAAGTATTTTGGGGTATTTATACCATCAGAAGTTTTTCAAAACATTTCTCATTTCCTAGTTACTAGAACTAATATTAGCTGCACGTGAATATCAAATGTAATGCCATTTCAAGTTTTTTTTTCCTTAATACAATATCTCAAATTCAATCTGCCCTATAAATGGTTCTGTTAAAGGCAGTTGTTTCAAATACCAGCATACCAAACCACATCTCTACTGCAGAGGAGACAGAAAAGGAGTATGAGGAGAGAATTTATAAGCTCTAAATATAGATTGGCTATCCCCTCCTCATTCTTCCATTGTATGCTATTCATTTAAATATCTCCTTTCTAATTCAGTCCTCAGTATCCTCCCCACAAGTATTTTTATACAGATTGAGAATAAAAATGCTTAGGATTACATTTGTCTATTCAAATTCAGACAGAATTTAAAAGTTAGCACTACTCAGTTCACATTATATGAGCCAGATTTTATTGCTTCAGAAATGCTTCAGAAGGAATACAATTCGACTATAGGGAGAAACTGAAAATTATCCATCAGAGGTACAAATAGTGCCAGATTTTATGGCTGTATCACCTATGTCTCTCCACTGCTAGTCTATCTGTCATGTGTGTTGGAGAAGAATAGTGTGTGCTAGAGTGAGAAAGGAGTCTTCCCCAACCTGATTTTTCTAGGGATATCACATGAGCAAAGCAATTCAGAGCAGCACAGAAACCGATCTAGGTTAGTGAATTCACCACATTTGAAAACTGTATATCCACAAGGAGACCTATAACAGGATCCTGTGAAGTCCCTTGGTTTTTTGACTTAATGGAATATCATTGTAGCAACTAAAAGAGAAATTTCTCAGAGAACCTGTTAAACCTTATCTATAGGTATATTATAGGGTAGAAGAACTTTCCTGATAAGGGAAGAGGTAAAACTAAAAAGGAATGAAAGCTTGCCTGTGGGAAAGTGAGACTAAGAAAAATTTCTTTTAAACATTATCCTATATGTTGCAGTAATGAAAAAGAGTCGATCCTTACAGATCCTTGCCATTGAGAAGCACTAAAAATGTTTCATCTGGACTTCTTTTCAGTAAACCTTTGGCTTTCACATCATTGCCTTACATCTGTGATTTCCAAATCATTATATTATTGCCAAGCTATTGTACACATCTCAGGATGCCAGCCAAATTCTAATAATGGCATCATTAAGAGAGTGATATTGCAATGGTAAGTGCTGTATTACTTTGCTCATTTTGGCAATCAGTGATGTCAGTAATATCCTGTTCTTGAGGAGGCCTAATTAAATTCTTTCATTGAAATAATCAACATTTGTGTTCCCAACCAGTTTGCAACTACAGTAATTCTTTGTCTGCCAGCTGTGAGAATTTCCTATCCTACCCTCTCACATCAGCAAACCAAAGGGAAAAAGTTCATTTCACACTTATATAATATAGTCATGATTGAGGTAGGTAACAGACATATTTTGCTTGTAATAGTAAAACTTAAGTCACAAACTAGGCTTGGAATAGACTCAAGACAAAAAAAAAGTCTCAAATTCAGTCTTAACAAAGCATTTTCAGAAACCACTGCCTTTTAATTAGCAGATCAAACAGCTAATCCAGTCGTTGATGCAGGGAGAATACGACCAGTCTTAATTTGGATCTAAAGCAACCAAAACCAGGAAACAGTAGAATTTAATTGTATCAAAAGTCATTTGTAGAAGATTTACAAGTGAGTAGGACTCTGGATCATAAACTCTAAAATATGAAACTAGCCTTAAACCATGTCAGAAAAAGATATTAAAAAACAAAGACATGCACTATCTGAAAAACAAACTAGAGGGAAATGTAGTGCTGTGCACTTTTGACCCTCTTTCTACTAGTGTTACACTGCATAATGGATTGAATCTAGAGCTAATAATTATTTCCTCCATAATGCAGAGCCTCATGTCTGAACTTTAAACTGAATCCACTGCCAAAGAGAACCATTAATTCACTGTAGAAATCCAGAGAAATTTTCTGTCTAAGCAGAACTTAAGATGACAAAAAAATACTATGTAGGAAATGTGAAAGAGGAACATGAGCACCCTTATCTGCCTGGGATCCATAGCTTAGAATTCTTTTATGAAATAAATGGACCTATTCAAAAGATCCCTTTAAAGAGAGATTAGTGCTTTTCTTTTTGCACAGCTGGGAGAAGACAGATATAAGCCTTCTTCTTCAAAGCCCCACACAGGAAAGGTTCAAAGCCTCACAGGAGGATAATTGAGCCCATCAACTTTGGATCCCATCAACTAATGTTTTGGTACTGTGGAGAAAAGAATGCAGGATCCTACATGCGGAAAATCCCCAGAATCATAAAAAATTTCAATTGTAAAGACCTCTGGAGGTCATGTAGTGTAACCTCCTGTTCATAGAAACCTAACATAATTTCTGAGAAACTTGATCTAACTTCATATTCACTCAGGGCTTTGCCCACACAAGTTTTGAAGACGTCCAGGGCTGGAGATTCCACAGCCTATTACACTGCTTGATCATCCACAGTGATCAGACCTTTCTTTCTTTATGTCCAGTACTGTAGTAGTGTTTCTTGCCCTTTCATGGACCTCTGAGAACAGTCTAATTTTATCTTGCCTATAATTGTCCATCAGGTATTGGAAGACTCAATTTGAAGAGCTTAAGTCTATGTGTCCTATTTAGAAAGTATTCAAATGCTCAGCTCAACATTATTTTGGATGCACAAGGGAAGGAGAAATGCACAGCAGGAATGGCCAATTTTTTTTCCATATACTATAAAACTATTTTTAAAGTTTTTACTTCCATTTGATTCACAAAGCAGTAATAATATCTTTCTTTCTTTTCTGTAAGGTTACTTATCAATAGGAAGGCAATTCATAAATAGCTAATTGGAAAACATAACATTTGTAATTGAAACACTCGGAAGTGGATTTGCTGACAGCATGATAATCATGCCAAAGCTGGGAAACTTGGAATAATATTGCTGGCATACAGAACAAGTAATAAAAATTTTAAATTTGGTTTTCGCATCTTAGAGTATCTAAAATTACTAGTCCATGGGATCCACTAGCAAAAAATTCATGAAGCAAGTAAAACCATTCAACATTTTGCATATTTGGGGAAAGGCTGTGTAGCATTCAGCTGCTGTTAGCAGTTCTAAATCCTGCAAATTGCAGGCTTTAGAGTAGGCTAGTAAATTGAAAGATGGAAAAAACTTCAGCAATTTCTTCAAATTCAGAAAGATGATTCAGTATCAGGAAACATTTTTCCTGGTTATTCCCCATTACTTGAGAAATTACCTGTGTATAAACATTTGACTGAAAAAATAGCTTAGTGATTAAGCCTCAAAGAAAATCTTAATGCCTATATGTGATGTTTTCATAAGCTGATAGTGAAATTTCTACAAATTCTTCATGGAGCCACTGCATTCAACACATTCACACAGTCTGTGACAGATTGCATGATGGTACACACTGCATCTGAAGTTAAAGGCTTCTTCCTAGTCAAACCTGTCCTAGTTTAATTAAAGGTGTGATTTCAACTCCACAAGACCAGAAATGTGATAACTTTGCCTTGTCTAATTAAATTCACACTTCACTGGCATTTTTTAGGTAATTTTCATCTCAGGTTAAGTCAACATACATCAAGATTGCACTGAGTACAACATCATAGATGAACTAACTCAAATTTTAACCCTCTGAAACTACACTGGTAAAACTTCAGTGTGTTACACACTAACAGGGCTGGTAGCTGGCACAAAAAAAATACACTATGTGACTCTTAAATTACATAGCCAACTGTGAAATTCTGTATGTTTAAAAAAGGCTGGGGAGAAGGTAGCAAAAAAACAGATCAGCATTGCCTAAATAGCATAACAAAGATTTCTAGCTTGTACCATCTGAACCTTATTTTCACAACTCCTTGAACATACTTTCACTGTTCTATTTTTTGTTCCGCAGCCTGTGTCAAATATTAAACATATTAATCCACCTACTCTTTGGTGTTGCACAGTTTTCAGAGCTGAAGTGTTTAATTAGGCTTTCATTTGCAGTTTCTAATTAGTAGCAGAAGCAATAAGATGTAGTAACAAGCTGTAGTACAGAACTACCAGATTTAAGGCAGCGAGAGGCATAATAATTTAAATTGCTCGTACATATTTTTGGATCCTAGAAACATAATCACTTAGGAAAAAGTTATGACCATATTCTAGGCAAAGCACTAAAAAATATTGTAATGCAGTTGAAGTTTTAAAAATTAATCTTAAAAATTCTTGTTTAAAATGCAGATTTGGAATTTTTTTTTTTAATCTGTCTTACAAAAACCCGAGAAAACAAGAGTAATTTCTTCAAGTGTTTTGTTCTATCTCATAACAGATATAGCAGATGCAAAAGCAGGGTTGGAATGAGCAGGCAGATTATTACACTAGATATTGAGGATATTAACTAAAAGAAGATTTGTAAGACATTTACAAGTGTGTGCACACTGTCATTGTAAGAATCTCTTCTACTTCCATACTAATGATCAAGGAGTCCTGGATCTGCCTTGAGAATATCTCAAACACTGAGGAAGTGGGATAGGGATAATTTTGCCTTGTTCTAGTCTCCAGTTACTGGAGTGGGATCAAATCCTTACTTACAAGGACTTTCATTCGTTGTAATATATTTTTGTTACTACTACTTATTCTAATAGTCTTGTTCAGTTCCTCCTTGAACTACTAAATCCATTGATTTAAGGAGTCAACACTGCTAGTGCAATGGTTACTTTTGCTCTGTATCATAAGAAAAAAGAGACAATCTGAGTTACAAAATTATTCTATTATTGAGTTCAGTGTTATTTGCAGCTAAGTTAACATGGCCAGATTTTAAACTGCCTTTGGGTTAAAGTGTTTCTCCCTATACCATTTGTCACCTCTATCTGACCTCTCCATAATCCTTCAATATCTTTTCTGAGACTGAGTAAGAATCACAATTTCATTGCTGAGATCAGATTGGTGATTTCTTGGTATAGCAGCACTATAATATACTCCTTACTATTCCCCATCCAATACTTTATTACCAGAACATCTTGTTTTGATTTTGTACAGCTGCTGTTCATTCAACCAGATTTTTCATCCAGATATAATCTAAAAGAGGCAAGCCTACTTCCTGAGTTATTACAGGCAATTTGGAATCCTGTATGACAACTAAAAAGTCTATATAACAGTTCTGGATACATTTAAAAGACATCTTTTCTCCGCTCTAGAACTAAAGGAAATAAATATTGCTTTCCAATACCCTACAGGCCATAAATATCAAATCAAACATGTCATCCAGAAAACAATTCAAAGCATAGAGAAAATATAAGAGATGGGTTTACTGAGACCAAAGTGCTCTGACCTATCCACTAGGACAAAAAAGTGCATGAACTTTTCCTTTGAAAGAATCTAGTTTATGCAGGGATGAAGCCACATTGGGAAAAAAAAGACATCCGTTTTATTTCAAGTCTTGGTGAGTAGAAGAATATTTACCTAGGTTGCAGAAACTGGAAAGATAGACAGCTGAAACTTGATGCACCACAGGCACCAAAGTGCCATCTCATTTCAGCCAATGAGATGGATTAGGATTTCATGGTAGTGTGTCTATCTAATATTCTGATGTGACCCATGGCTCTGTGAGCTATGGGCTTTCTAGAGTTTTGAGTCTCCAAGTCATAAGTGATGTAGAAAAACTTGGAGAGATCAAAAAGCTGCCAAAATCACCTCTGTTGGAGAGCTTGTGGAGGTGGGATAGAGGCCCTTGAGGGCAATCTGACTGTGATGTAGGTGGGAAGTGGATGAGTACTTCCAACAGCATGAAAGAAAATTGTTCTTGGTGGCACCAAACAGTGTAACAAGAAACAATGGTTGCAAACCCCAGCATGGGAATTCCAAATTGGACGCAAGGAAAGATTCCCCCTGGAAGGATGAAACCCTAGGGAATGGTGTCTGTACACCTTATGAAACATCTGTTCTTGGAGGTTTGGAAGAATCTTCTCAACAAAGCTGATACGGTTGAGAGATGTCCCTGTGCATAGCAGGGATTTTGGACTGTGTATCTTTATAAGCCCCTTCCAATGATTCTGTGTTTCTATGGATCAAAATATGTTTTTCTTCCTTCAGAAAAAATACCAAAATTTACTCTTTCCTGTCCTTACCCATTTAAAAGCACCTCTTTCTTACAGAGTCCAAATTGAAGCCAATAATCTTTGTAATACAACAAATGGGATTGAAATGTCTTCCCACAGTCCTCTACAGTATTGCACAATTCCTGCAGTCATAACCCATAAAAGTTAACATTTCCTTATCGGCTCAGACACCAGCAATGACATTATTGTAGCAAGAGAAGAGCTCAGACACATTTTGCAGCCACCTCTGGAAAGATGTAACTATATTCTTAACAGAACCTAATACAGCTAAGTTAAAGTAGACAGGATTTCTCTACAATAAGTTGGAAATAATTCCTTTCAGCAAGTTTGAAATAGATGCACTCACTGTTAAATGAGGTAAAGCAACAGCAAAAATCAGTTCCTGCTTCAGACATGAATGCAGCTGCCCAGGCAGTACATTTCTATAACATTCTCTGGGTTAGAATTATCTGCCTTTAGATTCTGTTGAAAGTGACTCAATTATAGCTCCCAAAGTTTTTCATCCTTCACCTACTTTCATGCATTTGACATAGCATTATGTTAATACCTTTTACAACCAAGCTGATTTCTGAACTATTTGCAAATAGAAAGATTTGTCCATTTGCCCCCAAGGTTACCATGTTCATAGAGGAAGAAGCACATCATATGGATGTCATAGTGCTCCCATGCAGTTTAATGTCTGAATGCAGACAGGAGTCTGGTGTCAACCTGTGGTACACTGAGAAATCCTTGAGAAAACACAGGCTTTCTCATTATTGTGAACGCATTTCTGAAATTATTTTTTAATTTTATCACTCTTACTAAGTAAGGACATTTGGGACTCACAGAGCGGGGAAAGATGATGTCTTAGAAAAACAAGTGCTGCCCTGCCATATTAGTGCACCTGAAAGAAGTAATATTAGCACACAGAACCATCAGAGACAGACTGTGCCAGTGATGACTTTCAACTAAAGTCTTTGCAGTTACTCAGCAACTGAATTACCGAGAATTCTCTGCCCAGAATAATGACCCAATTCCTTACAATATCATTGTATCAATGTTCATCTCTCCTTTTGCTGTCTCAGACAAGATGCTACAAAAAGGGAAATAAATAAAAGATTATGTAACCAGGTAACCATGTAATACTGTATTGCCATTGCTAACACACCATATGCTTCATGCAGAATTAGAGCTTCAGGACTCAGGCTTGTCAGGCTTTCTCTGTCTGAACTTTTCTTGACCTGCCTCTGGTTTTGTTTTTACCTAGTTTAGATGTGACAGCAATTTCTTGTATGTGCCACAAGTCTACAGCAAATTTATTTTACTTTTGTTTATCTTTGTATAGTGGAACTTTATATCCTTTCATTTACAAATCAATAATGAGCAGTTTTCCTATGGAAAATGGGATATTTACAACTTTAATATGATCACATAGTGCAGAGAAAAATAGATCTGTTACAACAAAAGTCTTTGAGCAGTGAAGACAGGATGCAGTGAAGAGGGCCACAAGCACAGGATACTGAAGGACAGGGCACAGGCTGGCACTGGAGGTCCCTTGACTATAAAAAACTTACAGTCAATTAAAGACATGTAGACCTGGAGCTGGACAGAACTCATTTTAGGGAGCAACAAAAAACAGAGTCTAACATAAGGAAAATCACCATATATTGTAAATTCAGGCATAATGGAGAACTGCAGACCAATGAAAACAAAGGAGAGGCACATAAGTATATTAGAAAATGTATAAAAACCACTCCTGGTCAATCCTAGAAGCAAGAAGAAACTATCTACACAAACACACTATTCATGGCAAAATACTCATGATGCTGACAGCTCCCTGTAATGCCCCACCAATAGCATCAGCATGAAACCATCAAGCTCAGCAACCAGACCATCAGTAGAGACATGAGGCGAACACATGAAATGGGGTAGGAAATAGGAATTCTACATATAATAAATTTACCTGTGTTGTTGGTATTACTTTCTTTTCCTATTAGAACTACACATAGAATTTCTTGAATTGGACTGTTAAATTTTCAGGCATGATAACAATAAATTCTTGACTACATATGAAGGAGATATTTCTACTGTGCCTATAAACAAGAATTTGAATTTAGTGAGTGTAGCAGTGAGCAGAAAAAACCAGTTCTCTATGTGCTAAAAATGAAAAAAAGACACTTTTCTGCAGTAGGAGTACTCCAATTCTATCAATAGTTGAATATAAACAGTTTACCTCAGTCAGTAATTTAAAGCACAGATTATATTAGCATTCAAAATTTAGATGAGTTATGATAGCAGAACTTAAAATGTAGCATGACACAGACAGAAGACAGGTCAGGAAGTTCTGTTTATATTTTGATAGAACCCAGCAACTTGGAAGGATTCAGTGATATCAAAGCATATTACATTTAAGTCTGGCTACTAAAATAATTGCATTTTGTACATAATTAACCTCTAATATTCATTGCCATGACAGATGTAGGATCACTTAATAAGATTATAAGAAAGTACTGGAGGTTTAAAACAATAACCACGTCTAAGGAAGGATAAAATGGACTGAAAACAGAGATTGTTTTCCTCCTGCCAAATGGCAGATTCCATCTGAAATGAAGTGGCACAGAGCCACTGACTTCCATCAGGGGTGATCTGTCACAGGCATGGCAGCTCACACGTTGCAGGGCACAAAAGAATCGTTAGTGGCGTTTAAGCACAATCCCCATTTCTGTTATTCTCTTTTACTTGTCTGCTTGCCTGTTCCTCACTGCTCAAGACACTTCTCTAAACCACAGAGACAACTCCTCTGACTCCATAGAGCAGTGAGTAAACATCCAAACACTATCCTGAAGACCTAGAAAAAATTCTGTGGTTTTGATTTTTAGAACCACTGTAGATCAGTGACACCAGGTGCATGTGTTCTTGCACTACAAAAGCAGTCACTCTTCTTGTCAAATTTGAGTTACCAGGTAACTTGTTGTTCTTTTCTTATTGAAAAACTGCCTCAGATAATATAATAATTTAGCACATAACCATTGACAGAAAAAGGCATTTAAAGAAAGTGCTGAAAAGAGAGAAATTTATATAACCTTTACTTGAACCAAAATAATAAATTTTCTGTAGTTTTATGTAATTGTTTGATGAATTTAGGATTACCTTATTAAGAAAATAATTTCCTTTATGTAATTATTACTACATGGTTACCCAGATGTCCTAAATTCTTTTAGGGTTGATTCAAATGACACCTGATAACGTGGAGAGGAGCACACAAAGGTAAGTAGCCTTTCTGATATCAGTTTGAAGAATCAGTACGTATAAAAGCAAGGGACAGATGACAGAAATAAGATTTTTATATAAATCTGCAAATGCATAGAGCTCAGCCTGCCAGAGTCAGTGAGAAAAAATTATTAATATCCTATAATTAAACCAGATGTATTATACATAAATTGTGGTAAAAAGTGCAGTACAATGTCTGTCCTTAGTCACATAACAGTGTTTTCTGCTAAAATATTGGATGTTAACCTAGCAGAAGGTGTCCTTTAGCATAGGGAGACAAGACTTTCTTTTTAATAACATTTCTCTGGGTCAAATATGCTTCAACTTTCAGAAGTCAGCTACCTGTTTTTTTCCAGATACAGATTTTCTACTTGTGATATTTCTATGCCAGAAATTCAGGTTTAGAGATAATCCAATGCTACTTCTGGAATAAAGGGAATGGAGAGGTCCAAGTTTCTGAAGATGGATTTGATAGTTCTGAGAAAAAGAAAGCATGCTTCCACTAGTTGCTACTCAATTTCATAACAAGAAAAAATAATGGACCGCACAGAGAGCCCAAGAAAAACACAGAAGTTTGTCATAATGTTCTTTCAGTAATGGGTGACCATTTTTGCCTTTAAGTTGCCACCTCCTCTTTGCTGACTGTAAAGCAAAGCTTTCTGTAACTTCTTGGTATAATTTGATCACAGCTCAAAGATAGGCACTTGGTAACCTAAAATGCTATTTGTGTACTCAGGAGAGCAACTCAGGAAAACTTTTCTGAACTTGTTTAGACATTGAAGACACCTTGGGAATCTAGTTTCAAATTTTACAGAGCATCAGTAGGAGAAAATAATGGTCTTTCAAGAAGGTAAGAGTAAGATTGCCTGTCTGTCATTTTGCAGGAGTCTACTTGTTATGCACTTTGGCAGCAAGGTGGGGATGGCATTAGTGGTACTCCCCTGAAGCTCATGCTGGTCCTCTCCGAGCCACCAAGCTGCTTCCTCTGCTGCCTCCCTGCATTTTCCATCACTACCTCAAATCTTCTATTTATAACAAAACAAGGCATATGATTTTATATTGAGTGTTAAGATAGGCCAGATTTGTGCCCAAACAGCATTAATAATAACAAAATCCTTAGTTAAAGCCATCATCTTCTATTTATTCACAACCTCAAATTTGCATAGGGGTACTGAATTCATCCCCAGATGTTGACAGAACTGGCAACAAAGCCAATTAAGGTTCTCTATACAGAAAAGAAGGCAGAATCTGATGCTTAGTTTTCCAAGCTTCTTTTCTAAAACTCTGCCTTCTCTCCACAAGGAGCAATTTGAGTAAGTGGTTTCTCTGTAGGCAGTCTTCAATAGCCCTGCCAGGAAGCAAAAACAAAACAAACAAATGAAGCAAACAATACAATGAAAAATAATGGCTAATAAATAGGGAAGTGCAGCAATCTAATCCTATTATAATTTTCTATTTTTATACACTTGGGACAAAATCCAGAAGTGATGTGAATCATTCAAGACTGAAATTGGTCCTAATTCTTGCTGTCTAAATCTCTCAGTGAATCAGAGTCAACTGGGAGGGGTGGGAGAATCCATGTTAGTTGAATATTCACCTCCCAGTTCCTATTTTTATATAGTTGCATTTCCGACATGCAAATTCTAAAACATTTTTTAAAAATTCTAACTGTGCAGATAGATAGATGTATATACATAGGTTCATATCAACATATACACACACAGAAAATGCAATGCATTTGTTTCAAAAGCCATATTATTGTTTTACTGTCCCTAATCACTGGAATACCTAATATACACAATCAGTATATAGTCAAGGAAGAAATAAATTATGTTGAGCAGTTAGCACAGCAACAGTGGCATTGCTTTTTGCAATGCACACGGGTTTTACTGAGAAAAGCAGCAGAATAAAGATGTTCCCCACACTTTGTCTGGCCTGAACTTAAATGATTTGCTCATTGTGGGGTCAATTGTTGTAATATAACCAGATTTAAGCTACTGAGGCTTTGCTCATAGAATTGTCTAGAAGTTAAACAATGTGACATTCCCTGTATTTGCCCTAACCAAAAAGAGCTCTATATCTTCTATTTCCATATTTGTGAATAACCCACTTACTTCAGCAGACACATGGAGAAATACAGAGAGCAAGAGATATGTACTAGCTCCAGATTTCTGGTTGTGCATGTCGGCATCAGTTCTGGGGTGGAATTCTTGCCAGTTCAGCTATGCTTATATGCCATTATTGCTTTGTCTTCCTTTTGTTATTTCATTCTTGTCACATACTGGGCAATATTTGGAACAGGGTTTTGTGTTATTATTTTGATTTATTTTATAGTTCTTTTTTCTACCTCCTTAATAAAAACAAAATATTTCAGTAAAAAAATTGTATTCTTCTTCATTGCAACTCTAATGGCTATTTGCAATTCTTTGTTTGATGAAAATTTGACAAGCATTAGATAAATTTGGCCCCAGAAATTAATAAAATTATTCACTTTTTTTTTTTTCCTGAGTGAGGTCTATCCTGGAAAGAAAAATAGAGCTGAGTCTAAGTAATGCTGAAGGAATAAAGATTCATTTTGTAGCTTTTGATTTCTGCTTTGTTATGAATCTTTCGCATTTCATGTGGCTAGAAGGTGGATTTGGGGCTCTGAACAGTAACCAAAATCATTTCCAAACTGGACAACCTCTTACATTTCTGTCATGACACAATATCCTGTCATTTAATTACTTTTGCCTTTGTAGGAAAATAGGCCATTATTAGATTATGCTCTTACAAATGCAGCTAGCCTTAACGAAAGTTAGATTATGAATAATAGGGGCAAACCATGAGGATTTCTTCCTATAAGAACAACAAAATGAGAGTATCTCCTCTAGAAATCAATCTGTATAAAAGTATCACCCTTACTTTGCCTTGGTTACTGTACAATGACAGTTCTTATACATTATCCTCTCAGATTACTGTAACAGTATTGGAAACATTTGCACTGGTCAAAAAAACTTAGGTCTTAATATCTCTGTAATGGCCTTTGACACAAAACATGTTATCTGTTAGCAGAATACAGCTTCTTGATGAAACTAAGTGTTTGAGAGGGAAGTGGTGTCCATGTCCAGACTTCTCATGGAGTGGGGTAAGGAGTCCTGGTTTTGGTAATTCTGGTAACCAGTTATAAGTCTATCCTCACATATATTTCAATATTCAGAATTCTCATTGAATTATTAGTGAATTATTTTTCTGAATTGACTCAGCAATAGAAGAATTTGTCTTAACTATCTCTTTAAATACTTCCAACAATTATGCATAATTTCTCTATTGTGTGGATGTTCTTTTACTCTCTCAGAATCAGGGAAAAGAGATATTGATCACTACTAATAAGACCAGTGTGACAGGCAGATAGGTCTTACTCTTTAGTGCTTTTTTCTAATTTCAGACTACAAATTGCACAGCCAGGTCAGCTATTGAATAGCATGCATTCGTTCAATGACTTCTAATTGCTTTTCTAAGTATCATTGAAAGCATTCAGTCATAATAATTTCATAAAATTCTTATTAGTTATACCACAGTCACTCTCACTTTAAAATTAACCTAAGATATGTGGAAGGGAAACAGACATGTCAAATTATTTTCTCATAATTTCGTTTACGAGTTTTGTTTCTAATTTCAGCCAGTGAAGAAGTCTGAACCCAGAGGTTCCAACTCACAGCTTTGCTGAACCCAAGGAACCCAAGTTACCACTTCAATAAGTGCTTCCTCTCATGAACACAATGACTTCATTATCTTTGTCTCAAATTTTCAATCAGATATAGGATTCTCCTGTTAGCTTCACTTCGAGCTTTCTATACATGGGTGCTTCTCATAAGCCTTTTGCATGTTTAATTAGCAGTGAGGATCATTTCTTAGATCTGAAGGGTAAGAGGTGCAAATTGACCATTAAGAAAAAAATTTCAGACCAATGTAAAATAACATATTGGTAGGAAAGAGCTTTCAATTTAAAGGGAACAGATTTACAGTAGATATGAGGAAGAAATTCTTTACTGGAGAGGTGACAAAACAGTGGAACAGATTGTCCAGAGAAGCTGTGGATATCCCATCCTTGGAAGTGTTCAAAGCTGTGTTGAACGGGGCTTTGAGAAATCTGGTCTGCACATGGCAGGGGGTTTGGAACTAGGTAATCCTTATGTCCTTTTCAAACCAAACTATTCTACAAATCCATACTCAGGCTTTTACATAAAATTGGCTTAAATTTTCATAGGGTTTAACATCCATGACTCCTACTTACATTAGAAAGATTTTCAGAAAAATTATGTTAATTTTATTGAGACACCATATGTCATGGGATTTATTCAAGATCTGTACACAATAGTGATACAGGACTTTTTACACTTCAATATGAAATATTAAAATAATACTACAGTTTTTAGGGATTGTTATACAAATGAAGGGACTCCACTGACAGAAGATCAAAGAAAACCAGAGCTGTAATCACTCCTGCAGAACCTCACCCACAAGCCAGGTGCAAGGGAGCCACTTTGGTCTCTAACCCTTTGTTAATCAGAGTTTACAAAAATTAGGCCATGTCTGTCTGTCTGTCTATCTATCTAATCTCTGCTGTTATTTCCTTTTTCCTACCTGTCTCTTTCTAAAAAAATAGCTTTTCTATATGCTTAAGATGAGTTATTTACCCAGCTTCACATGGCTTACACTTCTTGTGTTTGAAGAATACTCATTCCATTTTCAAAGAGATGAAAAATCAGACAGAAAGTGGTACCTTATATAAGACTTGCATGACTTGAAGTACTTAAATTAAGGTTCTAGAATGGAAAACTAAACCCTTCCTGCCCAATCCAGCTGATGAATTAAAAGATCCTTCAGACTTTATGGTCTTAATTAAGAAATCTGTAACTGCAAAACTCTCATTCTAATAGGGTTTCTGCTGCCTGTTATTGGTTGCTTTTTGGATAAAGGTTGAATTATATGTTCCTTTCAAGGAGCTGCCACTTCCACTCAAATACTCATCAACATCCTTAAATAAAGTTATTTCTCATTTGAATCAGGAGAACTGGAATCATTTGATGACAAGTATAAGCAAAGATGGGGTGGGGGTGTCCCTGTTAATTCGCCTACAAATATCAGTGACTTTCTATTTAACCTCTCACTCTTTCAGCTTCCTGGGGTGATATGAGCTAAGGAAAACAGGAACCTTTTGACCTTACATTTATTATTGTTAATAATAATAACACCTTATTATTGCATATAAAAGTGCCAATCATAATGTACACTGGAATAACACTTATTCCATTAAAATAATACATGCTGGTTGTGCCTGATACATATAATCAGAACCTTGAGAATACAAAGTTTAATTTTTTTTAAAATCACTGGGATGTTAGTTATTATTATTTTTGCAATGGAGTTGAACTTCATTGCCATTTTCCATTTGTTTTCAATCCAAACATTTCTTATTAATATGTGGGAATGCTAAGCCTTTTATCAGATTTTGACACTTTCATCATGTTACACATTCATACACCTACTATGAACTTTTATAACCAGCCAGCCTGTGAAAGTAACTTTTTGTCAAAAAAGCTTGATTCTTAACAAACTTGCCTTAACATTTCAAAAATTCAAAGAGTATAGAGAGATCAACTTGGTGCAAGGATTTTGTCTTTAACAAAAGAGAGAAGCAGCCTGCTGTTTTAATGAATACCCACAAATGACTGCTAAACTAGCAGATATTGATTTCAGCAGGGGCTACTTGTCTCCTAGGCTGACATTTAATATCTGTTAAAGGGAATCACCTGCTGACTGACTTCAGCAAAAGCATTATATTAGAACTTCAGCCAAACTTGCTGGTATTATTAATTCTCCTTGAAAATACCTTTCAATCAGCATTATGTAAAGCTAAAAGGAAGGCAAAGTTTGATTTGGCAAAATTAGAATGAATAGCAGTAGAACACAGAAGACAGAAAAAGCCTCAATAGTTCTGATAGTCTTCTACCCTGCACATAATAAGTTGAGGTAAGAGATCTCCTAACAAAAAGCATCCTACCCTGATAGTGTTGCAAATACACTCTGCACTCTCATGTCACTTGTTATAACTCTGTCAGTGTAGCTGGATAGAGTCTCCTGTTCAGATAACAGGATAACAGATAACAGGGATAACAGCTTCCTTGTCCTGTAAGAAGCAAAGAACATGGATTCACAGCCACAGCACAGTACAACACGTTCTTGCTTTCCTCTCTTTAAATCAAATGGGCAACTCTAGTTTACACCAGATTTTGTTCATCCTTCTATTACACTCTAAGTATGATTCCAATCTTAACCTGCATTTTTTTCCTTACTTTGGTAGTTTTCCTTCAGGCTGACTAAATATTTCCTCTGCTCTGGCTACTAAGATGATGCATTACATATTTACATGTCTAAAAGTTTTGTAACAGTTCAAACAGAGGATATTTAATTTTTGTGATGTATCTAATTTCTTTTCTGCTTTTTGATGCAGTCAAAACCATCCAACTCCTATAATGTAGAAATTGGAATCAACTTTCCTGCTGAGGCTATCCTGCACCCAGAACTGGATTTCTCCACCTTCAGAGTCTGATTCCCAGAATTTCTTACCATCTGCCACAAAAAGGTTACCACAGTAAATTTCTCTGTTTCCACCTTAGAACAAGGACAGTAAAAAAGAAAAGACTGCTATAGTCTGCATGAGATAGCCCAGTACCTGGCAATGAAAGGATAAAAGAATTACCTGAGTGATGAGAAACCATGTTGAATACTACTTTTTCTAGTTTGGTAGAAGATGAAGGATACAGGGCTTCCAGATTTGAGGGAACTAACTCAACTATAATTGTTATGTTTTAGGAGAGAAAGACATCACAACTGAACTCTCAATTTCTTTTGCAAGAAAGATTCAATGAGCCAGGGCTGTGATGACTCCAATAGGATTTGCTTATTTTGAGGTTTTTATTTGTTTGCTTTACCTTTTGTCCATCTTTATGTCTCTCTTCCCTAAAGGAGCATCAGGGTAAGATGAATTTCTGCAGACCAGGGGTCAGGCAATTCTTCAATTCTTATCTGCTCAAGGCTAGCAGGCGGGCCAGGTAGGAGAGTCACAGCCAGGGCTGGTTGCACACAGCCTCAGAGAAGATGCAGAAACCAAAGGCTACAGTGTGCAGCTTGCTGCCACTCAGAAAGCTACAGAACTGGCTAGAAACGAGGACCTTCCACAAAGATGGGCAAAAAAAATGCTTATATGATCCCTATCACTGCTTTCCCTGAGTTACTCTGAATTTTCTGCTTTAAACCGCTCTGTTGCTACTTTTCTCTGAATTGTTTCCAGTAATTTTGTATAAGTATCAACATAAAATTTTTCTGCTGAAGTGTTCTTTTTATTGCTGTGCCCTTGTGTAAAACTCGTATTTTGATTTTGTTTATGCTACTGCACAGCTAATAGCATTTTAACCCTCTTTGCACTGTCATGAATGATGACAAAATAGCAAGTAGTGATAAAACATCTCAATAGGTTGGTTTCCTAGGAAACTAAGATTGTATGAGCCTTTTCAGAATCAAAATTTTAAATTAAAATATAAATAAAAAGTAAATGGTTGTAAGACCTTTTCTTTCCCATGATGGTTCTAAAGGGATCTCCTCTGAGAATTTGCTCTCACCATTGGCCAGAAATTTGTAGGAATGTCCTCTCCACATTACCATTATTGAAATAATCTCCTGCTCTTCTGTTCCAAATTAACAGGCAAATGGGAAATAAAATAATACCTTTTATACAGAAATGTATATAACAAGTTTTCTTTTCTATCAAATTTTAAGAGGTGAATTTCTTGGAATTTTGTCATAAAATTTTGCCAGTGAGTCTGCTTTTTATTTAGAACAAATAAAACTATATATAAAAACCCTAGAGGAATACTTCAAGTGAAAGGGTAAATTCCATTTCTGGGACATGCTGTTTCTGATTTTAACTTCATTTCCCCAACAACAGTTGAAGAAGTTCTTAATGAGCTTAACATAAATACATTTTACCAAGTTAGAGCAGCAAATCAGACATAAATGCTTTTTAAACTAATGTACCACAAAAGACCATTTTCTAAATTGGACTGAACTGATGATGGCCATTATATCTTTTAGTACAACAATACTTGTTTCAGTATAAATTAAACAAACATACAGTGGGGTTGCATTCTGTTTTATTGTTTCAAATATTTTAGGGCCAGAAACTCTCATGTCTGAACTTAAGACAAACTCACAGAGCCTTATGGCAGCACCAAGTTCAGCTTGAAGTTAATTGCATCTTTAGAAAAACAACCAGCCTTGACAATAAAGGTGCAGTAGTGAAAAATTATTCTCAATGATATAAGGATTTCTTACCAATACCTTTAAAAATATGAACCCTTTCCTGTATTTTACTGACTAGCTCTAAACCAGGTCTTGCTATACTGCTGTATTTATATACTGCTAGACTAAAAGCTGACAATTATCTGTTCCCAGAAGCTTGATCTTGTGCTAACTCTCCTCAAGTCATCACTAAAAGATGCCTTGCAAAAAATTAATAACATTCCTTTTCCTGGGCCTCTCAAGGCAGGTGAGGCTCACCAGGTAGTGACCCTGGACCACCCCTACTATTCCTACAGGACACCTTCTAGTTTGGAGAAAGAGCTGTTCTCACACAGGAATGAAAGGCAGAACTGGAAATATTCTGCGTATGAGGCCAGGCTCCATCTTGTGGGG
>VXBI01010201.1:857937-1009342 GCA_013397375.1 Toxostoma redivivum | reverse complement strand
AAAAAAAAAAGAGAAAGGAAAAAAAAAGAGGTGGTGTAAAGAAGTGGTGTGAGTTACTCAGTGCGACATGATCACAAACGTGACATATTTGACTCATTTTCATATGCTCTCTCCAGAGTTTTTATTCTTGTTGTCTTTTCGGTTCTTGCAAATGATAAGAATGTGGTTTTTGCAACAGATGAGGAAGAAATCTATTTTTTCATTCATACATCATGAGTAGGAGGTAAGTGGAAAAAGGCAGATTATTTCTTAGGCATTTTAGCAGATCATTAAATAGTAAAAGAAAATATTTTTCTAAGTTTCAAGAGCTGATAAGAGATCAGGAACAAGTAATGAATCTATATTTTCTGCA
This sequence comes from Toxostoma redivivum, assembly GCA_013397375.1. Taxonomy (NCBI): domain Eukaryota; kingdom Metazoa; phylum Chordata; class Aves; order Passeriformes; family Mimidae; genus Toxostoma; species Toxostoma redivivum. The sequence continues at coordinate 1,008,990 of VXBI01010201.1, read as the reverse complement.
AAATCTAAATATCAGTCATTGTAAAGTTTCCCAAAATTTTACTGAATATTCCAGAATAATGTTTTTTTCTGTTTTAAAATACAATATAAAACAGAATTAAAGCAAGTAGTACCTAACTAACAAAACTGCACGATGTACAACAGAGTAAAAAACTCAGTGTGAGAATGAATGATAACAGGAGAAGCACTTGGATATTTACCATAAACAAATTAAATGCTCACATTTAATGCTCACACATTTTTCTACAGCTCATTTCTCTGCTGAAGTACACTATCTTACAAGATTTCTCCTGTGCAATTCTTCCTGGCACTAGGATTTTAATTCCAAACCTGCTAAATTCACTGAAGATCAAGCCTTATACAAGCAGAAAGTAGAAAAAGACTTCTGAATTTCTTGTAACACTTGCATTCTAAAGGCATTTCAATCTGTAGGACAAAGACCCCCGAAAGAACCATCTATGATTTGCAGTTTCTAATTACTTGCTCTAGGAGAGCAGGAGAGCTCTGCATCTCATTTTTTTTTATACTTGTGTAATCTCTTGAGAGCAGTTCCCAACATGAGCAGCACTCCTCTATTTTCATAACATTTCAGAAATGTGCTGGCCTATTGCCCCTTCCATCTCTCTGTCCTCAGGGCACTGTTCAGCTCAAATTGTACAACTGAGAGTGAATTAGGCCCTGGGCACTTTGCTATCAATATATTAGCTAAGATCCACATGTTATAACTCAAGCATGGAAAGTCTCTGTCCTGCAATGCTACTATGCCCCTGGGCTCGCAGCTAAGCACTTTGCCATCTCAAGCACTCCTTCTATTACCTATGAAGCTTGAGGTGCTTTGGTGATTTTTTTTTCCTCCCTTTTCTGATGGTTTGTGCCTTTGTCTTGTTGTTTTCCTCTTCAGCTTCTGGCATCCTTCAGCTATGGAAAGATACAGATTTTTTTTATGTGCAGTAAGGCTGCTGCTTCCAATGAATAGCTTGCAGAGCTGAAAATATGAGAGTCTCAAAGTGCTCCATTACTGAGACTTTCCACAGTCAGCTGCCACGTGGGTCTAACACCACCACCATTGCTTTTTATATTTTTCCTCAGAGTTTGTGTACTTTGAAAAGTGCAATAATTCTTCTCTCCTTCTCAAGTGTGCTTGGCAAAATTTCAAAGGTCTGGATCTTTCTTGGTTAGAAAGCTGGAATCTAAGAATGCACACCAACGTGAGCAACAGTTTGGTTGCAAATTCAAAGTATATTTTAACCAGAGGCTCTCTCCATGCTTTGCAAACATTAATTAATTACTCACTCTGTGAGGCACGCACACATTATAGTCTAAATTATATAGCTGAGGAAACTGAGGTTCAGCAAATATCAAGGCCTAGTATTTGGAGAGGCTGGTTACCCACTGGTCCCAACAAATCAGAATTAAATGCATTGAGTACTTGCAAATACCTTCCTGCAAGACTACCCATAAAAAGCACTACAGATCTAGAAACAAACCAAGAACCCCACTTCCCAGCCCTATGTTCACTGTTTTTCCCATAATTAAAAGAAAATTACAGTGGTCATGATGCTTGCCTCCATCCATTTAAGAGACCTTTAGTTACTGACCACGGCCAAACCACCTACTGCAGGAGTTGTTTTAGCATATACTAGTCAATGCTTATCATGGACTGTAATGTTCCTCTGTTTTCAAGAAGCAGCATCAAGAGACTGATCTCCATGATTCAAGAAAATACAAAAGTTAAATCCTGTCCAGTGAAAAAAAAACATACAAACATTTCTTAATCTCTCTGACAGTATTCCATGTTGGTGGCAAAATACTCTGCTTGAAATTCTGCACCTAACAATATTTCAGGATAGGGGAATTTCAAGGGTTGCTTCTTCTTTTTAAAGTAAGACAATTATACTTTGATCTTAAGTGCTTTATGAAATAGGTAAAACTCAGAGGAAAGTCCTCTCTTGCTGCCCAAGTATTACAGTGTGATCTGCTTCAGTCTTTTCTGTGATAAGAAGTACTTGTCTGGAATAAAGCCTGGAGTTTATTTGCTATTCATATGATGGAAGAATCTTTGTATTTGTAAACATAAACATTGGGGCTCACAGCATCCTTTTACATCACTTTCTTACAATGTGTGTTGTGTTTTTTTCCCAGATTTTACATTCTGATTTTCAAGCAGAGTACATTAAAGATATCAAGTAAGCCCAGGGAGAAAAAAAGGAATGGTATTTGTTCTTCATGCATACTTCTGAGATCTGAAGATGAAAGATTTTTTTGTGATTCTTATCTGATCTGGTGATCCCATCTTCTAGATAAAAATTCTACTCCCATTTATCCAGCAGCAATACATTATGAAAGAAAACATCCCTGACAGAAGCACTGGAATATGTAATTTTTGGAAGTCCTAGTCCTATTCCCTGCCACTGTGCTAGAGATGAAAAAAAACAAGAAGTTTATGTGAATATAGTTGATGATATGATTATAGGGATGGATGTTGTTTGAAATCTGAAGCCTTAGGAATATGTAAGGTTTCGTTGAATATTAATTAAATACAATTTCCAACTTTCACTGTTCAAAATTTCTGTAATAGATTACAAAAATAGTTCATAGGTTATGCTACTTCATTTTTTTCCTCTTCAGCAGGAAGATATGTTACTTTAACAAGGGATGTGGTGTACTAAGCTTTCTCACCCGTTTTTCTTTTTGCTGTTGTTGGTTTTATTTTGGTTTTTTGTTGGTTTTTTTTATGTTTGTTTGGTCAGGTTTTTTTGGGGTTTTTTGGGAGGTGGGGTGGAGCTGTGATTAAGAATCAAGAAAAAAAGGATAAGGTTAGGCAGAATGGAGGATTTATTAAAGGCCAAATATAATTCATCCATTCACTACTCCAACCTGATACTTGTAACTAAATGGAATTGGAATGTTGACATTATCTCTTTGCAGAATTTTTTTGTGTGAATTCAAATTAATTCTTTTGCCATGGAGAACATTAGTTTAATTTTGTTCCTTAATTGAAAGCCCATAAATCCCTGGAGATGTTTACATTATGAACTCTTCAGGCTAGATAGCATGATATCTGCATCTTGCACAACAGTGAACACACTATCAGATTTAAGCAAACCATAAACAACAATAACAATAAATTGTGCACACAATAAACCATCACTTTCCTGGCTTTAACGTGTGCCTGGCAAAATTTCAAAGGTCTGGAACTTTTGTCTGAATACATGTGTTGAGTCAAAACAAAGCTCCCAAGTCTTCCTTTTAAACAAACCCATTTCCCCAGACTGTTCCAAACTCAACTGTGAAATCCAGACTTCAGGATTTAGTACCTGGATATACGTGAGTTATTTCCACAATTTCCATGTCTCAGATCACTAAGAGAATACTGGAGCTGATGTCAGTGTTACAAAAATATTTCCTATCATACTTTCAATATATTGCTTCTATTGTGAGAGTCCATAGAAAGAAAATTGTAAAAAAAAGCAACAAGAAAAACCCAAACCAAAATAAACCTCAACAAAACACCTTGGTTTTTTTCCCCTCATTCTCTGATTCAGAGACAAAAGTGCCAGCTGGAAACTAAATACGACTAGAAAAAGAGGGGCAAAAAAACTGTAAAAGGCAAAACCCAAGAATAAGGCTGAAGTTTCAACCCAGATTTTTTTTTTCATAAACTTTTAAATCATGGTTTTCATGACCACCTCCTACTGTTTTTCTAAGCCCACAAGGCCTAAGTTGACATAGCCTCTAGGCACTGAAAAATACTTTTTATGACTAGCTCTCTTATGCTTGACATGCCCTTATTTCATAAAGTTTCCTTCTCCCTTCTGACAGACCCCAACGTGTCCTCTAACTATGCATTCCTTCTGATGTCTCCACCAAATCACTCCCATCACCTCCCTCATCATTGCATTCCAAAGGAGCTCCAACTTAACACATACATCCTTGAAGTATCCTAAATTCTGCATTGTGTGTCACTGACAAACAGACCTCCTGGAAGTTCATTTGTTAAAAGGCATTAACAGAAGAGCCAGCCTTCCCCCTATGAATTAGTTATCATTCTTAATCTTATTTCTTAGTCTGATTATTGTATCAATGAAAAATTATAATGTACATTTTTCCTCTGCTGATTCAGTTTGTTGTTCCTGTGGAGTGTTCTGGGTAAGACACTATTTTTAGTTTTAGAAATAAAGCAAGAAAATACACTTAACCAGAGCTGACAGAGATCCTAATGAAAAACACATAGAGGGAACCACAGAAAATAATTAGAGCCTCTTGATGCCCAAACTCATTGTTCGAATCATTTTAAATCATCAGCATGAGCTGTATCTAAAATAAAATTGCAAAATTTCATTTTACTTAACAGTGAATTCAAACTGCACAATAACTAAATATCACTCAGAATTAGTTTTTATGGGATTTGGATAATTAATACACCAAAGCTCCTCTGAAAATCCCAGACTGAGCTGTGTTAAGTCACACTTGAAGAAGCGAAAGGAATGTGTATGGTAGTGCAAAAGTTAATTAAGAGGCGATTTTACATTCTAGATAAATGCTATAATGCTCTGGACTGGATTGGGTGGATACCAGGAATATATGACACATTTTCTCCTGCATTGAAGACCAAAGCAAAAGCAAAAGATGGCTCTGATCAGGCATTCAGCTATCAGAACTTCTTTCCACAAGACACACTTTATACCTCAAGATTATATATATTTATGTACACACATATATTATATATATATAGATCTAGATGGAGATATATAGATACATAGACATATAGATAGAAAAGTTATAGAAACCCATGCAGCCCCATTTAAGTGTCTGTTTTGGTAACCCTTTTCAGTTGCTTTTTAAAATAAGACATTTCTATTTATTCTTTGCTCTTAGAGTAATAAATTTTTCTTGAGTTTCCTGCCACCCATGTCATCAGTTCACAATTTTCCACCACTGTAATCTACAGCAGTGTCTCTGGTAAACTCTTCTAAATAAAATTCCTGGCATTTCACCCAAAGAAATCTTTTCTTTTACCAAACAACACTGATATTTTTAGAACATATGCAAGTCTTCAAGAACACATGCAAAACAAATACATTAAGTACTGCTTGTTTCTGGTTGCTTGCGTTGCAGCATTTTAGAGCTCCCAACCAAGCATCTGAGTACCATATACTGTTTACAAGGGTGAAATCATCAATAAACCCAAGCCAGACAAAAGACTTCTGCAAAGCCAACATTTGATCACTATGATGAAATAAAAACCCATGTTCCCCTTCAGAGATTCCTGGTAGGAGAGCAAGGGTTGAGTAACCTATTGATAAGTTTCTGCTAGTGCTACATATATGATGGTTGCTTCCCATCTTTCTCTTTTGCTCCAAATACAGCATAGCAAAGAACAGAAGACCCTTGGCAAGGCAGTGGCTGCCTAACAGATGCTTAATTGACCAAATGATTTCAGGATCACAAGACAATTCTGGTAGCTGTAGTGGAAAAAATCCCTGAACTCAAATTGTGTAAGCAGTGAGAAAGTCAACTCAGGAATCCGTAAGGCAATCACACTGCATACTTCAATAATTTTAGTGATCACAAAACATGAGACAAATCATACAAAGCCAAATTCTAATTCTCTGCTGACTCAGTATGTAGAATTATGTCAGACGTGGACAAATTGTTCATAAATCTGTGGGAAACTGATGGGATTTGGGGGAATGGGGGGAGAAAGAAAAATTATACCTGTTCCAACAGAAAAGACAAGAGAAATTACCAAAAAGCCTTTATATGTCTGTGACCACCTATTGTTTTAAGCAGTTCTCTGTGGTAGGATCATATTATTCCTCACTAACCTAAGTGATACAAATCAAATGGTGAAAATTACAGCTCCTTCTTCATGTGCTTAACAGTTACTGATGGCCACTGGGATCCCTGCCTTTCCTTGTGAATTGCTGACACCAGGAAGAAGCTGGAAGGACTGCAGCCTGCACAAAGGAAAAAGCTCTTTCCTTCTTTTTCCTCTCACATAGCTGTGCAGAACCAAAAGGCATAAAACACCACTTGAATAAATGATTTTATTATGCAGGATACAAGAATAGGAAAGGGCTGAGTAAACACATGGAAAGAATAAAATTCCAAAGCTTGGTGTCATTAAGAGGCCCAGACTCCCCACTTCACATGTCTGTATATCGTTTCCTTTTCTGCAGAAGCTAAAGTCAGTACGGTGACTGTCAGTATAGGAAGCTGGAACAGTCACATTACTTGTTTGTAATTGTTTGCAGCAGCAGAGCTGTCACAGAGGCGGTGGACTTCATAGAAGAAATCTCCCAGCACTTTTCAGGGTTTGCCAGCTGGCTAGCACTGCAACATTGGGTTCATAGATTTCTGACTTTTTTTGAATAGGAACTGTATTTACGTGCAGAAAGAAGGAAGGTTTTGATAGTGCAGGATTAAGGTGTGTTTATTTCGTGCCTGATTTCTACTATACAAAAGACTTTGTGTTACTTTTGCAGTCATACAATAGTCTGGAGGGTAATAGAAAACTCCTGAATAGAAGGAAAGAGAATGGTATTGGAACAGGAAGACAATCACCAATTCAAGTGAAATACAAAGGAAGCACTGTGAAGGCCTGCTCCATAACCTTGACAAAGTTTTACATCGTCTATATTTGATTCAACTTCATGATTTATCTGTCTTCTGAAATTAAATAGCTTCAGTAATGTTACTTTGAAAAAGGAAGTATATAAGAAAGGGGAGTGGGAGTTCCAAAGTGGTGGTACAATATGCCTCTTTTGTCTTTCAGTAATGTACAGTGTGCAGTCTACAAAGATTCTGAAAGTGCCTCTGGGTTTCCTGTTTTGAAGAGGGAAATATGATCATGCAAGAATTGTCCATTGAGCATCTTAAATCTGGTTCAAAACCACGTTGACGTTAACACACAAGTTCACTTTCAAAGTTGCAGAATGCAACAATTCAACAGAATCAATCCAACAGAAAATTTTGGCTTCATCTAATAAAGTTCTTTTGTATATGGACAGTTCAATAATAATAGAGGCAGATTTATACTGTGGCACCACTTCCTCTGAACATGCATTTTCTAAAACCAGTTAGTAAGCCAGAGAGGAAGGTGAGCTTTGCAGTGGAAAACAAAAACAAGTTCAATTAAAAATCTCTTTTATAATGTTTCTGTCACACAGGGATTGTTAGGGTTCCCGCTTTTGCAATTTCTAAAATAATTTATTATCTTCTAATTATTCCTTTGTTAGACTCTGAATATTAGTGATAAAAATATAATTTTTTAACATGTCAGCTCTTGCTTTCTCCATGAGCTTCTAGAGAGAGTGTAAGTGCACGTAAATGCTGCAGGGTTCCCAGCAGAAAGGTTGTCACTCTGTGTGCAGAAGATCTATGATTTCCCAGCTGCTGAAGTCTGACCTTAATTCTGCTAGACTTATGGTTTTCTGAATAGAAATCTGGCAATTTGGAGGTGAATTGGAGATGGAGAAGTTGGTTCTGGGCTAAAATCAACTTCCAGATCAATTAAACGTGCTGTGTAACAGTGTGAGGATTTTGTTCTATCTATTGTAGATATGAACACCTACAGAGCTCCTCTCAAAGCTAGGATTTCAAAAGCAGCAGGCCAAGTCCATTTAAAGAGATGAGACAGAAGCCCTGTTTTCTCAATTCAACAAGAGCAATTGTTCAGTGATGTTGCAAACAGGATTCATATCTTGCTGCCTGTTCTGTGACTCCTGAGCCTCACTCTCTGCTGCCCTGCCATGGAACACTTCCCAGAAAAAGTGCAAGCCTGTGTCTTGTAGCTCTTTTGGATTTACAGTCACTGCAGGAGCAATATGGAGATCTGCTCTTCCATTTGTCTTGTTCATGGAAAAATACCATTTCCTTTGGTTTACGCCTATGGGTCACTGTGAGTGTTGCTTTTGTGCTTCAGTGAATATCTAGCCTGAATCTGTCTCATCTGCTGAGTACTTCAAGCTTAAAGTAAACCCCTTGCAGGCCATGTTGTGTAGGATTTCAGTGTTCAGTCTGCAGAATCAAATCTCTCTTGTTAAGTTTTGCTGAAAAATCAGAGCTTGAAATGCTTGTACTTTTCTACTATCAAAAGATAACAACATGCAGATGCTAGCATGTTCCTACCTGGAAGTGCTGACTACTAGGAAATTGATCTAAAACTTATACCAAGTTTTGCACTGCGAAATCTTGTGAAGAAAAGAAGAACAAGAAAATAGATATGAATGGCTTGTTTATTACAAAGACATGTCTAACTCTTATTCCCTGATTTCATATTATAGAGTAGGGAATATCTAGGGCATGACAAAAATGTCTTTTGTCCATGTCTGAATTGTCTTTGTGGAAAGCAGGGCACAAAAAGAGCAATGACAGTCCTGTTCCAGCATGAAGCTGATCCACATACAGATTCAAGACCTATGGTCTTGAAATATTTGGGTGTAAAATCCTTCCTTATCAAGGAAAATCCAGTGATGACATCTCTTCTGAATCCAGTACCAGATGATTCTGGGAGGAAGAATCATTTGAGGAAAAGACAGATTAAGCCTGATATGGTTTCATTCACATTTCATAGTATGTTAATATGATTATTTGCAGAAAACCTTCTGATTTACATTTACTTGTGGAAATGCAGAGATTCAAACACCATGCTTTATTTCTTATTATAGATAGGATTAATCAAGTCTATAGTGCAGAAAAAAATGGCTATAGTTATTACACAACACAAATTGTTTACCAGAGTGTTGTCTTATAGATAAGAAGGTACAAATCAACATTTTGTATTTAGAGCAGATATCAAAATTCCTAAAAATTTACAGCAGTGCAGGTTTGGGATTTTTTTTCCCCCTCTGGTTTCATCCCAAGAGTCTGAGACTTGTCCACTGAAGCACATAGCTATGGTGGCTGAAGATATTACTGTACCCACTGCTGTCTCATCTCTCCCCTTGAGACTGCCAAAGGCAAAATTATCTGCCCACAGTTCAGACACTCTGTTTCATCATTTTCACACAAATTGACCTCTGTGGGTAGTTTAAGCTCATGTGTGAACAGCAGCAGCAGAGATCTGAGCATTATCTTGCTGCTGCTGCATCTCAAGGGCAGACACGCAAGGAAATGAGCTGCGACAGCTGTAGCTGAAGGCTCTGCAGCAGGGCAAAGTGTGACAGTGGGAAAAGAGGAAAAGAGCTGACCAGCCCTGCCTGTGCACTAGCATTGCTCTGCAGAGCTGCTGCAGGAATTGCCTGTGTGAGGCCCAGGAACTGGCTTTAGCTTCAGAGAACAAAGATTATCCCCTACCTAATATTTAAACAGTTTAAGCTTACGCATAAGTTGTTTAGTTAAGTGGCTTAAGGTGAGCTTGTAGAGGAGCCTCTCTAAAGAGATCTGAGAGAGAGAACACAGGGATGCTGAAAATGAGGGAAGTCCTACAAAAGGGTGCCTATTAACACAGCACAAAACCTCACAGGGAACAAATTCCAGTAGAATGAAAGTAATGTGGCTACCAGCAGCTTTTGCTCATGGAAAACACTGCAGATCTGCAGAGTCACTGTTAGCTAGCAGACATTTTTATTAACTAAGAACTACAGGAAAAGGAAAGCCCTATGACAAACACACAGGTCAGCAAAGAAGTAATGAGCTTTCAAATATTTATATTTTTTTACACTTGATCAAAAAATTGAATAAGTTTGAATGTTCATAAACTCCTGGAATAATTTGGTCTGGAAGGAAGCTCTGCAGCAGGCCAATACTCAGAGCATAGACAAAGCCAACTTTAAAGTTGGACTCAACTTGCAGATTAGACCCAGGTTGCTCAGCTACTATCAATGGCTAACCAACCTGAAAACTTTTAAACAGCTGTTTAAAGGGGTAGCTTTCTCATAATTTAAGCAAGTGTTCACTGTGCATCTTATTTTAAATCACGGTATGAAGAATGAAGAACCCAGACTTTGTTCAGCACACTACCATGAGCTTGACATCACAAGAGAAGAGTCCTGTAAGAGCCACCTTGAGAAAGCAATGTACACACCCACCCTAGCTTTAAAGCACAGTGACTATAAAGACATGCTGAGGTAAACTGCAGAGTGCAGCTCTGCCTGGGACAGACCTCAGCAAGCATCTCTCACAGTTCATCTAGCACAGCTAAAGCACCTCCTCATGAGATGACTCACTGCATTAGGCAAACTGAAGTAAAAATGCTTCTTTGGCATTTAATTAAAGGTCTTAAAAAGAAAACTATGTTCTAGAAAAATATTTTAAATTAAAAAAAATACAGTCCTATACCACAGAGAGAAGCAAGAAGAGACCTGCCCTAACAACTTTGGCTGCATCTGCACTGTTTTCTCTGAAATCACTATACAAATAGAAACTCATTCTATGCAGTTTATTCTCTCAGCTACCAGGTCCAAAAGTCAATAGGAAAAAAAATCCTGCTATGAAAATCTTATGTTTGACTGTAAAATCCATTGAGAATTCACTGAGGTTCTTAGGAGAATAACACTATTCAGTCTAGCACAGATGATGGACACACCTGCCCCAGTGTGGAGAAAAAGCAAGCTTGGGAAGTCATGCTTCCATGGCTGACTGAAGACAAACAAAAGAGTATACAGTGAGATTTCCAGCCTCAATGCGTCAAAGTAGATTTGGCACTGTTTGTGAGATCTTGTTTTGGACCAATGTTTCAATCTCAGAAATAAAACCTATTCTTTTTAGTAGGCCAGTGTTTGAAAAAAAAATTCAAATATAAAATATGTTTAAACATATCTATGTAAAATCAATTGTATTGCTGGATTAAACCGTTCTAGTTTATTTATTTATTATTCAGCCAAAATTATTTGCAACAAGCTCTAGCTCTTTTAATCTCTCTACCTCTCTGAGAGTTGCTGATAATGGACACTACTTCTGGGTCTCCAGCTGCAATTAAGAGTGTTATTCTTCCCAAAAGAAAGGGAAACATCTGTGTTTGTATAATGTTATGTTAACCACCTAGCAGCTGGATCACAGCAATAGGAACATTGCCTGGCAACTCTAAAGGACTCTAGAGAATTAGAGCCCAGAGATCATATAATAGCGACAAGAATTTGGTACAGAGCCCTGTCAACCTGTTTTGAAAAAAATACCAGGTTTTTAGGGGTGATTATTCTAGCATCAAAGTACATAAGGTATGTTATGATAAATCAGCTTTACAAGCTTTGCTTGTAAAGAGAAATAACATACACCTAAACTGTATTGCAGAGACTGAAACCACAATGTCAAAACCTGTGTTTTTCTTTTTTCACTTTTTTTTTAAGTGTAGGTAAATTTAAGTTTGCTTATAGAGCAAAATTATTATTTAACTCCTTTTTCCCACAAGCTTTAGTTGTCTGGACAGACAAGTTCTGACAAATCTTCCTGGGAAGGTTTAAGGAGAATCCAGTTAACCCTCTGCTACCCATCCCACCCCTTGGAAGGAACCATTGCCTGGCCATGGAAACAAGTATTTAAGGCAGTAGTGACATTCAGCCCAGGAGAGGTAACAGCTTAAATTGGCAGCTCTTTTCTTCACTGCACATGGTTTGGAAACTGAAGGTTTACAAAGACCACACCTACTCCAGCCAAGACACCCTTGCAGATTATCTTTACCAGAAACTTCGTGCTTTGGTAGTCCTGAATGAGTCTGCTTTGATGGCTCATAAGGCAGAGTGTGAGCACTGATGATTATACTGATGCTTTGATGTTTTCTGCCTTATGTCAGTAAGGTTCACTAGGCCCTTGAAAAATAGCTTGGTATTTAAACTGCTCATGCTTATGCTTTCTGATGTTTCATTCCCTGTAACCATGACCTTAACGACTACTTTAACTTATTTTAATAATTTTCACTCACTAATTACTATCATCTCATCTCAGTTTTGACAGAATTCTTGGAAAGCTGTTTCTGAATAAATAGACACATTTTTATGGCCTTAATGAAAGTTTGGTTCAGAATAATACCCAGAAGCTTGCTGGCACAGTGTATACTGTGCCAAATAAAATAACAAAAATTTGATATTTTTTTATTTTGTCATTGACTGAGAGAGTCCTGAAAATTCCTTATGGAAGATCTGCAGAATAAGCTGTATAATGCCATTTTGTATTTAAGTAGTTTTCAAGTTAAATAAACATTCCCTCTGCCCACTCCCTGGAAGCACATTCAGAACACAGATCTCCTCCCCATAGTTGCAAAGCAACATGCTGCACAGCCCTTGCCCTAAAAGCAGTTTATTCCTTCCTGAGCAAGCACCTACCAGGCACACAGCTCTGCGTGTCCTGCAGAAGGGTTTATGGTGTAAATAGATGTAAATGGCTCCATCAGGTGCACAGCTGGAGAGAACCTGCCTGCTCTGTGTGTGCCAGAGAGCATGAGGGTGCCCAGGCTCAATGCAGGACTCTGAGAATACCTGAAAGAATGGGATATGTCAAAGTAGTGACTGCATATGACATTAAATCCTTACTTTTTGTAAAGCTGCAGGGAACAAATGGTTTCACTGCCAGTTAAAAAGGGAAGGCATTTCAAGGCAGTACCTTAGAGATTTTTTTATCTTTCCTTTTCACCATAATCAATTATTAGACCGAACCAAAGCACCACAAATCTGTTTCCTATCTCTTCCTCCTCTTGTAAAGTAAAATAAGAAAAATGTTTATAGGTCTGCCAACTACAGAAAGATGTATATTTATTTTGCTCCCTGGGCATTTTAGACACTACAACAACACAGAATTGTGCAAGGGTTAATAGGAAACTGCTATTATTTCTAGAACATACATTGAGATATTATTAGAAAGGGTTATAGGCCATGTTTTCACTTTGATGCTAAAAATAAATTAGACTAAAAATAATTCCTGCTGTGAATAATTTCTCTGATTCTCTTTACATTCAAGCATTTATTAATTTTGTTTCCATGACAAAAAAATTTCAATTATCCACCATCATATAGGCTGGAATAAAGATATTCAATGCATATTGCTCTTTTCCAAGCACAATTAACTTGCAGGCAGCATGTGAGATAAGTCAGCTCAGGCATATCCATTTACTTCTCCTTTGGAATGACCCACAGGGTCAGGCAGTGCACAAAGGAAAGTAGTTTGTGGGTGTGATTTAACATTTGTGAACCTAATGCACTCATCTGTCTGCATTTCTCTCGTGTTTTAAATGCTTTTATGTGTATTGCAGCAACACTCAGCAGCCCCAGACACAGCCAGGACTAAGTGCTACACCTGTACACACCAACCAGCCACCCTGGTTTCAAAGATTAAACCTGGAGCTTGTCTTCTAGGTAAACATTAGATTGCTTTCCTTCATCCCCACATACACTGATGTTAAGGGTCACCAGTTACAGCTAACAGTTCCAGGGAGGTCTATTTTCAGGATACTTCCTCAGCCTAGAGGTAGGACTTGGACTTTATTGTTCCCAAGGCCTGTCTAATATCAGATTGAATCAACACAGAGCTCTGTGACAATTGATCTAGTTTTGTAAAACTAGCCAGTACAGTACTAAAAAATAGTATTTCTAGCAGCAATTCCCCACAATATGATTGCACAGCCAGTGAATACTCACAAAATAGCCCAAAGATACAAGGAGTTAGCTGCCATGAACGTTAAGAAAGAGACTCAGCCATGTGCTCCAGGGAAGGTAGAGTTTATCCAAGAGCACAAGAGAAAGACCAGCTTATTTGACATAAAGTTGCTTTCAAGCACTTCAGAAAGTCATAGGGACACTGTCATGCCGAAGATAATGATGAACATTTTCTGACACCTTGGCCATTTTTACAATTGTAACATTCTTAAATGTGGAAATGTTGCAGTGCTGCCATCCAAAATCCATTTCACAGTCTGCCTGACTGCTCTGTTGGGCTTTTTCAAAGAGTAAAAACAAAGCATAGATAATTTAAAGTAACTTTTTCCCCATGCCTAGAAGGTATCACTGTCTAGGCTCCAAGCCAGATGGCATCATATGCTGCAAATGCTCTTGGTCACATGGACAATTGCCTGCTGACATTCAAATCCACTCTTCTAGCCTTTCATATCTGTGTTTTATTCTCCTGGGTCTGTGTCTACACAGATATCATTTAGGATCAGATCACATAATTATGGCAAGCAGGGAACTTCAGTCCAGTCTGGAAACTGAACCCTTGACACCATTTCTGAACTTAAATGCACAGAAGAAAAAGACAACAAAGGAGATGAAGGCATGGCTAGAACTCACTGGGTATTCTTTGAAACAGAGAGACAGTCTAAAGAGTAATCAATATCTAAAGCCACGTGCAGAAATGTCTGAGGCTTGTTTTCCAGATTGGCATTTTGACTAGATTTTAACCGTTCTACTTGCCAGGTGCAAAATCTCCATTGCCTTCCAAAGTCAAACCCACCTACTGTGTCTGTATCCAAGACTGATCTTAAACTGCCCAGCTCCTGACAATACAGGTCTCCAATACTTACAGGTTCCTTTGAAATAGCCCTCCTCTTTCCATGATGAAATAGGAACTACAGATCCAGAAAGGTTTGGGCTTGGATTGTTGGGTTTTTGGGTTTTTTTGGGGGGGAGGGGATGTTTGGGTTTTTTTCAGAAGATTTTTTCATAGTATTGACATTGACAATAATTATTTTATAAATGTGATTCTGACCCTTCCCCAACCACTCTAATTAATTCAATAAATTTTAGAAGGATAAATTACAGCTTGATTGGAACATCTATATATGGACATATCTCATATAATTCAAATGCAATCATCTGCTTGAAAGGTAGAATTTAATAGTCAGATATAATATATTAAGTATAGAGTAAACTACTAAGAGCTTAATCAAGTGCTGATAAGAGTGAGATTTCCAGTATGGACACCCAGTCCATGAAATGTGTGTTTTTCTTAGCATACATACATGTGAAATAATAGGAACATGTCAAACACATTGACACGTCTCATCTCTTTCTGTGTGTTCTTTAAAATGAGCAAAACACTGCATTTTTCATGTCAGTGAAGATTTGATTAGGATTTTGCTTGGGTCTCTGGTTACCTTTCAATACTTTTTCTGAACAATTCTGTCATTCCGCATTCAGGACAAGAATATCATGTACATCCTATACTAAATATGAACAGAAGAGCCTGTGCCTAAAATATATACTTACAGGCCCAAAGATGGCATATTGCCCACCAAAACTGTAGACATCTTCTATATCCTTTTTTGTAAATGGAAAACTTGACCAATTTAAAAGAATTGCCACTCTCCTGTATAGGGCTTATTGCATTTCTTACAGGGTCTGCAGACTACCCATAAACTTCTTTTTACTATCTAATATTTTTCTACTTTAAAATAATGGAAATAAAATACATATGCAGTATATGTATACATTTGGAAGTATCTTCATATGCATATAAAAATATATGTATCTTCCCTTATTTATGGGTGTACAAGCTCTACAGGATATCATAATCAACAGCAGATTCCAGAAATTTTTCAAATTAATAAACAAGAGACAATTTATTGTTCAGTATTATTTAATTGAAAACTGTATTATTGTTGCTGCATTAAATGTTGTGAAATAGTAATCTATATAGAGCTGATTGGAAACATATTGCATAAATATACGGCAATAATCTGCATGAATTATTCTCTTACTCTGCTTTAATTTTGATGCCACAACAAAGCCTAGTTTGAGAAAAAGGATATATATCACTGCAAGTTTTGTTTATTGTGATTGATTTGGGAAAACAAGAGCTGTAGAGAAGTTGTGGGCCTAAGAATATTTTTCACAATACAGACTGGCAAGTGAGATGATAGCTATTAATTAAATATATTGGAACTCACACTGCAATTTTAATAGTTCTGCACTAATAACTAAAAATCAACTATTAAGATAGCAATCCAAAACCAAATATTTTTCCATTTTTCATAATTACTGAAATGGTTTCAACCTCAATAGAAATTTTCCATGCACTTCCAACAGGTTAAGTACTACTTATTACCCTAACAAACTTACAAGTTTAAAATTACTTAGGTTAAGCCTTGCAAACATTTGTGGAAGCAAAAATAAATATGCTTTAAACTCCTTTTATTAAACAAGATTGCTGAAAATAAAAGAAAAAAAAAAAAAAGCCAAACAAACAGCATAGCTCAAAGCACAGGCAGACTGAGCAGGCATAAAAGCATGTGCACAAAACTTCAATTAAGCATCTCTTGTGGCTGAATTATAGAATTTGTCTATTTTCCTAGAAGCACGCTTTTCCAAAACTTTGAAGGACCTAAATTATATCTGGGAACTCAACAACCTCATTTTCAAACTCGATGAAATCAACAACACTCAAAACTGACTTGAGATCACCCACACATAGCGTGAATTTTTAACATATCTTTCTTTGACCTTATAAACTTAGTAAGGCTGGAGTTTTTCTGGATTCAGAAAAATACTCAAAAAGTGTGTAGGATAAGGTGAAATTTTGCAAGAGGATTAAAAAAGAACCTTTCCTTTTATGATTTCTCACAATTTCTGGAGACCAGTTTTTCTCACACTGGCCATGAACAGTGTTGCAATCCTATCACTCTCTTCCTTCTGTCCTATCATCTTCCATTTTCCACCCTCTGTATCATATCTATTTCAGGCAGGTACTTTCTTTTCCTCTCTTTGCCTGTACAGTGTTAACTCACCAGGATTAAGTATGTGAATGAGTTTTCCAATGTTACCACAATATAAAATTATTATAATAGTTCTTTGCACTTTCTGATTTTGTCAACTCTAAACACAGACAAGTAGCAACTAACCCAAATAAATTGACCAAGAGTAGTTCTTCCCTTTCTGAATTGTACACAGTCATTGGCTGCAAAATACACGTGGTATCCAGCCCTTCATGTTTTTGTTTCTGACTTTGTAGCTCACTGTGGAAGTGGATGGCTTTGGTACAGTTATTAGCTATAAAGTAATGTGCTAAATATGCAAGACTTGTCATCTTTGTGGTCCAAGCTATTCTGCAGCCATAAAAGCAATCCAAAATATAAACAAACACATAGGTAATGACTAGCTAATTTAGGAAATACCCAATCTTTATCAAACTGCAGGGAGTCTAGTAACATCCCCCTTTTGCTCTGGAAAGAATGCTCCTCTGACCAGCAGACTCCAAAACATAGCACATGGTCCTGCAGCAGCAGCTTCTGCTGCTGCTCTAAGGCTCTCATAGGCAAAATCCCCCAAATCTCTTCCCAGCATGTTACAGGATGTACTACCAAGGAGGTCAGTATCATGATCTTGATTAGTCTGGGTCAAAAATCCCCAAACCTGTTTTGTTTATTTTTCTAGTACATTTTTCTTACCTTCAGTGACTGAAGAATTTAAAGAAAAAAAGAACTTTTTCAGCCAGAAACTTTTTAGAATGAGTTACTGGTAAATTTCTGCTTTTTATTTTTTTCCTTAAAAATCTCCTAACCTTAAAAAATAAACAAGTAACTTATTCTCAAGGGTCTAGGATTTACACAGATCAAAAAAATTGCTTACACTTGAGCCAAGATTGAACCTGAATTTTGAAATTGGAAAGGACTGTTAAAAGTAAGGAGTACAGTGAAAGGAAAACACTTAGAACTTTGTCAACTTCATAAGGAAACTAAAGCTGGAAAAATTACCTGCCTTCTGCAAAGAAATATATTTAGTATACTTGCCCTGAAGATGTTGAATGTATGAATTCCATATTTTCTGAATTTAAAAGTTTCTGTGTGGGGAAAAAAAATAATTTCAGCTGTCTAGTGTTGGTTCACTACACACACACCCCCTCAAAGCCCAGCAAATGAACAAGAACATGTGCCATAATGTCATAATGGATGACCTAAATTGATTGCCAAACCTAAAAATTTTGGCTAAGCATGTAGTAGAAAATTTGAGATCCTTTACAGAAGAATAATAATCCATTACCCAATCTAACAGAGATATACGCTGAACCAGAAGAAGTCTTTTTAAAAAATCCATAGGAATTCAGACTTGGAACCTAGTTTAATAGGAAACTAATTTGTTTTCTGTGGTTTTTTTAAGCAGAATTCACTGTTTTGAGATGTGCTTTTCTCTAACATACTTAAGCTCATATAAATAATGATTTGGTGTATAAATTCCATTCGGTCATGAAGTAGCAGATGCTTTGTCTCTAGAGACACAAACAGCCTTATTGAGCATAGTTTTTGTTCGTTATGATATTGTTGACTGGTGCAGAGTTTGACATAATACTGATCTCAGGTGATTTTGTGTCAGGAAAAATGCATTGATTAGAGGCCTCAAATACAAAGCACTAAAGGCATAGCACTAAAAAGGCATTATTGTCATTGATGCATGGTTTCTGGGCAAAATCCCAATGAACAGGGTATTTAACAATAATGTTTGCATGCCTTTTGTCTTTTTATTCTGCTTGTGAGTGCTGAGAAAAAATGCAGCCTTTATATGGAAAAAACCCACAGGAATTGCTCAATGCAAGAGTCAATAACTACTGGTCTCTCTGACAGCAGCAATATATGTGAGACAAACCTAAAACTCTTCCCCTGCTCTAGCCACTAGGAAAGAACATTTCTACTCTTGGCATTTCACCTATTTCATGACTTTGTTTGTTCCTACTGTGTCCTGGACAAAAACATCGACTTCTATAAGTCATTCTTACTTCTCTATTCCAAAGAAGTACATATATAAATAAATAAATAGTAATGGTGAAATCAGCAATTTCTACTTGGTAGCCATACAAATATTCATCCTGTTATCTAAAATGCAGGTCTCTGGCATATAAACAAGTTAAGAGCACAGATGACAGAATTCCTGCAATAGAGCCTATGCTCTTATGTACCTGTGGTTAACAGGGGTTATCCATAGCATTTGTATAACATAGGTTTTCCAAAACAGTCTGTAATTCATTAACAGCTTGTTTCTAAATGTATGATTTTTGATATACAGAAGCCACATTTTGAAGATGTGATTCTGTGACTTAAAAAACAAGTGATCTAACATCAGCTGAGAGGTATCTGAGGACAGATGCCACCTTCAACACAGGCAGCCTGGAAAGAGGATATCAGGTTTCTGCTCCTTGCCATTCTGCACCACCAATCCCTATGATCAGGTTACTTGAACCAGGTGTAGAGGGTGGTCTTTATCTATCTATTATGAGCTCTTGGATAGTACCAGCATTTGCCATGATTCCCTAATAAGCAGGTTTCTAGCCCTATCCCAGGCAAAAGTCAGCTACCGACTTCTGTTAGGACAGAGGCAGAGCCCACATGCCAGAGAGCACATCCTGCAAGGGCAGTCCAACCAAGAGCAAGTTTATTTTGCAGACATATAGAAGGTTTTAGTAAGGACAGATGATGACTTAATGCGTAAAAAAGCCTACACAATGCTATGATGATCTTACTGAGCAATACATTCAAAGGTGGCTGTGCCATAAACAGGGGGATTTGTTCTCTCCCTTCTTTAAACATTCATAGAGCTGTGCACTTACAAATGCACACATATAAATGCAAAAAGTATTTTCTGGTCTCTTGTAAAGAGATAGTAAGACCAGTATTGCAGTATGTCCCCTGGGACCTGGGTACCTGAACCAGTAGTTACTTCTGACCAGCAAAAGGAATCACAGAACGGGTCAGGTTGGAAGGAACCACAGTGGGTCACCAACCTCCCTGCTAGAGCACATGGCACAAGATTGCATCCAGGTGGTTCTAGAAGCCCCTTCCGAGCAATTGCACGCTTTGTGACAGCATAAAGCAAATACAGCCTTTGCTTTTATGCAGATTAAAACCTAACTTCCAGATGATCCTTCATGGAAATATTTCTTTATTTCTTTCTGGATTTTCTGCAGTAGCAAACAGCATGACTCTCCTACACCATCCAGCAAACTGCACGAGCAGTGCAGATGCAACTTGCAAAGTTCACCGCTCTTCATTTTGAAAGGAAATATGATTGCCTTTAAAAAGAAAAAAAAAAATGTTCCTAGGACTGCTACTGTATAAGCAAGAACATCAAACACTGTGTTAGGGCCAAGGTTTGGTATGTGCTGTAATCTTGAAAAATTGTGTATATATAACCATATACATGATTATTCTTTACACCTACAGTCTTGTTGAGAGCATGGCCTCTTCTGGACTGTTATTTATTAACTGCAGTCTCTGCCCAATACAGATAAACACAGCCAAAGTTAAACACATGTTAAACACATAGGTCCTGTTAAACACACTCACCGTGCAAAGAGCATTCAGCTCTATACAAGCACCAGTCAGAGCTCAGTATAGACTCTGTCCTACGCAAAGTTCATTACTCACATTGCACTGTCCTGTGCTTGCAGCAGCAGGCAAGATGAGACAGCAATTTACATGAGAAATCAGGCAAGTATTCTGTGCTCAGAACACATTAAATCTGTTTAAAGACTAAAAGTGCTACTGTACAGTTGTCACTGTTCCACCCTGCACAAATGGGCTAAGATGTTTATAGGTTCTTTGATTTTTCCACAAGGCAGATAACAAAGCAAGTTGTGCTATTCATACATTTATATCCTAGGCATGTGCTTCTTTTTGTGTTTTACACAGCAGCTGTAGTAACCTTTAGTAAGAAGTTTGCTGAATTCCAGTCATACTTATTTCACAGCTGTGCTTCCAAACCCTGTTACCCTCATAGCTTTACTTACACTCCTGCAAATGACAGCTTTTCCAATAGACAGCTCTCACTGCTGGGGCACACCTTTTCTCTTTGGACCACTTTCCTACCTTGTAGCTGCAAGAGTGTGTGAAAGACAAAGAGAAAAACCAGCAAAACAGTAGAGACTCTATTTAATTTAGGTCATTAGGAAATTGTGCAATTTCTTAGACAGGAACATGAATTTTGTACATTTAACACCACAATTTCCTTAGAGAATGATTCATTACCAGAGAACAGATATTCATGCTTTTTATAAAAGTACATAGAATTAATAAGAAACAGTAGTGGTAGCATCCCACTTACTATTTAAATTACTGGAAGTCTAAACTCGGTGCATGCACAGAATCCTATACCCTGTGACATATTGGCAACTGCAGAGATATTTAAAGAAACTGATGAGTTTGCCATTTTCCCTATCCCAAAGAACTGAATTGCATTGCAAGTAGAACAAATTGTTATCCGTAGTTAGATTCTTTCATTAAAGACACATTGAATTTAAGCCAGTCCATTTCACAAAATGTATAAAATAATCGATGTAGAGTAACTTTGAAGTTGTTTCTATCCACAGTTACAACTATTTGACTTAAATTAAAGTAACGTTATAATTTGTTACAGAAGAAAACACAAGCCTGTGCACAGTACAACAGCATCCTGGTCAACACTACCACCAGCATACACTGCAGGAAGAAAACCCCCTAGCATTTAAAAAAATCTCATTCATTCTCACAAGTCTGAGAGGGGAAAATGGCTGTTTGGCTTTTCAGAAACTACTGAAAATCCTGGGATAATTACTATTCATTAACAAGAGAAACAAAAGTTGAATTGGGATCATTTCAAAAACTACTGGCTAAAAAAATCCTGGTGAAGTATCTAAATGATGTTGAAAGCTCTTAAGAATATTTTATTACTTCTTTTCTTGAATGGTATTTTCCAGACCCCATGCATAGGTGTGGGTGTTAAAAATTTATACATGGCTTTGATTTGCAAGTTCAGTCATTACCCTGTAGTCATTGAAAAACAGACTCATAAATATGCAAGTAATGTAAATAATGATCTATTGATAGAAGTAGTGAATGTTTACTTCTCCAGAGGAGTATGCTGAGCTTCCTGAAAAAATCTGCTTGAAATGTATTAAGAAAAGAACCTAGACTAGTTAAAGTTAAGTGATTCTACAAGTCCAGAGAATATTTAAATTATGGATGGGATTTGGTTTGGTTGCTTTGATCATTTTGATCTTTACATAATTAATTTATTTGAATCTAAAATGTAACTGTTAATGACATCAACAAAATTCATGACAGTACAAGATTAAATACTTGACACCTTCTTTCCAAAGAAAAACTAGTAAAAAGATGACTAATTTCCTAGAAAAATCCTTAACATGAAATGCTTGTGAAAGGAATATTTTTTCAATACTCAAATACCTTTGCACAAATCCTGACAGACTTCACTTCAGCTTGTACATGTTGGTGCAGCTCCCAAGCCCATGGAGATGGGAGCCTGGAAACCATGATCTCAGGTGGGAAACATGGCTCTCAGGGCAAGAGATGGCCACTCTGCCTAGTGATCATGGCTGTACCTCAGCTGGATGGTCAATCTAAGATTAATAGTTTTCAAAGACAGAAGGGAGAAGAGATGATTCCAGTAGCAGGAAAGAGAAGTAAACATACAGAAACAAAAGGCTTCATGTGTCATGGAGGAATGGTCTTAAGGAGGCAGTAGAAGGAAAAACTATATATATAGAAAGATTGTTCCCTCACATGGACTAAAATCCTGCAAGCACATAACACAGTTCTCTTTTACTAGAGCTGTTTATGACTAAATAAAGAGAGCAAGTCAGGCCTTGCTAAGACATTCAGGTATAGCAGGGTTCTACAGCACACTATAGCTTTTCAAGCACTCTTCAATACCTCACTTCAGACTCCTTTAGAACAGACTCAGATCCCAAGGGTTTTTCTGGCACCCCAGTCTAGGGAGCAGCTCAGTCTGGGTTGAGTTCTGCCCTTCCTCCATACCCAGGCACAGGCTGTCACCACCCCAACATACATTGAGCTGTACCACAGAGATGAACCATCGCTTCTGGGAAAACACGTCGGACTAGTAACCATTGCAGGGACAGCTCCCCAGTGTGGTTCACTGCAGAGCCACTGCATATTCACTGGAGATTGCTGTACTGGCACGAGGAAGGACAAAATAAGCAACCAGGAAGAGGGAAGAGTAGAACTATCTCTTTCAGCAGACAAACTATTGTCTGAATTTTGTTACTCATTTGTTTATTTTCTCAGAATTTTAGTCAAAAAATAATGGCATAATACAATACTATGACATTATAGCATTATATGCCATATTTAAATCAGGCTCAGCTCATGAGATTAATGAAGGGCATATTACAAAACACTATGAAGTTCAATTCTAAATATGAAGAAAAATTGAATGACTCATCTATGATACCATACATAATGAAAGCACATTAAAATGGTGTCACTTTAAAGCTCTAGCAAAAGAGTATTTTACTGCAGCTCAGTTCCAAAAAAAAAAAAAAATGCCAAACTAACAAAGAATATACTGCATAACCAGAGGATTTTTCCTCAATTTTCACATTGCTATAGTAGCACTTTCACACGAGTTCAAATTAGGTTTGGTTTGAGATATTTTAATACTGTTTCAGATCAGATGGAGAAAACAGAGAAGTTCATACATTTTGCAAACACCTACCACATTACCAGCAGCAGGAG
Source organism: Toxostoma redivivum (assembly GCA_013397375.1). NCBI lineage: Eukaryota > Metazoa > Chordata > Aves > Passeriformes > Mimidae > Toxostoma > Toxostoma redivivum. The sequence goes on along the minus strand of VXBI01010201.1, from coordinate 985,602 downwards.
CACACTGACTTGGTTGCCTTGGGAACATTTACTGCGTGTGACACTTTTGAGGAATTTTTGTTTGCTTGCTTTATATTTATTTGCTGCATAATCACTCCTTTGAAAGTTTTGTGCAATTCAGGAATGGTCAGGCATTTTTCCAAAACCATGCTCCTGAGGTAGTTACATGCATGGGCTGGTGAGGGGGAAAGGCAGCATAGTTAAGGTGGGATTTCTGCCAGTAACACAGTACTGGGGCTATTTCCTTATAAACTTTACATTTACAACAACACGACATGTTCCTTCTTTGGATAAATTTGCTAGAAATAACACCTTCCCAACTGTGAGCTGTACATTTAGTACATCTCAGTACTACTATTCATATGATGACTCTTAAAAATTTACATTCTGTGTTTTTCCCAAATTCTTGGGAGAATTCACAGTAGAATTATATCATATTCAACTTTTATGAGATATCTGGGGAAAAAATATGTTCTGTCCCCAGTTTTCTTAAGGGTCCAAAACTATAGAAAGCAATGAAAGCTACAGAAAGCTATAGGAAGCTAATAAACTGTTGCATGAATATGTACAAAAGCCAAATAAGTACCTATGTAAATTCTTAGTTCCTCTGAAGCCAAAGGGAACACAATAGTTTCTGAAATATGAGAATCTAAACCATAACTTTCAAGTATTATTTTCAAATAGCAGTGAGACAGAATGGCAAAGTTTTGAATTCAAAGAACATCATATGAAGGCCATGGGACTCAATTTATTTTAGTTGGGCATATACATATGTATGCAAATATTTCATGGATTATTAGGTTTCTAAAGTAATATGAAATAGGAATTGACTTCAAGCTAGAGAATTGCACTTCTCAACAGTATTCATCAGTTTCCTTGGAATGCATCTAGAACAAATTTAATCATTGTGAATTTGCCCCATTGAGTTAACCTTTCCTTTGTTCTCCACCAATGAAACCCTAGGCTCATTCAGCCAAAGCAAATAGCATTATCAAGGTGTACACCTGTGTAAACATAATTCAGCTCTGCCTGTTCCTATACCAAGGTTTTTCTGCTGTAATGATAGACTGACAATTTTTATTTCTTTGCAGCTATTCCAAAGTCTGTTGTAAAATGTATTTCTGAAGTGAGTAGCAGCACTAGCTGTGTCTGGGGATTGACCACCAGCATGGTAGACTTAATTACTTCTACTGAATTGAAAGGAAACAATAGTATGCAACTGAAATTTAAGAACAAAGGGTGCTAATGCTCCAATTCTCTATTATGTGTGTTCCTTTATAAATCTAGATTTCACCACATGATTAAAGACAACCTAAAATATGAGGGAGTACAGCTTATTATACAAGTCTATTTTGTCTGTACTTGAGCTAAATGGAAGCCTTTGATTCTGTTTAATGACAAATCACTTTTAACTGAGAACAAAGAAGTCTAACCATAATTACCACTTGGACACTGGTGATTTGTTTTGGTAGCTCCTGTCAAAGACAAAAAAAATAAATGGAGCACCTATAACCTCTTGCAAGGTGCTTATGCACTTTTTATTTGTCACCTTTTTAAAAGTCACCTCAGGTACTGCAGGTAAATGTGCCTTTTCTGATTCTTAAGAAATAGCAGGAAAGTCTGTATAAAATTTATTTATGAACCAGCAGGTTTAATCAATGCTGAAAGTTCAGTTATTCTTTGCAAACCAGTTAAACTCAACAAATCAAGATTTTTACTGATTAAAAACTGCATGCTTATTTCCCCTTATACATTTTAGAGTTTGGGGATACATGATGTAAAATACAGACCCCTGACTTGGGGGCTGTGAGAAAAGTTGACTATAATAGACTTATTTTGGACAGCTGAAGATTGACAAGGATGGATATCAAAGTGAGTCTAAACTTCCCTAACTTTGCTGATAAAGTCCTATAGGATATTATGAAGCCAAGAAAGCTGCTTTTTAGCTTTCTTCTCCAGAAGAAAAAAACCAAAAAATTTTAAGCAAACTACCCTTGTTGTCTTGAATTACTATAATTTGGGATACATTGAAGTGTTTCCAAATGTGGATACTGAATTTCAAGGGAAAAAAATTAACACATAGCACCTGATAGAATAAATATTGCACAATATATGAAGATGAATACAAAAGCCTAGGAAAACATCTCAACCATTTGTAGACTTTCTGTCATGCAGTCCTACTAAGATGCTACATAAAGCACTTTTATTATATCAACACTTAATATCTTCTCTGTCAGACAGCCAGTCATGCAGATTTTTCTCTTCCTCATAAGTCTTTGAAGCTTGACTGATGAGTGAAGTAAATCCAAGTTCCTGGTTTTCCCATTTTCCTGTGCCAAAATGCATTTCTCTCAGAAACTACAAAAGCCTTCTGATTTTATTCTACTCAAATCTGTTACTTTCATTTTAGTCTTTCCCATGACCAATATATAGCAGAAAAACAGAGACAGTTCTAACAAAGTTTATTAAAAGAAATATCCCAAACACAAAATTATTTTCATGGAATCCTTCAAAGAAGTAGCGCCACTGCTATCTTGTGGAGAACATGAAGTTTATGAAAGATCAGGATGTCACATTCCTTGAACACATTTGAGTAAATTCTTTTAAGAGCAGAATTTACTTCCAGTGTACAGTGTCAGCAGCACCATTAGAGAAATGGAAAAAGAGAACTGATGAGTCAAAGGGCTGTGTTCCTCTTACCTAGTGTTTATGGTGTAAAAGTTTGTCTGCACAGTCTAGTCTGTGCTACTCACATCATCTCCCTCTATTATCAGTGGAAGTCAATACCTCTCTGAATATATCCCTATTTAAGACTACTGTAGAATGAAGTCCAAGACTCTCTTTTCAATGCTAGAGAAGACTGTTACTGTCCACCGACAAGATGAAACCTCTGGCTGCCCAAAACCAAGACGTGCTTCCTGGGGGAACATTGGGCTTCTTTGCATCCCACTCAAAATCCACAAAACTCCTGTGGTTCTGTACATGTCCCTTAAATTTCAGGACTAGGACCTGGACAATATAATCTGCCAGTCCTTTGTGTTTATTTGCTCTACCCACTTGTTTGCCAAAACATTCACCTTACATCAAAATAAAATCCTCTAGGCAAAACACCAAAGTATATTTTGGCCAGCAGGTTGTTCAGCAACCTGATGATTTTGGGTTTCCTCATATAGAGCTATGGGCTCAGAATGTGTCCTTCAGCTGAGCAGAATCCAGTATTCTTTTTAGTGTCAAAAACTTTCTTGTTTTTTTTAAGAAGGGACCTTGCAGTTGCTGTCGGCAATTTCAGGAGCAATGCAATTCCCTGACATCACTTCCCAATCTTTCAAACAGCTTTTGCTCATTGTTTCTTAAGGACTTAATTCCTGTTGCACTCTCAGATCACTGATTCCCATGGACATGTAACAGTGGTAGCAAAAATACTGATGTTTGATAAAAGTGCTTGGAATTTCCCCATCCTTTAACTAACACCATAAATATCAGCACCCAAGAGAAAAATGCCAACATTCTTTTCCTGGCCTCCTCATTCTTGAGAGCTCTCAGTGGACATATTAGCATCCCCTACAGATCCTGCAGGATCTTCCCTTATATCCACTTACTTGCCTTCAGCTTTCTGTCTAAAACAGCAAATTTCTTTCTTTGTCTCCCACTTGACAAGATGAAAGCTGCTTCTTTCTTTTTGTAGACACAGCTAACCAATCTTGTTGACCAAGTAAGTCAACATTATGTAGTGATGAATCTCTTAAAGCGACTCCAATATATCCTTCCATCTTCTATATATGAAGACAAATAACTGGAAATAGGAATACTGGCCTGTGTAGACAAAACATTGTAAAAGACAACAGTGTAATTTTCTTCTAAGTTTAAAACAAGCAGTAGCATGTGGCAATGTGTATTGGTCATCTTGGATATTAATCCTTGGAGACTGGATTGTATGGGTCCGGAAAGAAAAATGAGAAAAAACACAGAAAAAGAGATAGATGCAAAAAAGTGAAATCCATCAGAAGTCTGTTCATAGAAGAAGACTTGGAATAGCATACTTTCAAAGGACCTGGAGTCATAGTAATGTATTCCTTTCTCTTTTTTCTTTCTCTACAGAATCAGTGGCAGCACTTCCATTTCTCAAGCTGGTCTGTGGACATGCAAACTTCCCTGAATACTACTGAAGGTCTCCAGTTTGATTCCAAAACACAGAGGACCTCTGACTACTATCACCACTTGCCCTCCCATTCCATGTAGAAAGCCTGACAGTTTGAAAGAATTCTAAGCTCCAGATTACACAAAAGTAGGGCAATGTTTTCTAAATTAGAAGCCAGAATTAGCAGAAGGCTCTTCTCCATGCAAAAGGCATAGCATGAGCAGAGCTACTTTCAGAAGTCTGCCCCTCTTTCAGCTTTACAGCATCATGTGCGCAATGCTCTGCTGCCATGTGCAAGCTGACAATGAAGCAGAGGATTCATTCAAGACTCCAGGTAGTCATTCACATGTGCTTTTACTTCCAACCTCCCAGAGAATACCTCTGTTACACATTTCACACGGGAGTAGTGAGGTGATGGACATGCTCTCCTATTATTTCAGCTGTTCTCTGTCCATTAGGTCAAGTGAGGCATCCCATCATTTGAACATTTAACTCAGTCTGCTCCCCCTCCCCTAGACTCAAGCAGCTTCAGGACATAATGCCTGCTCATTGTTCCTATTCAACCAGTTTGAAAGAGGCAGGAAAGGTAGTTCTTGAATAGTTCTTTCTAAGCATCTCAGAGCAACCTGCTTGAGTTTTAAAGAACAATTCCAAAGCAGGCACTCAGAAGCATAAAAGAATCATTACAGAAGATCATTACTTTCTGTCCTGTGTAAGCACATAGCAAAAAATGGTCTCTTCAGCACTACCCTTCTGTCACAACATCTCATTCTATGCAGCTAAGCCAATCAATCAGAAAAATCAGGTGTATCAGTCTTCACAACACTACTAATCATCTGTTCCCAAGAGAGACAAGTATCAGACCATGTCAAAATGTTGGCTTTGTTGTGGGAATGTGACCTAATTCTGCAATATTGTCTTGCTTAAAGTTTAATTGAGTTTTAAGAAAATGGTGAAGATCTGTGTTTTGGGTTTGTCCTCAACTATCCTCTTGCTTAATTAAGTGAGATTATAAAAGATTTTAATCTGTTTAATCTGACTGGGTTTTTAAGAAAAAGTGTAGTTAAGCCCTAGAACAAGCCTTCAAAAGTAAGTTGAGGTGGACTGAAGATAGGATGGCAGCTACAGACTCACATAAATCAACAGGCATTACAAGCATCTATCCCATCATTAGCTTTGTAGGTGCACAGGTGTTTCTCCTATCCACTACTTTCTACAAGAAATACATTTCATGATGACTTTGATTTCATATTAAAACATTCTAATCCATGAGGAGAGTATACTTGCCTGAAGGTACAAGCAAAAGTAAGAGAGACTCAATACTGTCAAAACTTGCACAGTCCTGCTAACACATGGGGAAAATCCAGCTGTCTCATTCCCAATGACAAAGTTGTGGATAGTCTCAAACTGCCTCTGGCAATATATTTGCTATATACTGTACCACCACATAACAGAAAACTCAGTTTGAGCTTAGAGGATGAAAATAAGTTATTTTTGAAGCTTGATATATCAAAACATTATTTCAAAATATAGCTCAACAGTGCAAGTTGAAAACCAATGCAACACCAAGTTCTAGATTAAAAAACAACTGATTGCAGCCTAATGAAAAGGTACTGATCATTACCAGGGTGATTTGGGAGCTTCCCACAGTCCAGACTATAGCTTTAGCACAAAATTAATTTTCAAACTAGAATAGCCATCATAATAGATTTTTTCATAAATAACTCTCTGTTTTTATAAAAACAGAGAAGTACACATGCAGGTGTGAATCCCTACAGTGAAGTGAAGATACTGCCATTGCTTTTATTGAAGTGTTTCATTTTCCTTCAGATCAATGGAATTTCTACTAAATGCTTTTTACTTCATCAAACCTAATACAGACAAACACAACTCTTGCTAACTGCACCTTTTGGTTCATGGTTGTGAATGTTAACAATGCATATCCATACTGGGTCCATTGCACTCAGTAAAGCACAGCACATCACTGGGCTTCACCAAAGGACATTCATCCATTTGTCTGATGAATGCCCAAAACCCATAGAAATTTGGCAGCACTGATGACACCAGTCACCCAGAAGCTGCACTCAGAGTGATCATGAACAGCCTGTGGTTGGTGACCCCTTCATTTCACAGAGCTCATAGTGCAGATACATGCATGCAATGGCACTTTCCTCAGAATGAATTTCTCCATCTACTTCATATTAGAATCCACATTTTTGGAGAAAGAGAACATGCTTATGTTTGATGGAAAATGTTTAGTAACACAACATAAATTAACATTGCACACTCTGTCATGGAGCACACAGACTTTTACAATCTGAAATTACAGACTTTACTCAGACTTCCACAATCTTTAAAAAGCACCTGCTTATCAGCACACACTCGGCAGCATACTGTAAGGGCTCTGATACAGCACAATAATTTTGTTACAGGAACTATTAATTATGAATTCACAGTACCAGATTAAATCTGCAGGGGCAATTTGGAAATGAGATGCTTACTAAATGTGGTTAATTTTTTTTAGTTTTCCCTGAAGACTTACTACAGCTGAATGCATCTCTGTCACTCATTTCTGAGAGATTGAAAGATGAGCAGAAAATGCTGCTTTCCACTTTTCAGAGTGACTCCCATATGCATCCTCCATCTGAAGAAATGTCTTTTCAATGTGGGCATTTCTCATGTGAAATAATTAATTTGGGCAACATTCGGTTCTATAGACCAAAAAGGGGGCTGCTTCTGCACACTATGGAATAATTCAAACTTTAGGTCATAGCTACAAATAATGTGATAGTTTGCTTCCTTTTCATTTGCCACCATCTAATAACTTGTATGTAAAATTTAATAGAAACATGGAAAACCCCAGAAGTGTACTCTTGATGTTAAACATTTATATCTGCACTAAATATCTTACAATTACTATTTTAATGCACTGCACATACTCCTGTTGCCTTATTTGGAACACCGTTCTGAATTTTATGGGCAAAAATCAATGCTACCCTTTTTGAAGCTCTGCCAATATTAGCTCTCAACTCTTCTGCAGCTTAGAAGGTTCTGAATCACAAACTTTAGTCACTATTATGCTAAAGTTAAAATAGCTTGTTTCTGGGATTCAGTGCTTTAACACAAGCACACGTGCACCAACAATAGCACACAGCCATGCCAGCAAGTTTGTATGAGTTTACTCTAGTAGAGAGAATAACAAAGCAGTCAATCAACTCAAGAAGTCTGAGAAGTGTACACAAAGCAAAAACAAAAGGTTACTTCATTAAAAATACATTATTGCTCATCCACGTGGTTGTATTTTTCAGTAAATAGCCCCCATTCCCCAAAATACAAGTTCAAGAGGACTAAGAAACTGCTGCCAGTTGCTTCAAAGGAATATTTTTCAGTACAACCGAGATTGTTCCAAATCACTGAACTGAAGTTAATGCACAAAACCCACAACAAAGTTTTACAATTTAATCCTGCATGTAGTATTTCTCTCAGAGTAGAAACCAAAATGCTGAGTTTTTATTGCTACATCTGTACCCACGTGAGAATGAAATACTCTATCACAAGAGTGAATAAGGGCTGAATAATATTCAAAATCCAGATGCCATGTGAACAAAATAGTCATTACTGATACATCACAGCATTTAGTTATTTATAAACTCTATTGAGACTCCACCACTAGCAAGACAGCACATGCTACAACATTCTTTCTGAATAGCTTTTCAGAGCACTTGAAAGATCTATTTTACAAGCCTGTACCACCATCCAGAGAAGAGTCATGTATATAGGGTAGAAGTAAAATACAGCAGGCAAACACATGCACTTGAAGGAATAAAGAACATTTAATCACTCTTCATGTAAAAAGAGTGTTGAAATGTGTTCCTGTAATACTGATATTCACTCTGAGAGCCCTTCTCATAAAAGATCTATTACCCTCAGAGATGCAGCATTTTGGAAACATGTGCTGATATTTTCTAAGAGACCACTTGAAGAAAAAATAAAAACCCTGCCTATCCCCAGCTGGCAGAGCCAATTCATTATATGTTTTTCTGTCAGTAAAGACTCCAAGACAAACCATCAAGAAGTATAAGTTTCCCTTTTGACCTAACCAACTAATCTTTTCAGTGTGGTCCTGACTGCAGGGCAACCTGGTGGAAAATTTTCTTTGCAAATAAGTAGATCTGTTCAAAAGTCATCACATGAAATCCTGTTTCCACAGGCAAATGGAACAATCAGGCAAGAGGGACTTATGAACAATGATGCCTAAAATTTTCTTTTAGGCTGTTTTTGGTCTAAAACCTTCCCCTCTCATTGGTTTTTTCAAGGTGGAAGGAATGACAAAGACTCACAGGCAAGCACAGCCCTACTGATCTCCTCAGAGGATTCACATCCAGTACAGAATTGCCCCCCTGGAAACACATCTCCCTGCACAGCTGGAGCATCCCACACCATCTTGCACCATCAGTCCTTTGCTCCTTGTGTTTGATGCTGCTCTTTTTTTTTCCTCTCTTCCCCTGGTGCACACACATACTTGCTGATACAAGCCAGTGCCAGGGGCCACTATCCAAAAGGTAATTTGGGCTCTCAAACTCACATCTGTGCTTCATCTTCAGAGCTGCTGTGAAGATACTCTTAGGATCCCAGGTAGTGAGACAGTCTCCTGACCAGTCAATGCAAGATCTCCTGCTCCAACAGGTCAATGGGCAAGAGAGGCCCAGGGGCAAGAGTCTGCAAAGGTCTTCTTTCTGATTGCAGTGGGGAGATAATTTTCTAACATTTGTCCTGGAAGGCACAATGCTTACCCAAAGTAGAGAAGGGAGCAGTGGTACAGCAATTTTGGCCATGAGCCTAGAGCTATGATGGCATTATTATAATAAAGTGATGGGGCAATGTGAATAAAGCCTTTGTCTGCCAGGAAACTCTGCCATCCCAGTGCCATTAACATGGTCCCCTGCCAGACCCAAATGTACCCTGCCCATAGACATGCCAGGCTCATGTGAAAGCAGTATTTGATTCAATGGGGTTTCCAACTGGATTTTTACATGCAAAAGAAGTCATTACTTCCCCTTGATTGCATCACTTCTGTTGTCCACAATGAGTTAAATACAGAAACATCTGAAGGCAGGAGCTGACACAGCAGCAGAAGTTGTAGATCTCTATTCAGAAATGAAAAGAGAACAGATGATAACCACTGATGTTTGACTCCTCCCTGTTTTCCCGGTTTTGAGACAAAGCTCTATATTGTATGAGCAGACTCCTAAAAAATACAATATGTACAAACCAGCAGTGGTGTAATATTGATATGAGGACCATGAGTTCATTTCATAAGAATGATGCTATGCCCTACAGCTACCAAATTAATGAGTCAGATGTGAAGAAGTTTATAGGGTTCTCCCACTTAATTCTCTTTCACAGCTGGATTTTTATTCATGTTGTTCTGCCCCACTCACAGTCCTCCAATAGCCATTACAAGGATGCATCTTAGCCAGTGAGTGAAAACACTGGTAAAGGAGAGAGGGAAAGAAATTTATTTGGCATGGTTTTGTTGGGTTTTCATCTTGTCAATAGATTTTTAAGAACTTTTTATTTAGTATCTGATCATGCTTTGACCTTTGACTTCCTTGGCTAATACTCAGATCAGTAATGGTGTCTCATATATATTATATGTCATCAGACTGAGGCAAGGGAGTTTACTATTTTCAGAACAGAACCATTGATGAGATACTATTTACCCCCAAATTTCTCTCACTCTTGCTGGCCAGGCTGCCTTACTAGCACTGTCCATTTTTGTCCTCAAATTCAAATATTTTTTTGAGATTTGAATTTCATATCTGCACTTCATAGCTATTACTCATGTGATTTCCTTATGTTCCCACGAGTGTAGGTGAATGGGGTTATCAGCTATCCGGGAAGATTTATGGGGAAGATGCACAGGTCAAGCATATACACAACACCTAGAACAGTGCAAGTAAGAGTGTTGTCAAAAGGTTAGCTGAATGTACCAGCTCTGTGTGTGCATTTTTCCAATTTCCAATTCTAAATTGGAGATACCACAGAGCATTTAAAGGCCAAGTCTTTGTCTTTCCAGTCATTAGATGTATTTCTGAAATTAGTAAAAATTTCTGAAATTGCAAAATTAGTTGTACTATAAAAAAAAATTATTTTCCATGCTGTCATTTTCAAAGGAAATATGTAGCAATATAAATTAAACATTAAATCCAAAGCTTTTCTGTAAGGCTATTGAGTCAGAAACATAAATGCAGATAATTAATGAGAATATCTGTCCTTGCATATTCACTTCCCTCTCCAGTGGAGGTCATTAATCTTTAAATGGGTATGAAAAAGACACATGTCAGCACACAAAAAGCATGTGTTAAAGACACTAAATAAATTCAGGACATCTCACATGTCAGGAAAAAATAATTATACTTCTACTCTCTCCAAGCCATTTTTGCACAGTCAGTATTCTGCTCCTGTTACAGGGACAACCAGAAATTGCTGGGAAGAGAAACAGGGAGAATCCCAGCTTTTCTCCAAACTGTTTCAATTTTTTATGAGTGATTTTTGAGACATCTTCAATTTTGGTTAACCTATAAAACATTTTGTCTTTTAGATAGATACACTTAAATGTCACAAATGGGGAAAATCATAATTATGAATTGAGTCTTGTTGAGGCAAATTTCCTTGCCTCTGGTAGAAAAGTTCTTATAGTCTATTCATTTCCACAGTCAAGATGTTTATAGTGAGGAGGAGACATACCTGTGCTTTGAAGCTAAACAAGGCTTTTTAACAAGACTAATTCTGATTGTAAAAATAAACAGTGAGATGAAGGAATGACAACACCGTGTTCTTACTCCTTATCTGCCTGAGGATCTTCAAACACTTCAAAAGATACTTCACCTGATACTGTCTGTTACACCTCAAAACATGCTCTGTCAGGAAAATTTCCAAGCAATTTACTGGATTGGGTAGCTGGATATTTGAAATTCCTTAGCTTTCTCCTGCACCAAACAATCATTTTGCCAGGTAAAACAATTTCAGGACTAAAAAAAGAAAGAAAAAAGGAAAGACAAAAAAGAAAAACCAACCCACAAAATAAAACATCCCAGCACCCAAAAACCCAAATACCAAAGAAATACCTCAAGACAAAACTTTTTTTCTGAGTTTCAAGCCTTGATGCCTAATTACAATGGTCTCTCTCTCTTCACCAAAGGCTATGCTGCATTTCACATTCTTGGGGTGAAACACCTCATTCTAATATTTTAGTTCCTTCCAGAACACTCATCTGGGTTTGGAGGAATGCCATCTACATTTTCATTTGAGGCTGCAGTCAAGAGGTTCTGCACTGCAAAAACAGTGTCTCCTCAAGCTGCTAAAATTTTGCATTTTAAAGGCCGTATTCATGGTCATTCTATCTTCTGCTCTTTCTCAACCATCTTATGAACTTCCATGTGACCATTTGAAGGTTCTTGTGCCATTTGCTCTGCACAAGAAATTCTGGACAGCTCCATACTTAATTTTTTCACCTAATTTCTCTAGTCTGAAAAGAAAAATTCTATCTCCTGCCTGTGGCCTTAAGTCACACAACTCCAGCATTCACATCTCACACAGGAAGACCTTTGAGACTGTATTACTCTGACTTACAGGTTAGAAATTGAAGTCACAAAGAATGGGGTCAACTAAAGATGTCTCAACTGCTTTTTAGTAAAACTTCTCAGTGTAGAAAGGGGTTTTCATTAAAAAAATCTGATATTTTGTCTGAAATACTCTAAGTTTAGACATTTTTCATGATTTTCAAGGTTTGCATTAAAATGCCATGAAAACCACACAATGGGTAGGGTTTTCTGGTTAAAAATTTCCACATGAGAATAATAATTTATAAAAGTCAACTTATCCTCACAGACAGATTAACTAATAAAAAAGGATAATAGGGTAGAAGTGCAGAAAAGTGGCTTTCAGACTTTACCTTAATCATATGATCATCCCATTGTAACAATTCAGACATCCCAACAAACAAATATGCAAATTATTTGGCTAAAAATGCAGCAGTATTTGTTACCGTGAAAACAGAAAGGCATTTCACCCAAAACAGTAAAGGTGTGGGGATTTTCTGCACTCAGTATTATATTATTGTACTCAACAGTCTATAAGAATCTGTTTACTCAGATGTATGTGCAAACAGTATCCATTTTCCAGAGATAGCTTGTCTCCATTGCAAAGAAAATGTAAACCTGGCTTCAGTGTTCCTCGTTAGATCTGTATCTCATGATTATGTGAAAATAAGGAAGTTAGTGCTACACATGGTTGGGAATTTTCTGAACAAAAACGGTGAAAATGGAAATAAAAATAACACCTTGAAGATCTTTTATTGTGGAAGTTCATATCTCTTTGTATCAGATCTCTAAGCCCTGGGTAGGTTTATAGTCCCATTGGAGAATTATTTGGCCAAAAAGCACATACATCATCATACATCTTCTAACATTGAATTAAACAGTATTCTGCTTACTTACACCTCCTACATGAAAAATAAGGAAATAAGATTAAGTTCTTCTGCCTAATGCAGGCAAAGTCTTAAACAAAAATTATAAAAAGCAAAAATTATTGGGTTCTGGGATGCAAGCACACTACAGGAGTTCTTTAACTACAGGATGATTCCATTTCTGACAGCACTGGAGAGAATATGCCTCTCATTTTATTTGTTCTTCCTACACAAAAGGCTTCAAAAGAGCACAGATTTCCTTTAGTTAATATTAAAAAGAGAGAAAAAAAAAAAGTCTCTAAAAATTCCACGGGTATGAAAGCTGATATCAAGAACTGCAAGCTCTTTAGGCAGGAACTGCTGCCCAAGAGCAAACACAGCTGTGAAGTTTCATCTCACAGGACTGCAGACAGCAGCTTTTTCAGTCACTAGCCAGCCAAACCACCCAGAACGGAGCTCCAGCCCTGTGAGGATGCACCAAGGTCTGCATGGCACAAGCCTGTCCCTCAGCTGCCCTTCAGTCATCACCTCCTGCCACCCAAGACACATATCAGTAAAAATCTCTCCAAAATTTGCAGTTCTAAAGGATTTGCCCTGATCAGGGAACAGTGGCTGGGCAAAGTGTTAGCTGGCAAGTGCCAGCCAAGGAGTGAGATTCCACTTGCCAGCCCAGGCACTTTCAGCCTAAGAGGAAAGCTTCCCACCTCCAAAACTTTCACCACTCCTGCCTGCACACTTCCTCTTCTTCCTTCACATCTGCTCTGATGTTTCATGGGTCCCTTTTGTGAATTAAATCAATTTGCTAACCTGGCAGAAAAGTAACCCAGCAAAAACAATTGGGTGGTTTCCTATGGAGCTGCTGAGTCAAACAGCTTCACAAAGTAAGGTCCAGAGCCACCAGGGAGTTGGGCATAGGGGTCAGCCTGGAGGAAAAAGCTGGAGAAGAGGTGAAGCAACACATCCCCTTCATGATAGAAATGCAACTCTGACTCAGCTCAGTTTGCTCCTGAAACAGCAAACTATACCTGACCTAAATCTGCAACAAAATTCAGATTTTTTAAAACTAAATGCTCATAATTCACATTAAGCTGGTTAAGGCAAATTTTTTTTATATGCTGCAAGATCAGTAAGTTTGGGAAATAAAGGCAGCCTTTTATGTGAGACCAGATTTAACAGTTTTTAATTACCCAGAACTCATGGGCTCAAAGGTTACAACCCTTTGTTAGATTTGCATTTGCTTCAGTTAAATTAGGATCAAAGTCTGGAACTTTTACCATTCTATTGTAATTACATAGTCTTAGATGGATGCCTACAAACATAAAAATACTGCCAGCATCTGATATGGAGAAACATATTCACAGAAAGTGCTGTTTTGATATGCATAGCTAGCATATTCCTATTTTTGCTATTATTCTTGATTCAGTCATTATCCCTGGTGGGTTTGACCAAATGAAAGCCTAAGACCACTTGCACTAGAACACTTATCAAGTAATTTTTGCACATCACAGAATAATGAGTTAGAACTTCCTGAATCTGATGCCAGGTTCACATATTAAAGGAAAAAACTCATTTAAACTTTGATTTTAGATGTATTTATATTATCAGTAAGTACACTACAGTCATGAAAAAAAGTAATGAGCTAGGACAAGAATGAAATGGGAATACTGCAGTACAACAATTACAAATTATTTACATTACATTTACAATATTGAGTAAAAGTTCAGATCTTGCAAAACAGCTACAGTTTTTTCTTTAGCTCAGTAAGATTCATGTTCACAAGACCATTATAAAAATATTAGCAGAACTAGAGTTTTGATGTGCTCTCTAAGGTCAAGAAGATTAATGGGGTTTTTTGGTAAAAGCTTCATCAAAATTAGGGAGGTTTTAGCAAATTTAAACTATTTAATCTTTCTACACTACCAAGAATCACAGGTGTAGAACAAGTCATATTGATAAAAAGAACAGAAAAATTCTGTACTTTAAAAAGCAGGTCATTCTTACTTCTTTTTTCCTTGGGTTATATCGCTGAACAGCAACTACTGTGCCTACTGTCCAAAAATACAATCTGTGTTTGTTTCTGGGCTTTGTTATTCTGAGTGGCTTTCATTAGCCCACCTGTCATTGACATATCCCAGGTTTAAATACAGGCAAACTAGAAAAGTTATATATACTTCAGAAGTCCCCATGAGCAAGCTAAAGTAGAAAATACTGTTTCATATATCAGATATATCTCAAAAAATACATCAAATCAAATGAACAATGACAATCAGCCTAACTAAACTTCATCTAAATTGGAATTCTGCAAACAAAATTACTCACAAAGGGGAATATTGAGGCATGCTGAATAGAGGCAATTTTTGTCTTTTAGCACCACAATTGTTCATCACAGCTTTGTCATAAGTTTTCCTGATTAATGAGGAAATTCCTAAAATTTATCTTTATCATATCTATTTATTTTTTCAGCACTTGCCAAATGCACCCACAACAGAGCACACGTGGGAAGGCTGTGGAGAATCCTGATCACAACCAGAGCACAAGTTCTGACTGAACTCTTTCTTGCTCTGATGGGCTATGCCCTCCTACCACTTCCCTTAAATTAAGGGACCCTGAATACTCAAAGTAAATTATTTAAGCAATTAACCTTGCTGGGGGAAAAAAATGCTGTCTTCTCTTTGATTATGCACTGAGCTGGTCCAGCCTGCAAAAGGCATTCAGCAAGATCTATGGGTCAATAGACAACAGGTCACAGGGGAGGATGAGCAGGCTAGTCTTTTCCAGTGTCACCTTTTGATTTCATCTATTTAAGTTTAAGGTCACACAGCACAAACAGTGTGGTTTCACTCAAGTTCTTTTTGCTGGAGTATGAACCAGACCAGAGAGCTCTGGAAGCTGAGATGTATGTGGGGCTTTTGCCTCATTTGACACTGAAGGCAGGAGGTATGCTGTGCCTGAGGAAGGAAAGCAGACAAGGGATAGTCTGATGGCTGGGGTGACTAAATGACCCTCTCTAAACTCAGGTTCTGTCCTATTCTTCTTGCTCATGTGTGACGAGAAAGATGTCATGAAGGCAGCTTCTCAAATATGGTTACTAATTGTGTGCACCCCAGTTTTCGGCTGGTAAGTGGAGCTGCCAAGTTACTCAATAGAACATCACCTAAAAATCCTAATCCAGTAAAACAGAATTGGATTTTTCCTGCCAGTTTGTCCAGCTGCACAGCCTGCTATCCCTCGTCCCACCAGCCAGGGCTCCCAGCTTGGAGATCTCTCCCTCCCAGCCATCTCACAGGTAGCTTCTCTTGCCCTCAGCATCTCTCTGAGGTGGGGATGCTCCCATCTCACCCAGCACTGACACTCAACTATGCCCTGCTGGGTCTTTTGCACCAGAGTTGTCCAGAAACTGAAGGTCTGATTCACTGCCAGGCAACTGCAGATTTTTGACAGGATAATTTCTCAGAAAGCCTTTGCACAAAAAGCAGTAACACAATCATGAATTATTCCTTCAGCCTTTCCTAAGTGATATTATATACCATCCAAGACACAGATCCTTCAGATACTCTCAATGTGCTTGACAAAAAGTGCAAATACAACAATTGAGCCCTCCTGAGCCTACTTGACCATTGTACTGGAAAGAACATTTCTGAGCTCACAGTACACTGATTATCCATACTAGGAGAAAGGGTGAATTACTCCAATACCACATTTAATGCAGTAAGATCTTTAGTGGCCATTAACTGAAAAGTTTATCTGCTAGTTTATTTATGAATATAGTTTTACCTTAAGGGATTATCCATCCAAATATTCTATGTACTGTATTGCAGGTATTTATAAATACACATCAAAAAACAATCCCAGCACAATTAATCAGAAGTAATATAACTGAACTTCTAATATAACTGAAGTCAACAACCCAGAAAAATGAAAAGTCTATTCCCAGTTTTATTTGGAGCTGCATGACTGACACCTTCAACAAAAGATTTTTCTCAGACTGTAATGAATTACAATTCAGCACTGTCTTCTGATAGAGTACCAATTTTGCTTTAAAATTTACTGGGGTCATTCAATATTTAATACCACTATTTTCCACTTTGAGCTTTTGTTTTAAATATAATCCTGATCCAGTAAGTCATGCTGGTTATTTGTATATACCTATTATGAAAAGAAAGAAAAAGTGACTAAAATTAATAAATTGTGAAAGCCTAGAAACATCTCTCCTCTCCCTTATATTTACCATATCATTTCTGGAATGTAAAAAGATGCTATTTTAGACCTGACTAGTTCTGGATTCAGGAGAAGTGGATCTTGGTTTAAAACCAGGGTTCATTTGCCTTCCTGAGCTCCTGGGATGTTTGGTATACATGTATATGTGCATATATTTGGGGCAAATAGATTGTAAGTCCTGTAACATGAATAACTCTTGCAAATTATTGGTGCAATACTTAAAATGAATTATGAAAGTAGCTATATTTAGTGAAGCTGTCTTCACCATAGTAACAAAATCTTTTAAAGGAAGAGAGGAGAGGAGAGGAAGGAGCTGAATTCTCTCTGCAGAGAGTAAGGAAGTCAGGGGGGAGGGAAAATCCCACTTCACAAGCTTATAAACTTCAGGTGGCAATAGAAAGATAGGAAAAAACCCAACAAAAATAACCAACAAAACAAACCAAAAAACCCTCAACAAAACAAAAAAGGAAACCCCAAACCTATAATTGTGTTCATTCTGTTTTGCCAAGACATCATTATAAAATTCTAGAAGCATATCATAAAAAGAGTAAATATTCAATAAAAAAAATTCCTCATTTTTCCAGCCAAAATTAAGTAAGTGAAATATGGAAACACATTCCACAGTATTCCAACAGCAGTTAAGGAAGATTGCTTTTTCAGTATTTTACGCTTCACAGACACAAATTTACTTATTCTACAAATTTAAGCAGGAAAGGAAATAAAGCAGATTTTAATTATGTCATGGCCACTTGGTGATAGACAGTTTGCAGACTATTTGGTGCTACAACAGAAGGATTCTGTTCAGCAGAGTAAAGATATAATAATGAACAATAGATCCTTCACAACTGCCAAAATAAAAGTTGATGCTGGAAGGGTGATGAAGTCAATGGCCTTTCAGTGCTGTGATCAGGGAGCATAATTTATGGTCTCCTGGATTTCACTGACAGATTTCATGTTTAGGCAGACAAGACATAGGAAGGGGAATTTTGCAAGCTAGACTCAAAATTAATATTTATACTGTATATTTGATGGTCAGCACCTAGCATTTTGCCTACACTGATTCTGCCTGGACACAAAGTTAAGATGCAGGCCCCCTGCAGCACAGTGCACAATGTCCTTGCAGTACAAACCAAACACCAGGGAACCCCCTCTGCCTTTCTAGAAGCATCTGGCAGTGCTGCCAGATAAGGGCATGGCTCCCTTCCTCCTTAGATAGACATGCAGGGTACAAGAAGGTGCTCAGGCTGCTGCTGAGATGGAGCTCACAGCTGTGCCCTGCTGTGCACCAGTGCCTGCCCTGCCTGTATCTGAGTGTGAGCCGACTGACATATCACGTGGATGCTAAGTGAAATCAGATGGTCAGTTCAACTGCAGACACCTCCTGTGTAGTCATCTAAAACTCAGAGATAAAACCCATGCAGGACAATTTTAAACTTGTGCTTGAAATACAGTATTGATCTAGCAGACAGCTTTCATTTAGTGGTATGACTTTAAAAGAAAATTAAAGTCAATTCTCTTATTCTTTAATATATTTCAAAATTTCAGTCAGTAACTCCAGGCTGGCTGCATACAAACCAACAAACAAAGTGAAAAAAAACACAAACCACAAACAACCTAGGAGAACACACATCGATAATTACTGCTTTGGAGGAATGTGGCAGAGTAGGCCAACCACGTCTAACGCTAGATCCACGCTCTCAACACAAAGCAGCGTGACTCCATAAGGCCTAAAAAGGGATTAGAGTGTCTTACAGCATTGTGTGCTATCATTATAAGATATATCATGAGTACATTAGAATTGAATCATGACCGCATGCACGCCCACTCCTGATGATTCTTTGTTTTCCTGTAGATTATCTGCAGTTACCATCCCAAATTCTTTCCAATATGTATCTGTATCCTTCATGCCCTTGTCTGTCCAGTCCACATCTCTAATATCAATTGTAGGGGTAAGCAGCATTGACAAGAGTGGTGAACTCAATATATCAGGTACTTCAGCTATCCAGATTACAATTATCTCAACATCTCTTTATTAACACTGCAGGATTAAAAATGATGTGCAGGGACAGAGCTTTGTCTTGTTGCAATGTTATCAGTAGTAGGCAAAACAAAATCATTGTGAGGTACCAGGCACTGGTTAAAACTATGCAATAATGCAATATGGTTTATTTTGTATGGGTTCTGTGATTGAGAGGGAAATAGGACTAGGAAACAGATTCAGAAGAGGAGAAAAACTCAAGAATGTATTCTTTACATTGTTTACCTTTGCTAAGGCATTAAAGGCAGGTTCCTTATTTTAAGCACAAGTCCTTTGAAAATAGGTCTACAAATATTTTTGTTTTCCTTTCAATTTCTCTGCTTAGTAAACAAATCCAAGCCCGAAAATACCAGGAATCAGGATAGCCAACGTAGGTGTTTAGACTTCTATAGAACTGTTCTAATTAAAAATAAACACATAAGTAAAATAAATGCACCTCACAACAGTGCATATTTGTAGGAAAGAGGTTTTGGTACTCTGCCCCTCTCTCTTTGTTACATACATCTGTGAAGGGGTAAAACTCTTCCTAGGCTTCCACAGATGTCGATTTTCCTCTTCTTCAGAATATGGTGTGAAGTCTGTTCCACTAATCCTACGCCCCTTATTCAGGGAGTGCAAAGGATTTTTTAAAAAACAAAACTACCCTCTTATCTGAAGTATGGCCATTTGCAAGCTCATTACACAAGACTATCACTGCAGGAGTCTCACCATTCCAGTTTCTGCTGCCAGCAGCACACCTGTGGTTTGAGAATCTGAGCATGGTCTCCAGCTCTATTAGTCACAAAACTGTCACAGGGAGTTGGAACTGGTGTACCATACTTCCTGAGCAGCTGGGGCTCCTCCCTTGCACAAATTTGACTTGATAGTTAACTGATAGGAGCAAACCAAGTGAAAAATTCCTGATTAGGATTTTCTGTTATAGCTGTGCATGCTACAGGCTTCTCTGGAGAATAAAGCCATCTTTACATATCCATTTGACATATTAAATGTTGTAGAGAGTCTGTATTTTAAAAATAAACTCAATTTTATATGTACTATACACTACATATGTGGTGTATATTCTATTGTTGCCAGGAAAAGTAAGCAACAGTAAGCCATGTAAGCATAAAAATGCATTTCACCACTGCCCTGAATCATTCAAATGACAAGGACTACATTATCTTCAAAAAATAATCATCTTCAGTGACTGATTATTGTTCCCAAAATAATAAGTAAAAATACTGTTTCTTTGCAATCTAAGCACTTCTAGATACAAATTCCCAAAAATTAACTCTGATTGTCCTTCCTTGATAAACTATTTTACCTTAAATTTTGAGTTTTGCCATTCTGCTCTCCAGATGTTTTACTATTCTTACTTCTGAGCAAGGCTGAATTCCTTGGGCATTAAATTTGATTCTCAAACACTACAAAATTTAGCATTTGGGAAATCTTTACTCTTGTTCACTAAGCTACTAATTCAACTCTAGTTCTCAATTTTACTAAGAACAGCTGGCTAGTGAAACAATTCCTAAATTTAGACTACAAGTAGATTGCTTGAGAAATAATTAGGTATTGCTACATGATTTAAAACAACAAACAGGCTGTCAAAGACTCACCCACTCTTAGACTCTTAGAAGGGGTGTGAATAATTACATACTCATTTCACAGTAACTTAGTTCAATCAGTCACTACAATATACAGCATTCTAGAAGAAGATAGCCGTTTCAAAGAAGAGCAGTGGCAAAATAGCAAAAGACCTCAGCCTTTCAGGTAGCATTTCAACCATTGGAAGACTGGATTCAGTCTTTATCTTATAAGCTGAATTTCTATTTCCCTCAAAGTTAAGCAGCTCAAGTCAATATAGAATTATCATAGAATTATTATAGAATTTTTCTCTTAAACGTCACAGAATTAAACATGGATACATACTCTGTGTAACACTGCAAGCCTGAGTTCTCTAAAGCACATAGAAACTTTTGCATACAGAGCAGATCTGACACAAAGCAGAATTACAAGTTCATTAGAAGAAAATTGTGAAACTTCCCTGTGTGCATTCAGTTGGTGTATTAGGAGTTCTGCATGGCTGTAGCCCTGACATGTAGCTAGGAATCCCAGCCAAATTACAAAATTCCTGACTCTACTAGAGCAAAAATTCCTAGCACAGAATGAACAGAATGCAAGGACTATGGCATATGGTTATTCCTACACTGACCAGAGTATGAGCACATATTTTTAGAATGAGGATCCAAGGTTTGGTTTCTTATAAAGAGTCCACAATTATTTGGTTATGATGTTTAAAAATGTTTAACTCTGTTATTGCTTATGGCAGAGTGTTCCAAATATTAACAGTACGCTATGTGGATCAGCCTTGACACCTAAAAGCAATTTTATCCTGAGAATTAAATCACAACATTTAGGAAACCTGTGGCAAAATTTGCCCAGTTTTTTTCCCTTTTTTTTTTTTTAAGTTAATGTAAATTTAAGATGAGTTAATGTTCTAGAATATTATAACAAGCATAAAAGAAGAACAGGACTTAATTTACCCCAGGAGGGAGAACTAAGAAGCTCATCTAGACATGGCCACTTCTGTGAACATATCTACTAGGAAAATATCACCTTTCACAGGCTGCAGAATCTGTGTGAATGTGAAATATAATATGAAAATCATGAAAGAGAAATCAAAGAAAATTTTAGTAGAAGGTTATAGCAATGTATCAAACATCAATATGTTCTGACACAATAGGTAGAATTTCTCTAAAATCCGCAGCTGTATTTTTAAATAAACCCATCAAATAGTGGTTAAAAAATACATGGTCTCAATTCAAACAATAATAAATCCAGAAAATACAGCAGGAAACAAATTACCTCCTGTGCAAATACAGACGTTCTGCATCAATTTTCATTTAGGCACTTCCAAATTCCCAGTCTCTACTGTTACCCATATATTTTTCCTATAAAATTTTTAAAAAGTATATCATATTAAAAAGTAGCTAGATTATTCAGATACATATTTCTGGGCCTATCACCCAAACTACATAAGACTCATTTCATATTGAGACCATATTGGGATGGTAGAGAAATAAGAGATTTCCCAGAAAAGGAGTAAATTTAAATATGCACAGAGAAATATTGCACTGTTACGGAAGGGCAGGCACAATCTCAGCTTGGCCCCATGGCAGTAATTATACAGCCTCTGGAAAGGGGAGCTGTGAAAATTCATATCTGTTATTGCCTCGGTCACAAACCTAGCAAAATTCTGACTGACTTAAAAAATGAAAATAATTGGATACTTGCAGTTTTGTGAAGGAAGGAAAAAGCAGAAGAAGACCGGAAAATTGAAATATTATTGCATAGGAATAATGAAGGTAACTACAGTAAACCTAATTTTAACACAGAACTCATTTAGTTTAATGCTAGCATTTCTCTTCAAGTTAAGCAAATCAGGTCAATATAGAATTGTCATGGGTTGGTTTTTTTGTTGTTTTTTTTTTTTTCAGAAAAACAAACATGCCACAGATCTAAACATGGATACATGTTCTGAGTAGCATTGCAAGTCTGAGCTCTGAGGCTCATAGAAACCTCTAGAGGAGAGAGTTCTAGGAACTCTTCCTTTGGAGAGGAGTGGATCAGCCCGCTCCCAAAATGTCATCCCTAGATGAGACTGCCACCTTCTCCCTCTCCTCCCCATGCTGAAGAAATTCAGAGTTTCACTCATGTGGAAAAGAAAAGGTGGTGAAAGCAGGCAAAGCAACTGGTCCAATGGGTCACCAGATATCCAAAAAGAGATTGAAAGAATGAAAAGATCAAAAATCAGTGAAAAGGGCATTTTTATCTGTTTCAGCCAGCTTAAGTTAAATCGGGATTTTTTCTGCAGGTGATGTGCCATATCATCTTAGGCAGATCCCACAACGTGGGATTGTGATGCTAAATTCAAATTTGTACACAGCACTCTCAGATCTCAGACCCATCAAGTATTCTGGTATTTGATAAAACAAATTTAAAATAATAAAGCAAATCAACATGGTGGCGGGTGAGTTCAATGCCCTCAATTGCAAAGCCTCTACAGCAGCTGTCAAAAAGAGTAAAGGAAAAACATGCAGCTAAATTTTATCAGCTGAGGTGGGGGTAAGTGCTGTCACTGAGAGAACATTGTGTGAGAATTAGAATACTAATAAGCACAACAACAAGTAGAGGTCAAATGCACAATGGATATCTTTCCCCAAGTCGAAGAAGTGATTTTTTTTGCCAGTTTTTAAAACATTTTAAATAACGTAAGAAGCTTGGGAACCTTTAGAAAATCAGAAGTTTGAAGAGTGAGAAAATATTCCTTTTCTTAAAAGAGTGACCTGCAGAAAGGTGAAGGGTAGGCCTTTAATGGAAATCTGGGGAGTTGCTCAGCAATGATCTCAGGAGAGCCTAAGGCTGTTCCATTTCAGTAAGCAGGCATGTTGGGTCAGATGTCTTACCCGTTTCTGAAATGTTACCTGCCCTTGTGTAACCTCTAATTATAAGTTTCAGTGAGAGTCTTTATAAACTACATTGCAACTGCCCTTATTTAAGCGTGGTAAGATTTGAAATGGTTCAGGACCTCTGATACACTTCCCTTTTTCTTTTGTGTATATCAGCCTTTTATCTTTCTCAACTGTCTTTTCCTGCCCCTATCTCAATTTCAATAGGATCCATTCTTACAAAACCGTTTCCTTCTGCATGGTACTAAAACCAGGGAAAAAATAAGTTGGAAAATCTACGTAGATAAGTAATAAAATAAATTAGAGCTATACAACTGATTAGCGATGGGTAAGCCTGGACTCCTCCTGCATGATAAGAAACAATCCATTTCCTTGAAACTGTACATCCAATTCCTGACCATTTCCCCGAAGCTGGATATTACTCAGCTCATACAGATCTACTTCACCATGCAACAATGTCCCCTAGTTATTCAAATACACAACTCAAGAGCACTGGGATTTGATGCAAGACCTCAGCAACCTAGTTCAAAAGGACAAAGGTTGGTAGGGTTTCTCCACCTGACAGCCTCCCACACACAGCCAACAGAAGCTCTGTGGTGAGCTAGAAAAACACAGTAACACACACCATATTTTATTTATTACTCAAGACAATGCGAAGTTGTGGTTTTCACCCCAAAAAAGCAAATTTTCATCAATGTAAACATAGCACCTTGTTATTTCAGCTATTGATTGTAAAATACTTTTGCACGTACAGAAAAACAATGTCAGAGTCTGCAAAACCCTGGCCATCATCTCTTTAGCTATTGAGACTGAAAGAGTTTATTGGGACAAAGGATGTTTCAAAATAACCTTCTGTAACTGCATATTCAAGTCTAATTTGAGGCTTCAAGTAACACTTGCATTTGGCTTGACACTTGTTTCTTACACATGTTCCTCAGATGGAAGACTGCCAAAAATACTTATTATTCCAATTATAAACAAATGGTTCAGCTTGGGGAACAATAGGTCTGACCCTAGGAAGCTTCATGCACTCCCAGGTATTTGTACCACATCGAGGGTTCTTACGTGCTCACTTCTTTCTGTGCTTTCCCTATGAATAGCATTTAAGCTAAAACTAATACAAAGCATGGCACACCCAATCTGCTTCAAGGTACTGCCTCACAGGTGGTGACATGATGACAGTAATTAGAAGGGTTTTGGTAATGTTTTGATGTCCAGCCAAATTTGTATGTGTCCCTTCTAGTAACTCCAGTGAGAGCAAAACAAGTTCAAAGCATTCAATTTACTCTCTAGAAAAATACTGCAAACTACTAACTGAGCAGACTATTAACTGAGAATTACTAGGAACAGACTTAAATTCACAAATATATGTATATACATATTTGTGTGTTTACGTGTGTGTATCTACCTATATAGACACAAACACACATAACTTGTCCTTTCAAACAACAAAAAGAAGGCTGAGACAAAAAGTTGTGACCAAAGACAGTGGTTGGCAAACACACAAAAGGGATAATAAGGAGCATTCATTTTCCAGTCTCCTGTCCTGCAGGCACCTATGGAATGCAGTGAATTAATCTAGAGTGCTTGCTAAATTCAAAATGAAGGCCTACAGAAAGGGTGTTGGCTACAGAAAAATAAATGAGCTGTAGAAAAAAAAATCCAGACAGCTGAAACACATGCTTTGGACTGGAAAAAAAGAGTGATAATGAGAAACTGAGACAGTTCAATATCTAAGGGAGGCAAAAACTAGAACAGGCCTAACATAACAAATTACATTTAAATACAGTGGCCTTGAAAAGAGGAGGCTATCTTTAAAGGAGAAAGAAAACACAGTTTTCCAGACACAGCTACCAATGCCAAAGGTGCTTCATACCAGCCCAGTTTGTGAAGTACCTCATGGCTTTCAAACAGAGCACATACACAAAACACCTCTAGAGTTAAATTGTGGTGAATACACACTTATAAACGTAACCAAATTATGCTCCATGTACAATAGATTAATTAATGGGAGTACTCATTCTTTACTCACAAAAGAAAACATCCATCCAAAAAGGAAAAAAGTTAACATGGATCTGGGAATTCAGTGGGGAATCCAAACTTCTCAAATGTTCTGTGCAAAAGGCAAAATGGCATAAAACAAAACCAAGCAAAATAGCCATTTCCAGAAAAAAAAATCAAATTACCAGCAGCTCAGCAGTTAAGAAACACACTCAGTTTGTGGCAGACAATTTTAAACTCTCCGTCTGCAGGTCAGGTCTTGACATGCTAGCGGGGCATGCTCTCACCATTTGGCTATGGGCAGTACACTCTCTTTCCCACCCCAATACCAAACAATATTTCGTTAGATTTTATCCCCTTCAATGAAATACAAGTTTTGACAACTTAACATGTTTCAAACCCGGTACAATTTTAACCAGAGACTTTCTAACAAACTCTTTCTCCTCTGATGAAATAACCACCGTGACAAAGACGAAAGAGGTGTCAAGAAACTGAGCAAACTGCTTTAGTCCAAGGTCTATAACTCTGTTTAATTGCACAACTTTCCTTTGAAAATCTCACCTTTGGGTCGTGTTACTTTTATGTTTCTCTTGCCTCCTTACTATTTTTCTTGTTTTTCTAGTCTTTATGTCTAGTTTTTATGTCTCAAATTGTTCTAAATTGCTCTTTTCAACTTTCATTAATATTCTCATTTCTCCTTTCCTCTTCTCACCATCCTTGCCAAATTTTATTTGCACATTGCATGCTCTTAAGTTGTTTACTGTATTTTCTTCCTTCCCCCAGCTCTACATCTCTCCTATTTATTTCCTTCACTAATTTCAATTTGGAGCATTGGAGCAGATCATCTGTCCTAAATTATCTCTTAAAGAGATAGAGAAGTGTTGTTGAGGAATAAGTAGCTTTCTATTTCTTATATTTCTCAGGAAAAAAAAATAGCAGATGTAGGAGCAAAAGGAAATATACATAGTGTAACATCTAGCTAATGTGCACAGTTAAACCCCATCTTTGATTACAGAGCTAAATGTCTTTCTTGCTTTGCATCTCTTTTTAAGTGATAGCCATTTATTTTCAGATTAAATAATGCAAATTTGGGCTGTTATATTTTTAAGATAAATCCATAAACTAAAATATATTAAAGACATTTCAATTCCCTTTTGTGGCAGCTTTCGTTCACTTTTAAGTATCCAAAGTGACAATCAAACCAGATTATTATATGGATACAATTCAGGATAGTCATAATTCCCAAATGTGGGCAGCCAAACCCACACTGAGACCCTTGGTGCCCTGTCCAGAAGTATGGTTAGGTCTTACAAGTGCAGCTGAAATAGAATAGCATGTCTCAGAGCTGGGTACAGTCAATACTGGTCACACACACTCGTCTGCTGTGGAAGCGTGAGCTGGCTGTGCTGACCCTCGACAGGAACACACTGAGAACCCCAGCACACAGAGAATCACACTCAATGATCCTACTACCAGTTCTTTTACTTTGCCCATAGATTTAAGATTCCTGCACCACTTATCTGTAAGCAAGACCTCTTCACATTTCCCTGACATTCGAAAATCTCAGCTTTCCTGTTCCCAGATGCCTGGGCATGAATTGCCTAATTTATTTTTTACCAATTTGGTGCCCGACCAAAGAGGAATGGGCAACTCTCTTCTAATGAGTTTCTAGGTGGTACTCACAGTAAGGAGTAGGATTCTTGTGGAATCTGACTAATAATTGGCCTTCCATAAGGGTTACTTTGGAAAGCAAAATGACACATTTCTTATCCTGAGATCTCTGAGGGAAAAGATCAGCTGAATTATTACTTACCATCATATAATTAGTCTGTCTAAAAGCCAGCACAAAATGCATTAAGTTTCTAAATACTTTATCTCACTGTTCTGCCACAAATGAAACTAAGTCCAGCAGATTGTCCATTTTTATTCCTGGAAGCTCTGCAGCATCAGAGTTTCATAGGAGATACCCTTCCTAGCTTTACAGAAATAATGGTCTTTATTATATCACCTATAACTTGTTGCTCTAGCTTTGCCCCTTGATTCCTGTTTTGATATTTAAATTTCTTATAGCAGAGCAAGTAAAAAGCCCAGCATAAATGCTGTTAAAACAGGTATGTTAAAGCAAGTTTCTGATTTCTAGCACATAGTATTTACTATTAATCTACTTTAACAGATTGACTACACTAATGAAAACACAGTCACTACTCATAATCTTTTCTCTAGGAAAGCCTTGAGACCTTTTCTCAAGGACATGGTTTGTATTCCTGGCATTACCTGCTGTATAAAGCAGATTCTTTCTATAAATTTTTGATAGATGCATACCTGCTGCTAATTTAATCCCCATAGTATAATACCCCATTTACTCCTTTTGTATCTTTAGCAGCTTACACACATGAATTTTCATATTGAACTTTTCTTTTGCCTTCATACTGGGTAGATTTAGGGCAGAAAATGTTTCCAGGGGCTATATGTCAGAAAATTCAATAAATTATTACAAAGCCAGTCATTTATTCTCCTACAGAACAAAATAAATCTGCAGAATAACATCCCAAACCATAGATTTTAAAATGGTTTGTTCCAAAGAACCTTCACCCCAACAAATCACAGACTACAGCTAGTACTTAGAATACCTTTGGTTCAAATGAGAGAACCAAGAACAAACATCTTATTCAAACAGATAAAAAGAATTTCCTATATGATGCAGTCCTGATACTTCAAAACAATAACAATTCAGAATTTGGACTGCACAATTTACCAGCTTCATTTCTAACAGGCAATTTTGCTGCAATTGTCTGTTTGGAATTAATAATTATGCTGCACAATACAGTTTTTTCCTTTGGGTTGTTGTTTTGTTATATGATCTTGCTCTGCAGGAAAAATACAGGCTCAGCAAAGCTTATCCATTGTTTTCTTTGAAGACAGATTACTTACAATGATCAATTTTAATGATATGCCAGAAAGTGTATGAAACTGAAAGGTTATGAGGTAGCAACCGTCAAAAGAGGATGCTCTGAATGCTGCAAATAGAAAGTATACATTATGGTTCACTTCTGTCACTGACAGCCAAATCTGATGGTGTACATTCTACATTAGGAAATCCTTCCTTTCCCTACATGAATTCAGAGGACTCTTTCATTTTTTTTTTTTTTTCAATTTGTGGATAACATATTTTTAGGAAGCTAGCCAAAACATTTTTTCTTCCCTTAAAACTACAGCAATTTTAAAAATCCAGATTTATAAGGGAATTTGGTATTATGAGGACAGTAAATCATGAACCACTATAGCAAGGAAAAAGGGAAAATGAATTTTTGTAAACAGATCATTTTGTGTATTTAATACACTGAAATGCCACAAAGTTCTTTGGTTTGTTATAAATAAAACACTAGAGAAGCTACAGACATGTTGCAGCACTCTTTGATCCTTTTGAGCCAAAAAATAAAATGACAGATGTAATACATGCTGGTCAACAATAACAATTTCCCTGAGACATGAAAAACTGCAGCAGCTGTCTCTTTACACCAATTTTACATGTAGTGTCCGTGCTATCACAGAACTAGCAGGCAACACTCCAGCACATGTCATGCTGGTGCTGATTTACCTATCAGGTCATCACCTGTCACTGTCAGTGCACCATCCCTAGAACTCGAGCACTGCTCTCCAGACAAGGTAATACTGAAGTGGAGTGTGGAGGTGACTGTCTCCTTTAGATGAGCTCCAGGATTTCTCTAGAGCAAGGATGTCACTATAGTACCAATTAACAGCTAGTTTACAGCCTTGATACCAGCAGGTAGAATTCCTGTAAATTATTCTCTACTTATACAATTTATCTCAGCTTAGAAAAGAAAGTTTCTCTGGATCCACTGCAAATGACAGAAATTTTACCTATTCATGTAATGGGTGTAAGTAATACCATTCCTGTGCTGATAGTTTAAATATAGAACCTTCAAGCAGAATCTAACATGATCTGCCAGTACGTCTTTGAGCCATTCTTTTACAGCTTTCTGGAGCTTATCATCTTAATACAAGAACTGATTCACAGCACATTTCATGCTTGAAGTGAATGTCTTTGCCACTGAACGTGCCATAACAAGGACATTGGATGTTGCAACCATTGTTTGATTATCCCCACAGCAGTACAGGAGATTTAGTCACATTAGAACTGTTAAAATGAACACAGCTAAGTGGCTTGTACTGCTTTAGAAAGCTCTATCAGAAGCAAATTAGCTGTTGACCTCTTAGGGCATATGTAATCTCTTCAAAGCTCTGTCTTCTCTCAGGTAGTTCAGCTGTTCTCTTGTGAAGGGGCCTGCTTCTCACTACAGCTGCCAAGTGTTGAATTTAAAGAGTAGATACAGTTTACAGAAGCCTTAATTAAAAATTTTTCAGAAGTGTGAGGGTGCACTTGAAACCTAACAAGCAAGATTTTAATCTCCTCACCTACAATAATCACTTCACAGCACGGGTGCTAATAGAGGCAGCAAGGATGGGAGATACACTGATGAACCAATTGAAATCAAAGAAAAATACAAAATATTTTCTCTTAAGCAGGGCTTGCCCAGCTATGACAACAAGAAAGTAACCAAAGGTTAATCTGGTTATTTTGATACGTCTCAAAGATGTTCAGAGTCAATACTTCATAGCAGTCTTGTAAACTTTCCTTGCTGTGTTGAGATTAATTTCAGGTTGGGCTGCTACAAAGGGCTTTGCCAAAGAAAAACTCAAAGGCCCCAAACATATCAGTGGATTTGAGTGCACAAGTCTCATTAACAAAAGAAATCGTGGGATATTCTCACAGAACCATATCTTTTCTGTTTAGTTTACCTGGATTCTTGTTCAAAGTAATCTAAAATGCTGCAACTTCTAATATTTGTCTTATTAGTTCAGTCCAAGACCATGCAACAAAATTGTCTTAAAACAAATAACCAGATGCTTTCTGTTCCATTGCTTAACAGTATATTTTCTGCATTGTAACACAGAGAAGAAACTTGTGAGAAACACACAAACACGCACACACACTGAACATCTTAGCAACCTGTGTCTGTTTTGGGACTTTGGGATTGAAATTCCTCCTCCATAAATCTACAATCATTGCTACACTTCCTGAAAAAGGAGAAGTTGCTATTTCTAACTCAATGGCACTACGTTTTGGAATATTCTTTCAGATCACCACCTGGACACCAACTCTGAAAAGCAGAGCAGCAGGTCTTGAATCAAAAGGTATCAACTCCAAATAATCCTGTTTGATAGCATGTGCATACACACCTCTTAATCTAGACATGTAGCAATTTTGATCACCATCTGCACATTAGGAAAAGTAGGGACCAGCAACCCACTGTGTCCTACTGGAGACCTCAGGAGATGGCATAGATTCAGAAGCTCGTATACTCAAATACAGCATAGCAAAGTGCTGGAAAGCCAAGGCTTAATTGCTTTTTGATTAAGGTTCTAGGCAATGCTATTTAAATATTGCATATATTTTAAAAAACATATTTGGTGTTGTAACAGAAAAACTTATGAGTATCATCTCTTCCCTACTTGTATAGTACAAGTACCTTGCTGAAATGAAGCACTCATTAACACAGAGAAACAGAGAAGATAATTGTTTTGCTTATTATTAGGGAAACAAACACAATCAATCCAAAAAACATGAACTCCTAATTTAAACTGAGAGTTCAAATACATCATAGAATCACAGAAGGGTTTGGATTGGAGAGGACCTTAAAGGTCACCTAGATCCAAGCCCCCTGCAATGGGCAGGGACCCTTTCCATTGCTCAGAGCCCCATCCAACCTGGCCTTAGGCAATTCCAGGAAGAGGGCATCCAGAGCTCCTCTGGGCATTATTTGTGAGCATTCCCATCTCCTTTGAAGTATCCTTAACAGTAGAGGTTCTCTGGTAAACTCTGTGGTAAGGACAGACAAGAGCAAGAATGAGAAATAATAAAATAATAAAATTCCAAGCATAAAATCTTCTATATTTTTCCTCCATAAAGGAGCAGTTAGTTCTGTGAATTAACTCTTCTATTTATGGAGAAGGCCCTTAGGAACCAAACTACTAAACAAATTGTCTTCAATGGTAGGTATCATTAACACCATTAATTTAGTGAGAAAAAAAAGCACCAACAAAACAGCAAAAGAACAAATAGCCAACAACATCTAGCACTATTTAATTAACTTCCTTGTTGAATATGTTCAACTCTGTATTTATTGATTCTCATACATAACAAGATGAAGAATCACCAGTCTTTCCACATACAAAACATAAAGCAGTCTGCATGTACTGAGAAAGATCAATACAAAGACAGATAAAAATGGCAGAACCCTCTCTGAAAGATCATCCAGAGAGAGCAGATGTTCTCTTCTGGTTCTATTTCATGATATATTCTTTACAAGAAAACCTACGTATGAATTTAATACTAACATCCATTTCTTAATGAAAGTCTTCATCAGTGATAATAATACTGTTTTGTTATATATTATTGTGGACTATTGAATACTTAATCATTATTATATATTAAATATTTAATGTATGGCTGACAAGTTAGGTCAGTACTAACACTATTTCAATAGATGCTAGATTTCAGTAACAAGTTTTATTGCAAGCAAGCTGAAATTACATTAGTATTTCATGTGACTCCCCTCTCCATTTTTATCTCTGTAAGTCTTTCTATAGCACTAGATGATGCTAGGCAGAGTACTGGAAGCAACTAGCTTGCATGTTTACATCTGTATTTACTGAGATAATATTGTCCTAAAGCCAGCTGCTTTGTGCTGTTTTGGTTCTTAATTGTAAAGTAAAACTCAGAATTGCAACAAAAAACTGTTTAGTTCACAAAGTTCATTTATCAACATCATTAGCCTGCAATGAATATTTAAGCTGATATAGCATTTTATGTTAAAATTGCCAAATTCACTCACTGGAACTAAAAGTTTTCTCAGGAGACCAACCTTTTTCAGAAGAAAATATGCTGTTAACAGTTTTCAGAGAGTCTCTCTCCCTTAACCTAGTTTCTCATGAAGACACTTAAAAGCTGCCAATCTCATCCTGGGTGGTGAAACAGGAAAAGTGTAATCAAAGTTTTTTGTAGAATCAGAAACCCACTTTCTGCCCTTTGATGCATTTTGAATAGGGAAAATAAAAATATTTTTTTAAAAAAATGAAAACTACCATTATCCATCTTCAGAATGAAGACAGAGCTAAGCAGTAAAGATATATCCACAATTATTACTTAAATCAGGACAGCACTACAGAAACAGATCTCCTAGTAATGAACATTTCCTAAATCTCTTTCATGTTGCAAAATCCATAAATTGGATTTCTTTCTGAGAAAATAAGCTGGAAGATGCTTTCCAGGAAGGCATCCAGTATGCTCTGTCCTCTACCAGACACCAACCCAAGGGACCAGGCTACAGCTACTTAAAACAAGACCACGAAAAATGTGCACTGAATAATCAGTTCCTCATAACCAACTTCTTCCTTCTAAAGATGCATGCATGTTGCACCAAGTTAACTGCATGAATATAGACTAGACATTACCTAAATGGTAGGACTTTTCTCCTAAAACCTGAAACCTAAATACCTTTAGAAACATTTTAAACAAGGAATCAGCTCTGGGAGACTTAATCTGAAGAGCAGCACTGAGTAGTATCCAAGGTCAAAAATCCCTATACACTTATGTAGCAGCACCAATGTGTTGAGCAAACCTTCGTGATAAAAGCCAGTTTATCCTCTGTTAAATTTGAATTCACAGATGTGATACACAAACCAAAACCTAGAGAAGTATACCTAAAATTTATTTTTGGGAACAAATGACCAACATGTATACAGTGCTTTAAGTTGCTTTTCTGCCCTTATTCAATTAAATCATAGCAAACAAAATTAAGAAAGAGCTACTAGTACAGATAATGTGTTTCTTCACTATTCTTTCCTGATAGAAAAACTCCTACCAGTACAGGCTGCATCTGTTAATGAAAAAACACTGCAGTTGCTCTTTTTTTAAATAGTAAGGTTTTCATATATCATATTTGGGATTCAACACATAATATTACAATTTATTCTACTCTTAAAATTTTTCACATCCTATCTCTGTCACGTGCGTATTTGTAAAGTTTTATAAATATATGTATTTTGATATATGTTCATTTGAAATAATCTCATATATTGAAGCTAGAAATCAGTGTATCTTTCAGAAGAGCACAAGCTCATCATCAAACCAGCAAGTCCTGGGGCAAAGCAGATCTCCAAGCTTATCACTTCAGCATGTAAAACTTGTGCACTAACATAGGCAGAGGACTTCCAGGCTTGGGACAGTCTGTTCCTGTCCATTCATACATCCTAAAGCAACAATTTACAAAGGCATTGTAACTAATAAGTTCCAGCAAAATGCTGCTCTGGCTCCCATAGGCTGTAAGTACACACAGCAGAATCTCAGTGCACTGAACAGTTGGAATACAAGATGACACTCAGAAAACTCTACAAACCTTGTGAAATTACTAAAAGATGTACCCTTTCTATAACTAGAATGATAGAACAGTTTGGGTTGGAAGGGACCTTTAAAGCTCATTCAGCTTTGAGCAGAGATATTTTCAGTTAAAGCAGGTGCCTTAGAATCCCATCCAGCTTGACCTCAAATGTTTCCAGGGACGAGGCATCTACCACCTCTCTGGGTAATCTGTTTCTGCTACAGAATTATATGTAACAAAAGCTACATTAAGTAGAGCTGAATAAAGTGTGTTTTGAGATCCACAGCCACATTCTGAAAAAGAAGATTATTTTTCTGGTTTTGTTTTAAAAATCAGATCTGTGTTTTAAATAAAACATATCCTCTTAGAGTGAAGAGTTGGTAAATTGAATCTCCCACTTACACACACAGCACAGAAAATTAATAATATACATTTCCATCACTACTTTGCCAACATATTTTCTTCTGGGATGGTGAGACATCTCAAAAACTAATAGATTCTGTAACCTCCAGGCTGTTAACTTGATATTTCAAAAGATCAAAGCAAATAAAAAATAATAAGCTAACACACACCATTTTCCTCATTTTGCCCTCTCAGTTACATTTTGCACCACGGCCCAGCTGCCTGGGTATTTACTGACAGAGCTAAATTCAAACAAACCTGAACTCAAACAGATTTTAAGCAGTATTTTCATCTATCCAAGGCAGCTGACACCATGTTATGTTGCTGTACGGATGTCTGAATGTGTGGGACACGAGGAAGGGCTTGTGAGTGCTGTGATACCTTCTTGAGGAAAATTATGCAATAAACTCAGCATCTATGCTTCCTTTTGCTTCATTGAGCATGTTTGAAACTTGGAAATCTGGGGGGAAAAACCAGTTGTGAATTAAGTAACATCCTTGTAGAAAATTCATTGTGCTCTAGCACTTTTTCCTACATTTTAGCTGGAGCACTGTTCTTAAGAATTCTTTTCTTAAAGGTCCTTAAAGAAATACTGCACACTATATCGAATAGTTTGCTGTCAGTGTGATGTCTCTGCAGACAACACACACCAAGGCTATGCATAAAGTAGGCGTGTCTTGCCTCTTGGTCTCAAGTGTAAAAAAGGACTGTGGGATAAAGACCACAGGACTAAGGATTTTATTCAAAAATTTCTTCTCATTGCCTAGACAAAACTCTTAATAGCCCTAAAGAAATGCAATTTCTGGGCTTGGGTCTCTGGTATTGATTAGAAGCTGTTGGAATATCTATAACACATATAGAATTACATCAGCTGCTAAAGCATTTCAAAGATTCTTTTAAAGGTACATAAACTAAAGGTCTGTGTAGATGGAGATATTTTGGCCTAGACATTGTACCTCAAATGAAGCTGTACTGTTTCAAGCAGTATTAACAAAAATGGCTTGACATCCTGAAATTGAGGCAGCGATGATACATTTATTACCTGATTATTTTTATAAGGTCAAGCAGTTTAACTAAGTAATCATCAAGTTAAGAAGTGTCTTTTATGATGTACAAAATGAGCTGTTAGTGTTTCTTCCCTACATTGGGCCATAATCTTCTTCGTTTCCAACTGAGGAAGGCATCCAAATTTATTTGGACCTATTCTTCAGCAGCAATATGACAAAAAATTACTTTTTTTTAAATAACTTTCATATTTCTATGAACAGTAAAGACTCTCTAAAGTTCAGGAATAATGGCCTTGGTATTCCATGCTCAAAGGGAAAGCAATTTTACTATATTGTTTGATGAGTAATGCGTACCAAAATTAATGGTGCCATCTAAAGTTCAGCTCACTCAATCTGTACCAATTTGCTTGGCAAACACTTGTTCTGTAGACAAATAGCACCAGGTCTTGACCTTTATAAATTAGGTCAGTGGCACAATGGCTCCCTGGGTTATTGCCTGCTGAATGATGTCTTGGCATAACACACAGATGCAGGTAATGAAAACACTGTTAAATACACACACTTCCATGAGCACTGGGGTGCAAACAGAAGAGGGACCTGATTCACCAATGCCTGGCATCTTGTAATGGGAGTAAACAAAGCAGCATTTCAGAAACCCTCTAAAGCACCTGAAGATCTTGAGTGAATTTGGAACTGGCTCTTCTGGAGGACATCAGGTGCTCTAGATTTGCATCTCACAGACATAAGCTGTGGCCTTAGAAAGGGAAGTCTCTATCTAATATGATTTCTTAAATTGGTGTTTCACCACTTTTAGATTTATTTTGAAAAGCAAATAAATAAAAATACCCTCTTATCTGCTACATTTGTTTTTATTTCTGAAATTAATCAAATAAAGTTTCTGGTACATCTTCACAAGAAAATAAACCTTACAAGTGTCACAGATATTTCAAAATGCTTTTTAAGAGATTCTTGCTTAAAAAAGAATTTTTTTAAAAAGTAGCTCTTAGGAGCCTATAACTCCTAAAAATAAATGCTTGTGCTACTTCTGAACAAGAAAATGAGCTCTTAAGGTTACAAGATTATTTGTACTTAACTTATAAATGACTCTACTGAACCTCACTTTTGCTGGTAAAACATAATGTGGTGTGAACTACATATTCCACAACAGACTGGTTTATCTTTCTTCACTTAATATTGGAGTTTCAATATGTTACCAGTATTTCAGGATATGCTGTGGTCAGAAATAGTCAGCGAGTTACCTTTAGGTAATAAACATTATTTTATCATCATCCTTGAAATGAAACTTTTCCTGATGAGCCTACTCCTTAGAATCAGCATGACAACTTATAAGCCAGGATGGTCTTGTTGGGCAGAATGATGATTGGCAAAATTTTGCATGTTCAAAATCAAGGACAGTTTGCAGAACTAAACAGAATTCTTCTGGAAGATAGACACTTTGGATATGCCTTTCCTTATATTTTCATGTTCCTGCCAACATAGAAAACCAGAAACCTCAGCAGGACAGCAGTTCCTGGGAGATTTGTATTCAATTTTCAAAACAAAACTTTGGTTAGCTCGCCTAAGATGAGGATTAACAAGCCAAACTTTTGGTTTCTTAGATGAACAACAATGGACCATATACGAGGAGATTTCCTCCAAATTATTTCACTAACAGAAAGCAGAAAAAGTTAAACATAGTTAATCTCCTCCTGTCAATAAACAAGTTTGTTTATAGGCTTGACTTTCTTCCAAATATCCCAAAGAACTTCCCAAATAACAATTAATAATGGTATATTTGTTTTGTTTCTACACTCTTTTCATTGAAATTATGAAATCAAGGGTTAACCAATGTGCATGGATACCATCTTAATGGTGAAATGAATGCAGGGGGAAAAAAGTCCAGCCTGGTCTGAAAGTGAACCTTATACATAACACTGTTTTTTTGGAGCAGAAGCCAAGAAAGATCCACAGGATTTTCCCTGCAGAGATGTTTTTGGAGACATTAATAAGAATAAATCTATTAGAGTTATGGTTGACTTTCAAGAAAGATATTTTGACACACGAAATTTCAAAACAGTGAAATACAAAATATTAGTGAAATAGAATCGTGAAAAATAAAATAGTTCCTTTATTCATCCAATATAGAAAGGGAGGCATGTTTTAAAAAAAAGAAAGAAAAGCATGCCCATTAACATCAACATTATGCCATTTATTGATGCTTTTGCTGCTGTAAATATGTCCCCCCATAAGGGAAGATGAAGTGCAGAAGTATGAGGTCCACTGAAAGGTATGGTTCCTCTAACCTCTTCCCACCTTTCTCATCTCCTCCACTAACCTTCTATCAGCTCACCAGGCCATCTTTGAGAACCAGGTTGAATTCCGGGGGAAAAAAATCAGAACAAACAACAGCAACAAAAAAAAAAAAAAAGAAAAAAAAAGAAAAACCCCAAACAAAAAAAAAAAGATCTTGAAATCTTCAGGAAAACAAACTAGTGAGACCAACATAGCTGAGATCAGTTAGAGGAACAGAAAGAACCATATAATGGGAAATAGCTGGAAAAAAAAGTAAGTTAAAACATCTAAGTAGCATATTCTCCATTACATTTTTCATGGAAGAAGTGAAGGTATATTAGTTTTATGGTATTACTTCAAATTATGCATAATCAGCGTGAAAGTGTTCATAATGACTAGAATCAGTATAATGATTTCTTGGAGGTTCACTCCTCCCTTATAGCTCAGCTAGCTTGTTGAAATCACCATTACCTTTGTCTGAACAGTTTCACATGAAACTTGCTTATATATAATTTGTAAAAGGCATTCATATAAAATATGGTGATTTCTAATATTTTGGCCAGAAATCCAAAGTAACTGAAGTATTCAAAACACTTTCAGATTAATTTAATCCAAATATCAGGAAATGGAAAGAGGATACAATTATTATTGTATAATTTAGGTTCAAATGCAGAAGTATATCCCTGATACAAGCAGGCCCAGGACCCCATGTTTGAGGAAAGAACATTCAGTTGAATATTTGCTACTGATACAGCCTCTGATTCCTTATGGAATTAGCTTTGGAGTGTTTAGTGAAAAGGCCCATAGCTATTGATGCTAGTTGCTGATTTCTGTTTCAGGAAATTAGCCAAATTACTCCCTTTATGAGCATAGATATGACTGCTCTTTCCCTCCTACAGAAGGAAGTTTCCCATGTCATTAAGATATTTTCTGCAGACACTCAGCTCATGGCTTGAGCAAGATAAACATCTCCAAGATATATATATTTAGAAGAACATCACACTCTTAGGACCTCCTTTTCGATTTTATCTGCTATAATCACTTGGTATACTGTTTGGGGCTAACTATTAGTGTATCTGGATGGGAAGTTTGAGAAATGAAAGGCAAGGAAAAACCTTCAAAATAATTTTTTAATACAGCACTCCAAACTATTTAATTGTCAAAAATAAATGTAAAATTACATTCAATATTAAACAGAACTTCTGGTGAACAGTTTGAATGTGTTTGTGTTTAAATGAAAATACCTCAAGAATAAAAACTGAAACTAATTACAGAAAAATGGGAATGTCAAATATTGAAAGTTTCAACTGCACTTTTTCATTAGGGTGTCAATTACCAAGCTTAGATTATATGAGAGTTTAAGCTTTTCTTTCTGAGATACACACTTGGTCACTTGACTGCAAAGACACAAAATTTGAACTAATAAAGGTTCAGACACTAGAAAGCATGTATGAAATCTAAAACTAAAAATAGCAAAAAAAAAGAATAAAAAGAAAAAAAGAAAAAGAAAATAAAAAAACAAAAACAAGACAGCTTTACGCTTGACAACTGCCTCAAAATTTTTTAATATGTAGCATCACTTATTATGAAAATAGCCATATGACTTTCCTATCACCTAAAAAGAAAACCAAATAAGATTATGGTTATGTCTGTATAGAAGACTACATACAATACAGAAAATGTAAAGCACCAATAGCACATAGAATAACCTGGAAGATAAAGTTCTGAATTAAGAGAAAGTCTCATTAGCTATTGTTGCTTATCCTAAAAGCCTACAAAATTACTTTGTAGGAATGATAAAATAGTTGATTACAAAATACACAGTGAGGAGATAACATGGAGATCAGTGACAACAACCAGTTTTTGCAGTCTCTCCCACTCATGCAACACATGACACAGAGTTGCATCTGCACAGAGTCCTGGCAAAACTTTCAGATATTTACATGGGTCTATCCTAGCTGTAGAAGCATAAATATACAGTGAGGAGAAAAAAAAATAACAAACCCTGCCTAAATCAAGATTAAACTGAAATGATCTCACAATGAAAGATAGCAGAGGACCACCCTATAATTGATCGTCTTCTGACATGATAGCTTCATGTTCTGTTGTGTGCCTTTAGAAACATTTGCATTATCAGCTTTAGCTAGATTTTATCATTTGATATTTAGAATCCAGAGAGTTGTGACAAAAAATAATTGCATGTAATAACAGTCATGCTGTACTGATCAGCACAAGCAATGTCACTGACCTGGCCAACAGCTCTTAAAGAGCTATTCATCCAAATTCTCCCAGAGAAATATAATAAATGGCAGTGTTAATCCACTTTGGATATTTTGTGGCATTACAACTCTTTTTATTCTCAAGCATTTCATTTTCAGAGTACTTACACTTTATTATTTATTATATTAATCAATTATTTGGGATTAAGTAAATTATTCCACAGTGGTTATTCAGACAGAACATAGTTCATTCCCACCATGTCCAGGCTATATCTCATCTCCTCAACTAGAGCTGCAATATAGAAAGGCAGGTCCTTAGCCTCAGTTTCCTGTTGTGGTCATACTCAGGTGAACACTGTTGCAGCACACAGTTCCCTGTGACCAGGCAACACTTCTACCCCCTTCCCAAACACATCCAGTCATAGAACAGACTTCCTGCATGACAGGCAAATAGCAGAG
Source organism: Toxostoma redivivum (assembly GCA_013397375.1). Taxonomy (NCBI): domain Eukaryota; kingdom Metazoa; phylum Chordata; class Aves; order Passeriformes; family Mimidae; genus Toxostoma; species Toxostoma redivivum. The sequence continues at coordinate 945,448 of VXBI01010201.1, read as the reverse complement.
TTGCATGGATTATACACAACCCAACTACTTGTCGAAATGGTACTCTTTTATTAGAGCATTTCTTTCACTGAATATGGACTTTCCACCTACAGCTTGTGATCACTTGCACTAAGGCCTCCTGACATTGGAATTTTGCTTGAACCCCATAAGATCACCTTCAAAATGCAGATTACAGTGGTTGCCTCAAGATACAGATCACAAGTGATAGCATCCTGTCTTCTATGCCCAATGTTTGAGTAAACTGGGACACCACAGAGAAAAGCTTCGAGTAGATTGATTGTAACAAATAAAAAATAACTACAAGACTAAAACTGCTAAGACTCTGCAAACATCATACAAAATGGTTGACCTGGTAAAAATAGGCCTTACTCTTCCCTTAAACAGCTGACTACACCAGAGTTACCCTGATTTACAGGGAAGCTTTACAAGGCTAGAACTGATGCCAGTTAGATCTGAATCTGGCCAAATGCCTACAAATGGAGTAGCTTCAGATGCTGGCTTAAACTGAAATGGCAGATGTACTATCACATGGCAATCAGGAAATTTGTTCTGCTTTCTTTCCCAAATTGCTACTGACCCCAGCCATATCCTTATGTCAATAAGGAAGTGTGAAAACAGGAATCTGAGGAAAGAGTAGACTATTAAACAGCTTTGAAATCTGTTTTTTAAACTGTGTTTTTTTCCAGCATGACTTAAATACCTAGTAGCCTTGCTTCAACACTATTTTTATGTCACTAAAAGCAGTTACTAAAAATTTGGAACATTTCCCCCCTCGCAGCTTCCTCTTTTATTCTAATCACACAAAAACTAAATAAAAATCTTTTCAGACACACAAGAAGGCTGAATGCACTGTAAATAACTGACCCATTTCAAGCTTTCTCTTCCATTGTGCCTAATTCCATCTTCCAGGGCAAATGGAGAAAAGACTGACTAATCAGAGAAGCTTTTACAGTTACAATGGACTTTTATGACAGTTGCCATGTACTGATGCTTTTCTAACAGCAGGGGCTTGGGCTAGCAGCAAAAGTACCTTGCCACTTTTACAGATGATCTAACTCATTGACCCACTGGGGGAAAAGCGCAGCTAAGCACACTACAACCTGTCAAAAAGTGGCCCTTTTGTTAGTATGAGAAAATGCACAAGTGAGTGAAAGGAAGGGTTTATAGATCTTAAGACCATAGAACCACTTTGCCAATGATTTTGTTATATAACTCCAAGAATTTCAGAATGCAGCTATTACCAGAAACCTGCAGCCTGGCTAAGGTGGCTCTGTGTGGTAGCTAATCTTGTCTTTTCAAGGCTTCTTTTTTGGGCAAGAAAACACATCCACAACAGTCATTTTGACAAAATTGTTTTATCTGCCCCAGGTTCTTTCACCTGAAGAAACCATCATAGTCAGCAGTTTTGTCATTAAATATCCCTAATATTCCCATCTCCAGAAATCTTTATTTTTTACAGCAAAGACAAGTCTTGAATGGTCCAAGGCCATTACTGGCCTGCAGGTAAGCTGCATAAACTGAAAATTTGTAAAGTGCTTTTTGTACCACAAAGACAAGACACACCTTTAAGTGTGACCGGGTCTCAGCCAAAATAGACAAATCAAATAAAGGAGGTTAGCTGTACCTTGCATGCTTCAAGAAGAGGTAGTCCTAATGAGTCCATACGGAGCTCCTGCTATGGGTTGAAGGGCAGTTGCAGATGACAACACACCCAAACTCTTGTGAGTGATGGTAAGCCTGCTAAACATGGACCAGAGACACAAGCTGAGCATTGAGACAGACACACACACAAAACTCATCACCAAGAGAGACTACAATGAAAAAATCTAGGAGAGTCATGGAGCACTGGGACAGGTTACCCAGGGTACTCAATAATCCCTCTGTAAGGAAAAGGCTGGGCTTCAAGCCAACCCTTCTATCCACCCTTGCTATGATTTCGGGAAAACACTGGGCTAAGTAGAGATGTTTTAGAGATTATTAAAAAGCTTTATTAACCTTTTGTCAGAGCCAGGCTAAGCAAGGAGGGGCAGGACACCCCTATGCTGGAGGCAGCCCCTCTGTCAGGCCAGGGAAAAGGAGACTCCAGGGAAGTGTCTTGTGACACTAGAGCACAAAAGTGTAATAAGATAGTAGTGTCATTACTGGGACAAAAAAAAAGTGACAGATAGAAGGAATTACATTAGTAAAATGATGTGAATAATTATTTTTTTCCAGGTCTTCTTGAAAAAGGAGTGAAACAGACAAACCTGTTACAGAAGTGAGGCACATTGACCCATATAAAAACTGCCATACAAAATGGGTTCTAGGATAGAAGCTTTGTTGAGTACCATCTGAGGGAAATGTTGGCTAGAACAGCTATGTGTAACAACTTCCTTTCCCAGAGTTATGGCTTAAACAAAGAATTTTCCAAGACAAATAGGTTAAAAACCCTTTTATGGGCTTAATACCACCACTATATAGTAGACATGAGTCACATTCAGAGGGACTTTTTACACTTTTAATATTGTAGGTTATAAACTGTATTTATTAAAGAAAAAAAATAGAATATCCTTTACTCATTTAACCTGTTCTTTCATAAGACCCGTTGCAGATAATAAAATTAATTAGACACCCAGAAGAATAATTTTCTTTGGATAGCCAAGGCTTCTTGGAAAAAACCCTTGGTCCTGCTGCATATCATGCAGATATCATGCTTATGTTGTAATATCAGTAGCTAATTTCCTTCATTGTTAAGCCCAGATCCTCTTCTTTGTTTCAATCAATTACACTATATCACTCAGGCTGATTGATGTAAGACAAATGTGTCAGGACCTTTCAGAGTCAGTCTAGCATCGAGTGATCTTCTGATGACACGGAGTGGTCGCATCGGTCAGTGTAGCTGTGATTTAGAGGAGTGAACGCTCCATTAGGCTCTCCCTATTTTTTAATCATTTCTTCCAGACACACTGGCAACTGCTCTGTGTGGACAAGGAGAGCAAAAACACCCTCCAGGACAATTGTGCTAGAAAATATGAGACCTCTCACTCAGCTTCAGTGATTGTAAACAAGAGATAGAGAGACATCACTCCATCAAAACTAGACTGCTGTAAGGAACAGTGGAGCTGGATCCAAGCCAGGGTGCTTTACAGTCAATAGTACAAGCCAAATTTTTTGTCTCATACAAATCTTACTAGTCTGTGACATATTAATCATTATTATTTAAGCAGTTACTTAAGTATTTCAGAAATTATTTAAGAAATTAAAAATAAGCAGAGGTCCGTCTTAAGAGAACGGGATGTACTGTGTTAAACTTCCTGCATGCAGGGAACGGGAAAGAAGAAAAAAAGACAATTTCCAGCTAATTGTTTATGTCCTATTCTTTGGCAGCAATGCCAATAAAAGCACTGAATAATAATCCTGAAAGGACCAAAACAAGAGAAATTACATGTTCAGCAGTTCTTGTTATTTGAAATCCAGTAGTGTGTTTTATTTGCTTTTCAGATTTACTTTGGTGTGGCCTTTCAAAAGGAAATAATCCTGTGAACAAAATATCTGGCCAAGAGACAAAAGGGCTGCCAAGTCTGATCCACAGGTGATGAGTACTTGGCCAGCTACCAAACCTTGGCTAAATTAAATACAATTAAAACAGACAAAGTTGTCCATCTGCTTGTACAGTTAATATAGACAGAGTGTAAAAAGGCGCTAATAATGACTAAAGAGAAAAATCTTACACTACATGCTGAAGACCAAATGTCCAGCAAAAATTTCTGCCATACAAAGCAAGCCAAAGCAAAAAGCCTGTACAAAGGAACTCCAGCAAAACACTAATATGAAGTGCCTAATTTTTTCATGTTTGGTAGAAATAAAGAATAAACAAATTTTTCAGCTCTTCTGTGAATGGCAGAATTTGATCCTCAAATCTAACATCTTTTCCATTTTAACTGTAGTAGCCAAAGGAATATTTAGGAAAATTCTTAAAGTATGAATCAACCTGAAATGAGCATATATACTAAAATAATGTGAGCATATTTTGAGTCTTGCACATACAGGGTACTTAAATTTAAGTCCATAAAAAGAAGTCGTGTATGAAGGAGGAATATAAATAATAAAACACATAACCACTTAAATTTTATATAACTGAGATTCAATCACTGTCAAAAATCTAACACAGTGTAAACAATTTTCCCCCCTAGTTTTCAGCTGCATGTATTCCAGCACATTCTTCAAATGACTCAATAGTATGGTAGCTGTGTTCTTTAACAGCAAGTGGGACACCCAAATTTAATTCCTTGCTTTGACTCAAATCCACTGATTTTACTCAAATCCCCTCTATCTGCATTTTACTCTACAGCTAAATCTGTTGTAGTACTGCCCATAACTAATCCATGTGTCCCATGCTGCATGTTCATATTCCCTGATTTCCCTGCACCCATAACACACTGGTTTAGGAAATCAAAGCAAAAGACCATTCATTTCCTTGCCAGTGTGAGGTGTCTCTGCTGGGTGAGATGCCTGAACAGGTCCATAATCAAGTGCTAGTGCTGGAACAAGGGAAGCAGCTGAGCACACAGCATATCAGGAATGAGCAGGGAAGCAGGACTGCCTCTTTCAACAATAGCCTGTGGTTCTGCCTCCTTAGTGCTATCCTAAAACGATATCTTTGGTTTCATAACTGTTTCAAATGAGACAGCTGTGGGTTGATGCCAAAAGCAGATTGATGCCTTGCTCATTCCTTTCCTCCTGCAGCATTCAGGCAGCCATGCAATGTGCCATATTTGAAAACTCATGCTGGGTTTAGTTACAATTTTGTCCTATTAAAGACATTTTTATAAAGCCAGGAAAAATGGAAATACTTTTTGGATATTCAGGAGCTTTCACAAAGCGATATTATTACTTTCTTGTTCAAAGAGGAGATGTACATTTTTAGCAAATACTCAGTGCCTTGTTAGCGAATAGTCATGGCTTAGAACACATTTTAAACACTTTAAGAAAAGCAATTTTTTTGTGATTTGAAATATTTTAATAGCTTCTTTTTTTTTTTTCTTTCCTTCCTTCCATCCTTAAAGAGAGGTACTAACTTGGGACTAAGCCAACATTATTGGGTGAAAATATATTGCCACCTCCAAGATGACCACTAATAGGGACTGGAGAATTTATCTTACCAAGTGCCCACAGATATCTTAAATCACCCCTGATATCAATGAAATTCCAAAACACCCAACTTTGTGCATGAGCAGGGCTCCTGCAACCTGAATCCAGCTGCAGAAAAAATGTCACCAAAAAAAGTCACTGCCAAGACATTGGTTTTTATTTCATGAAACAGTTAAATGGAGATGAATTAACCCCTCTAAAAAAGGGGTTGGCTGGCATGTTTGGTCTCCCATGGTCACTGAGCAGGCTGCACAAGCTCTCTGCTTACTGAGCTGAATACTGCTCTGGTCTGAATCACACTCCATAGTGCAGGAGGAGCCAGATTCACCCTAACACTTCCAGACCAGCAGCACCGTGGCTTTAGGTAATCCAGGCCTAAACTCATCAAAACCAACTCTAACTTACAGGTCTTTTCGCTCCTGATCTTTAGCAAGTCTTCCTTTAACACTCAAAAAGGAAGTGGGCAAAAGAAGAAAGGAAAGGGGAAGAGCTACACTCATTCCTGAAGTAATCAGCCTAAATATAGTAGTGTTTCATTAGACAAGGACATTTTACACAGATTTAGATAATTATCCCAAAACAGAGTAGCAAGGAATGCTCACTGTGAATAGAAATTAATTTATATTTAGATGTCACTAATTTCACTAAAAACACATAAGAAAATAACAGCTAACTCTTTTCTCTGTTTACATCCACAAGCAGTAGCTACTCATCTGAGATTAGGCAAGATTAGTTAAAGGAAAGTAACAGGACAACATAATGAGAAAAGAGAATTTTAGGAAGTTAATGCTTCTGGAAAATCCATCATCTGAGTGCAAAGCTAAAATATGCTTCCTCCCATGCCCAGCCTTAGTAGAGACAGATTAATTTCTTGGATCATTTTTAAAAATTTGTACTGAATCTCTGGAAAATATTTCCGACAAGCCCTTCTACTTCATCAAGTGCTCTAACAAAACAAGCATGGAAAGCAGCAAGTATACAGCATGACTTGCTTTCTGAAAAACAGACAATTTAGAATATTACCCATCCCTCAGGCTGGATATTAATCCCCATTTTTGAGAAAAGCAAGATTCTTATTAATTTTTTAGAAGAGTAAGGTTCTTATCTGTGGGTATGCTACAAGGGTGAGGAGGACAAGGTTGGCTGAGTTTTTTCTAAATGTGCCTATCTTCATGCACACAACTATCTTACCAGAGGGTTTAATGCATTCCCTTAACCTCCAAAGGTCTGGGCTTGCGCAAAGCTCCTGAACTCTGTCATTCCAACCAAAGTTGTTTATACCAGGGAAATTGCAGAGCAAACACACCAGTCATACCCTTATCAGTCCCAGCCTCACAGCTCTGCATCACTCATTTTTATTACTGAGCAGTTTAGGCTTTTTTTTTCTTCTTTTTAAGCCGTGCTAATTAAGAGGATCCAATGAAGCACATTGTACAATTTCTCCAGCAGAAACCCAAGGGCTACTATTTCAACTAGAAGGCAATCTTATAAGCAGAGTTATTATTGGTAAGGAGAGATTAGCTTGCCTCCAGTAGCACTGGAGTGCTGATAGCCAGGGGTACACACACACAGTGAGCACACCAGCATGGTATGAGAAACCAGCCAGGATTGCAAATAAAGCTGTGTTGCTAATGAGGAGCTGGAGGAATCGGAGCATGAGGAAGCACCAAATTAAGATGCCTTCTTGTCTCAGCACTGCTCACTTTAACTGCCTCAAAGGGCCAAGTACCTTTAAGTACCCCTATCAAGAGTATTATATTTACTTCAGGTCGTACCCAGAACTTTCTTCCCTCAAATCTCAGGTCACAACCTTTTATGTTTTGCTCTATGGCTACAAGAGCAGGTGCTTGCATTTCATATAAAAATGCTATTAAAAAAACAGTGTACTACACTCACAATATCTTCTTGTGGCAAACATAGGTGAAGTAAGGACTGATCTCCTCAACTGCCCACAAAATTAACACTACACAGTAAGACAATAAAAATAATTCTGGAATTAATAATAATAAACTATTAAATAATAATAAACTATTAAATAATAATAAATAATAACTGGAATTAACCCAATATTTGAAACTTTATTGATCTTTTTTCTCTAGAAGGCAGATAATTAACTGGAAAAAAATATTAACTGTAAAAATCAAATAACATAAAAGTTTAATCACACATGAAATACGTGTTCCACATGTACAGCACATGAGCCACAGACCTTACAAGAACACAGCCAGTGAAGAACAAAAACAGTGTTCTGAGCAGGAAAAATAGCAGGTGTTTGCCTAAGGGCTGTCCAATTTATCAGTACTTGATGAGACTATAACTCAAGCTGTTTCATTTTTATTTTGTGTTGAATTTGGAATCCTCAGAGTTTTAAATGCTTCTTGAAGCCTATTCTGTTAGGCCTTTAATTGATAATCATAATCTGAAATGGTAACTAGAAGGGAAGAGGAACACGATGGAGAGTGGACCTCGACATTCTCCAGAATGTATCCTTTGCTGAGGGAAGTAGACAAAACAGGACACATGCTTGGATCCCTGGTCACCACTTGTACCAATGCAAGGCTGCCTTTGCTGGCAGTGCACAGCCATCAGCCAGGCAGTGACCAGCAGCATTGCAGGAGCCACACAAACGCTTTCCTTTACCCCCCCCACTAAACCCACCTGGGGGAAGGAGTAACATCTTGCACTTCAAAAGGTGAACACCCATCAGAGACCAACCCTCAGACACCCCTACCAAAATAATCCCATTGTGTTATGAAGCAGTTAATGGAAAGACAGAAACTGTTAGAGATTAAGATAGGACTGACTAGTGTTTATTACTTCTCAGTAGGCTTCAAGTGCAACCACACTGATGAAGGGAACTCCCTCCGCACCCTCCACAAGTTAATAGCGTCTCGCCCCAAACACATCAGCTAACAAAGCTCCATGTCAATCTAAATTCTTTCATAATAACCCATACCTGGCCAAAGCTTTACCCTGCTGTTACTTTTGCAATGGGAACTGGGGACAGCTAAATGGGCCATGAGCAATCTCAGGCAAGCCTTTTCAGAGTGAGGGGGGAAAAAAGATTGTGCCAATTGACTGAAACCCCAAAGACTGCATTCAAACAGCCATAACTTGAAAGCCAAGGTCTGTGCAGTTAGGCTAAAAGCAGGCTACCTAAAATTGCTGAACAAAGCTTAAATCTAAACTTGTGGAAAGTACTTTCTTTTGCCCTATATTATATGAATTCTATGAACACACTTCTAATTGCTCACATTAATTTTCTACTTACAAAACTAGCCAAATACCACTTGAATACATAATTTTGGAAAATGTTAATGAATTGTACAATTACTAGAACTACAAATGAACAAATACGAGTCCCCAATGGAAATAGAAGACATCCAGTTGATGTAAACTTGGTTTATTTCCTTCAAACACTTGAAGCAACACTGACTTATCCAAGCCATGAATCTCTGTAGAGTTCAGACTTATTTACAACCCTTTTGCTGTTTCTTTTTCCTTTAGCCAGTCTTAATAATGACAAACGTGTTCTAGCTAGTAGATTATCCACCAAATATTCAACATCAATATTATTTTTTTTATGTTAGCTACTAAATGACCTCAAGAGAGAAGCAGTTTTTTCTATTTCTCAATGGGATTGCTTTCAGGAATGGGACTTGGACAATTTTAGTCCAAGCACTTGTACATGTAGAGGTTTGTGCAAATACTTGCATGCTGAGGTTGTACTGACCAGAATTTTCACAACCAGTTTTACTGATGGATTATTATTAATTTTATTCAGTTTGTTATTAAATAACAAATTCTACTGAAAACTAATCTGATCACTGTGATTACTCATAGAACAAATTCAATTTACATGGAATATATTTGCTAATGTTCTCTGCACTAACTACTAGATGCTATTTGTAAGACAGAGGCTGAAATATAGACAGAAAATAAATTAAACCCATGAAACAAGAGATAATAGGTGATTCTTCTATGATCCTCTCATTTTTTTCTGTCTAAAGATGACACTAAGCATTAGTCAGTTATTTTTGTCCTAGGGCATCATAGGGCTATTACACAATACTGGACTGAACAAGTCTAACATCTCAAAGCTGCAGAAAGATGGATATCCATATTCCTCCATATATCCTTCCATTCACTTCCAGCTTCATGTTCCCTGCACTGACATAAATACATATATCAGCAACTTCAGAAGTCCAACTCACTAGTCCAGTCAAAAAAATAATTTAAAAAAGCAAACTCAAGTATAAATAGGTTTTATAATAGTTTCTTGTTGGGTTACTGAATTTAAGCACCTGCCATTCTGCTGAGTCACAGAGCAAGGACAACACAGAAAAGGAAGACAGATCCTTGAGACTTGGTGCAGGAGACAAGTAGAAAAAAAGGGGAAGAAATAAGGACAACCTTTTGGTGACAGCAAATGAACTGGCTTAATAACAATGTCATCTCCCCCATTATTTCAGAAGGGAGTGCAGTCTTTTTGCTTATGCATATACCTGCAATATAGTCACCCAGCAAATATTAAATAGATGCTCACTTACAAGACATTTCCAGGAAATAAGCTTCTAAAATATTTAGAGACACTCACCCAACAAAACCATTTTGTATGGTGTCCTGTTTGCATGACAGGCAGAAAGGTATCTGCTAGAGTGGACATTACACTGAAAATAAGGTTACGTCTTTCAGTTAAAATTAGTTCTGCTTCAGTGTTTCCAGTTCCACTTCTATACACAAGATCCATGTATATATCAACATCCATAATGCACGCACTATCTAGACTAGCCAAGTATTTTTCCCATCTCCCCACTTCCATAGCCAAGAGAAACATTTATCAAAGCATCATTGTTTTGCCTGTTTTCAAGCAGAGCAGAACTAGACTCCTTTTGCTCTGAGAGTCACATTTACTCAAAATCATTCTGTTGCACCTGAAAAGCCTCTTGAAATAAACATTGTCAATGCTCAAATTGTCCAGAGGGCTCAAAACTAAGGACCAGATTGAGTGCACCATAGAAGACTAGAAGATACAATAGCAGATGACATTTTTTTCTTCTTACATTTGTCCTATTGTCACCAAAATTGGTAGGAAAAACTCCTTAATATCAATGTAGCATTAAGAATCAAGCATTATTTATTCAGTACTGGACAACACAGGGAAATTTCCTTCTATTGTGCATACTAAGTTCCTCCTCTTGGTTAATGTTTAACAGTATTTCGAAGAATAACCACAGTATTTTTTCCATAAGTTAGGCAAATTGTTCATCTGGTGACACTATGAAGCATTAAATTGCCTGGAACAGAGGTAGCAGCCATCCATGTAAGCCCAGCACATGCCATTTCTATGGGAAACAAATAGCCCAGAGGTGTCAAATGAGAGGAGAGGCATCAATGAGTCAAATACTCAGCAACCTAATGTCTACATTGCACTGCCATTTTCAGTTTTGCCACACAATTTACCTCAGCTGAGACTCAAATATTGCTGAGTTTTGCATACAACACTGGGGTAAAATTAGCTATTACATCCATGACCCAGCTGAAGCATGGAGCCACCCCTTCTGCTCCTCTCCCATCCTGTACTACACCATTCCCCACCTCAACCCTCTGGCAAAACCACCCATGAGGCCATGATATACAGCAGGGAATGCTCATTGATCCACTTCCAATTGCACACAAAAGCATTTCACAACTTTCAGCTGATTTTGGAAAATTTAAGTGCCTTGGAGGGTCTAATTTTCAATACAAAACAATCAGATTTCGGTTCAAATCTCTGAGTCATCATTTTTGCAGTTATACAACATGAGTAAAATATTTTAGGAGTAATTGGCCTTTCTTGTTCTTTCTAAACTAATCCTACTGATATGACAGTGCTTCCCACCGAGCTTCCATGCAATGAGATACCAGACAGGTTTTCTTTCCCACATCGATTCTGATCTTCTGAGAGACAGAGAGAGGGGGACAAGTCAATAATCCTCATTGTAGTCCCTGGGTATAACACCACTGGTTTGCTCCCAGTTGCATTAAAGTAATCCCAAACTGTTTCAGCAAAACAGAGCTACAATTGACCCTCTATATTGACCCTCAATGTACCAAAAAACTCATTCTTTACTGCCAAGAAGTTGTGGCTGCCCTATCCATGGAAGTGTTCAAGACCAGGTTGGATGGGGCTCTGAGCAACCTGGTCTAATGAAAGGGGTCCCTGCTCATGGCCAAGGGGTTGGAACTGAATGATCTTTAAGGTCCCTTCTAACCCAGGCCATTCTATGATTTTATGATCACACTAGAAGACATCTGTCTTTAAGAACTTTGTAATAATTCAGTGAAGTACTTTCTTATAACACAGTCCTTGGCTCTCCCTCCCTGAAGTGAGGAAGACAATTGCCTCCATTAATGCAAATTTTAAAGACAGGGCTTATAATTCTTCTACTGTTAGCAGTTGTTCATTGTTTTTTTTCAGTATCTTAACAGTGTTGAGAGGGGATGATTTGATAACAAAACAGATGCCAGGTGAGAAGCCTGGAAAATGGTCAGCCTGGGTTAATTAATTAAAGGGATGTCCTCAGAACACAGACTCTTGAAGTTTAGGGGTTTGTATTAGAGGATCTTTATGGTCAACTATTCAGCCTGTTCTCATTGTGTTTATCTAGAAGGCCTCATGCTAGAATTCATTTGACAAACAAACTGCCACTACTTATCTGGTTATTCTTGTCACTGATGTGACAAAATAATCCATGAAGGGATTTTAAAACTGTATCTGATTTCCCTCCAGCTAGCTGTAAGTCTCTGGCACTTAGGGAATAGCTGTATGGAAGTACTTGAGGCAAAAAATAAATGTAGCTTAATAACCTGAATATTATTTTTAAAAATCTCCACCTGATATTGAGGAGTCGTTAAAATTAGTCTGTCTGCAAAAGTGTAGCGTTTCTAGAGGAAATTTGGAAAATTTACAATTCTACTTGCATTAATCAAGAGAACTAGGAAATTTGGGATTTTGCTCATTTAAAAGAGTCAGGTAAAACATATTAACAGAATCAGGATTTAAAAAACACCAGCCTGAATTTTGAACTGAAAAATGTGAGAATTACTTACAGCATACTAAATTTATATTTGTTTAAGTTAGGCTAGATACACAGGTGTTGCCTTAATCTGAATAAGTATTTCTAAAAGGTTTTCAGAGTTATTGGGAGGTTACAAAAAGAATTTTTGTGGAAAAAATCCTGAGCTTGAAATGAGACCATAACCTAACTCAGCCTCTGCATGACCTCACCAGGTACAGAACCACTCTGGGCTGAGCCACCAAGCACCAGGCTCCCACCCCAGATGCACAAGGATCTACAACTCCTCTACACAAACTCCCAAAACACCTGGCCCAGTAGATTAACTAAGAGTGTGCTTATTTCTTTTTGATAGATTGAAATTTCCCTTAAAAAAAAATTAAAAATCAACTTATAGATGTGAGGTTGGATGGGGCTTTGGAATCTGCTCTAGTGGAAGGTGTCTCTGCCCATGGCAGGAGGGTTAGAACTATGTGATCTTTAAGGTCCCTTCCAACCCCAATTTTTCAATGATTCCATGCTTTACTTAGGGTACTTTGAGGTTAGGTACTTGCATGCCAACAGACAATCAGAGGGCTAAGACCCACATTTGTATTTCTTAGGAGAGTGCTTTTCTATCAAGAGCAGCAGGCTAATCCTGCAAATGGTCATCAGACACACATGCAGAAGGAGGCTCCTGCCCAACATTTCTTTGCTCCTAAAAAGTGTATATGAGTTTTATATGGTTTTCCACAGTCATTGGTTAAAACAACTAAGTTGTTTGTTTCCTAAATTTCAAGTCAAGATAAGGCAGAAGAGCATTTTTCTCTTGGATAATCAGAGGGGGAAGGGTGTGGTGACTGGAGCCTCCTTAAGCCCTTACTCATTTATTCCCAGACACAAGACACAGTCATCATCATCCAACCCTTGAATAAGAAAGTTTAATGGAAAGAAATTAAGACTTAAAACAGTGCCATACATATCTGTAAGAACTCTCAAACCTGGCAGTCCATCATTGATCCTTGCAAGGCTGTTCAGCAATCTTTGATCATAAGTGTTTCCAACAAGGGAGAATGAGCTACATATGAAACATAAGGATATATATGATACTTATCTGGCATGAAGTTAATATTGTAATTGTTTCAATAGAATTGCTTGAATTATTCAAACTTTCTTTTTCTCTTATTTATGGGAGAAAAAATCAAAATAGAGATAGTATCCTTTTTCCTCCCATTGTTAATATTTGATGCTAGAAACCTTAAATATTTAGGTATGTCGGGCAAAGTTATTTTCTGTCAAAATGGTCTCCCTTCAGAAGAACAGCCTAGTCTTTTTTTAGTTACTTCTAAAACAAATGGATGATTGAACGTTTTATTTTTATTGCAAAACTTGCTCTTGGGTCTTGTTTCCACTGGCAGATATAAGACCATAGGGCTGCGAATATTGCCTAAGACCTTTCTTTTCAGTTCAAAGAGGTTTTCTAGGGATAAAAAGAAAAAAGTAGCAATCAAAATTTTAATCATTAAATCAGTTTAGTCAGGTTTTGATGCAAAATTAAGTACTAAACAAAAGAACTAGACCATTAAAGCAGAGAGGCACAAAAACAGTGCTGCTGATTTTTTTAGTCTTGGCCACAGAAGCTCTTTCATTACAATGTATGCAAACCAAATATTTTTCTGTAATGGTTAATATGTGTCTCAAACACATTTCCCAGTTTTGCACATGTATTTTGTCAGATAGCACCAACCTGTGCTGCTCTGGTGTGACTAATAGTCTAACATGCTACTCAGGACAGCTGAGTGGGTTACTCACAAGGTAAGGCTTCAGCCAAGGCCTGGAAGGAAAACAACAACTCCAAATTGAAGAAGCTCAGCAGAATTAAGGTTGTAGCATACCTGACTCTACCTCAATACCTCTTACCCTGAGTAGACATATAGTTTTCTCTTCCTGAGCATTACATTAGTGAGTTTTAAGTAGTTAAGCACCAGTGACTCAAGCTAATGCCTGCTCCACATCCCTGGTATTTGTGGCCTTCTGAGACATCCAGAGATACCACAAGCAAACGCTATCTGGCCCATACCATCACAGTTAAATTACATGGCTCTTGAAAACCCTATTTATTCTACATCTCTGCAGAAAGATTACCTTCCCAAGGCAGCATGGGCAGACAGGAATGTGTGCCTGCACCATAGGCACGTTGCCACATGGTCTGACAGAGCACATCTCCAGCTTCCTTTCTTGGGCAGGGGTAGCTGGGTCAGCTACTGGGAGCATCTCCCATTGTCCCACACTTCCCTTTACAATGGCTGTGCCTTGTAACAGGGGCAGCCACAGGGGATGGGAATCCACACCTCAGCTGCCAGAGTTCGTAAATGTTCAGTGTAAAATGTGACAGTTCAGATCCAACTAAGCTCCTGTCCAGCTCTCCTTCCCAACCAGGACAGACTCTGTTGGGCATCAGGAGCCAGAGCCATTATGAGTTTAAATTGATATTCCAGATTATGATTTGAGGTAGTTTTCGTGTGGTTATATTTTGCCTTTGCCAGCTCCACCACCAGAAATGTGGACACCAGAAATTCCTACAGAGGAGCAGAAGACACTGCTGCAGGTAGTAACTTCTTAAACTGCCACAGCAAATTCACAGCACATTCTTCAAAGTCATCTGTGGAGCCCTTTGTCTCCCATATGCCAATCCTAGGCACATGATACACAATGATTAAGATTACATTCAGGAGAAGACAACACATTTAAATCTCAGTTGCTATAGCAGCAGAGAAATGGATTGCTTCTTTTCAACTTCATTGTAGAAGCAGCACAGACCACAATCCAGCATCACTAATACTACTTGAGTATGAATTCTTTTCATGCCAACATGATACCCTTAACATTTTGGGTTTGTACACACAAACAGCAAAGTTGCAACTACACCCTGCACAGGCGTGTCTGAGTCAACTTGAAACCAGCTCAGGGCACTGTTGTTCTGATGCTTTAAGACAACACTGCTATGAGAAGTAGCAAGCCATTCTCCCTGCTTTCAATCCAAACTCCGTATCAGCAAGCAATTCAGCTCAGCAGGCATCTGTGCCACTCTGCTGCTGGCTCAAGAAAAAGGATAGGACTAGCTTAAACTTTTCTTGGTGAGTCAATGGATCTCTGGATTTTGGCAGGAAATCACACCAACAAGCAACAGCAATGCTTCAGCTTTCATGTGGAAACAGATAAAAAGCTTTCTGGAGCTCAACATGCTTTATGTTGCAAAATCCATGTTTTTTAACTAGCTTGCCTAACTCAGGTGTATCTGGACAAGCTGCAGCCCTCTTCTGACTACAGTGAGAAAAAAACATGGTGACAAGATGGAGTTCAAATGCCACAACCCAAGTTAGAGACATGTCACCTATTGTATACTGTAAAGCAAACAAAAAGAACAAGAAACAAAACAACCAAAATAAACATAAAAAACAAACACCTGAAAAACAATTCCTCTTGCAGAGTTCAGGGCAGATACTGGACAGCAGTAATTTTCATTCCCAAACACTGGTTTTGTTCTTTTAGTTTAGAGAATCTCAACTTCTTCACAAATCTCTTCATTATACTCTGGCATTTCATACAAAATGAGATGGACATATTTTGTCAGTGTCCCACTCTTTTTACCAAGAATCAGTCAAGGACTGGAGATCAGAACTGCCACTCCTCTTTGGTGAATCTGTTCCATATAACATGAGGTTAAGTACATTCCATCCAACTTACGTTTTTCACCTTCTGTCAAGGATCAGCTCTCAAGTACTCCTACCTTCCCAGGTTTCCTTGTTGGTTTGTTTTTTAACAATCCTAAACAGTATGCCTGGAGGCAATAGATAGATTGTAAATGCCATAGCATGCCCTTTCTATCAGAGGAAACATTAGTAAGGTATGAACAGCCTGTGAACATTTTAGTATCTCCTCAGACCTGATCTAGAACTCTACTCACATAGCTACTGAACTCAATATCAAAATTTTGTATACCCATCCTGAATTATACAGTATTTGTATTTGAGGGAGCCAGAGTCCCAAGAACTTGGAAAGGAGTCTTTGTACAGGCAAATTTATTTTATTATTTTCTCCATTAAAAAATCTTCTGTTTTACCCCTAGAAAGACAAAAATACACACAAACACAACAGAACTCCAAACAACAACAAAAAACCCATTTTGAATGCTGAAAAGGAAGGGGAAGGATCTAAGACATGTAGGAGCTTCACAAATTCAGCTGCATGAGTTAATGTTTGCATATGCTAAGAGATTGCTTCCTTACATGCATTTCATTTGAGATTTCTCCCTCTATGAATTTTAATTTTTTGGTTTCTTATTTTTAAATTTTGCATTAGATGAATTCTAAAAGATGGTTGTGATGATGTGCACATCCAAATCTGAGCTGAAATTGTTACTGCACAAAACCTGATTTGAATGGAGTTGCACAGAAACCTTTCTGAATCAAGCTCTTCATAAAATAATAGTACATACAAAACATCTGTTCTAATAACAGACCTTACCCTTTGAGGCACTATATTTTGTTTTAGGTCAACAAGTGATTAATTCCATTCAGTGATCTATCTTTCAGCCATGAAGTATTCTTAGCTGAAAGCTTGTTTTTATACAGTCATTTTCATAGAACAGTTATTTTCAACTGCTTGAGAGTTCATATCTTTAAAAATAAAGTTACAGATGAGTCTGCACAATCTTAAACAAGTGCATTTTCAGGTGAAATTTGACATAAGATGCCTGAGAGGCTTGCCTTGTCTTCACCATAAATTGCTGATTAATTCCCATTTTTGCTACAGGCTTTGCCAAGTGGGTAGTTTGGCACATCTGAGCACATGAATCAGAATACAGAAAATCTTGGTATAAAGAAAAAGTGTCTGGGATTTGCAATTCCCACAATGTCTCTTCTAATTGCGTTTTTACCCCAACTGATTTGCCTGCAATTAACAGTTCTGCCTCCCCTCTCTTTGGCACTGATTTAATTTCTCAGGAAGACAGATTGTCACAAAAATTGCTCTTGGCTGAAGGATAAAGACCCAAGTGCCCTCAAAAAAGGGCAGGGAGAAGAATTCCTTCCTCTGGCTTTTTAGCAGTGTAATAATACATTTATGCTCATATCTTTACAGAAATGAAGGCCAGGGGCTTCCCTGGTGGGTAGGCATTATCAGTCAGACACTATCATGTTCCCCCAGACTCCTCATCTCAGACCTGCATGGTTAACACCCCTTAGTCATTTAGTACAGCCTCATTTACATGGAGCACAATGAATTACATTGACTCCAAGGTCTTGACTATTCAAGAGCAAAACTAGACAAAGTCATGTACATCATTTGTACATTTGAGTTTGGCTGGAAAAGACTGCTTTAGTGAAACAGTTTTGGTTATTTCCAATTAAGAAAATTCAACTTTCTTCAACCCTTACTACACTCTGTTGATGCCAGGTGCAATTAGTCCATAACAAAAGGACACAAATAGCAAAAAAGAAAACTCAGTAGCTGAGTCACAAGCAGCTTCATTCCCCTTTCTTAAAATGCAATCATATAGCAAAGATAATTTCCTCCTACAGTGAGTTATTTTAGACAGCATGCTGCAATGCATGTGATGATAGTAGAGCAGAAAACAACAACAAAATCTAAATACATTCCTTGACCAAGTAACCATTAGATAGTTCAGTCTTATCATCATTTCCTTTCATTCTTAGTCAAGAAGTTCCTATTCAATTCAAGAAAAGACAAATGTAACATCTCCTTGTGTTTTGCATCTGATAATCATGATAAAACCCATACCATGGTCTCAGCTTGCAACCCCAATGGAAGAGATCCTCCAAGCCTCTCCAGCCCAGTTTGAAGTTTACCTTCAACCACAGTTCTCAAATTTAACCTTCTATCCCACTTCAGACAACATGTGGTTGGGGACTGTTGTTTAAGAAAAGCTCCTGGAGAGTCTTCCCACCTCCAACATTGAACAAGACTGTGAATGTGTAGAAGGTGAGCAAAGAATGCTTTTATGAGTTAACAACAGGGCAGGTACAAAATCTAAACAAGATCAAACGCAAGTAAACAAAATCCCATGTTGGCAAGAAGAGGTCACTAAGAATGGGGTGGCATCACCTGTCTCTGTTTCAACCACAAGAATAATGAATAAGAACCATAAGAACTCTAGAATGCATAATTCAATTCCATAAATAGTTTCTTTCTCCTCTAAAACTTTTATCTTCTCTCTCTCCCATGCACCTACTGTTGCTTTACTTGGAACACTTAGTTCTGCATTAAAAAATAATAAAAAGCAGTTTTGATAAGTGATCTCAAAGCCTATGCTATTTCTGTAGCAAGCAGGGATCAGGCAAGATTCAGGATTAATAACTAACCAGATCAGATGCAGTGGGAGCCAGTCCCCTCTCCCACTCTGCAGCAGGCCAGAGACAGGAGGTACACTTCAATGAGGTTGGCAGCAGCTACTACAGCAGGGTGGGGAAAATAGAATGGCTCACTGCATGCCAGCTTTAAAAGCAAACCCCCCAGGGTGAGCACGCAGACCAGGAGCCTCTTTCAGTTTTGCATGGTTCCTGATTTTGCTCCCAGGACAGCCTGCTCCTCCCAACCAGATCCATTTGCCTGCAGTGCCATGGACACCCTGATCTCCCTCTCCCTCTGGCATTGCAAATGGACACCTTCCAGCTACACCTGGCTAAAACAACCTTGTGTTCCTTAGCAATATCCATCACGCTGTTATGAAAGGCATTGACTGTAATTCCTTATCACAGCACTTAGGTCAGAAAAAAATTGCCCAGGAAAGAGCTAATTATCTTGCCAGGCCCAGAGAACACATGCAGTAAAAAAGAGAGGAAAGCCCCTGGCTCAGGCCAAGATCTCAAGACTCACAGAAGTTCAGGAGAAGTTGCAATGCCTTTCTCCTCCCATACCAGGCTGAAAAGCCATCCTGCACTCACTGACAGTCTGGCAGTTCATGCCATGCAAGGATGCTGCTGAGGCATTCAGGGAGGCACTCATCCTTACAGCTCACGTTCTCACATGCCAAACACTGTCCCAAGTGCTGTCCTGACACAGCTGGTAAAAGTGGGAGTGCAGCAGGGCACCCATCTGACAGTGACCTTGGTGTTGGAATTGGAGAGGAAGCAGAACCTGGATGGGTCACTTGGTACCAGCCCACACCAGGAAAACATCAGAGATTAACTGATCCAGGAAAAAATGGCAAACTCAGCAATACTCCCAGATACAGGCAGTTCACTAGGCTGAGGTAGAACCACCACAGCCACATCCAAGAAAAAACATTTACTACTGCCATCATACTACCCCTGGCAGGCTCAGCATCTGAAGTGACAAGCTTTTTTCACCCTTTTCCGCAGAGAGGAAAATTACCTTCCACAGCCTGGTGTCACTGTTGGTGGTGTTCTCACAAACAAAGGCTAACCTCTGAACTCACAGTGCTACATAGTGTATATTTGGAATAAAGCAGTCACTCTTTACCAGTGTTTTGCTGTCTAATCTGCACAGCACATGCAGGACTTTGAGCAGGGAAAGCCCAACATGTCTATATTTACACATGCATGAGGAACCACTCAGAGATCAGCTCTGCCTGCAGTGAGATGGGGAAACAGAGGTGGCAAACCTCCAGAGGAGCAGTCCTCAGCTGGAGAGGCTTCCTGGAGAGACAGGATTTCAGGCACCCCCTAGACCCCAGGCTGCTTTGGGAGCTGGATCATCCCCAGCATGCTGGTTGGACTGGGGCAGAGCTGGTTTCCTTTGCAGTGTCTGTTATAGGGCTGTCTTTTGGATTTGTGCTGAGCACAAAGTTGGTAATACAGAGATGGTTTTGTTATTGCTGAATCAAGGCCTCTTCTGCATTTCCAAGTGCCACACTGGGAAAGGGACTGGGAGTGCATGGGAGGTTAGAAGGAAACACAGCAGGAGAGTTGACCCAAACTAACCAAAGGGATATTCCACACCATATGACATCATGCTCAGCATATAAAGTAAGGGGAAGAAGGAGCAAGGGGGAATGTTTGAAGGAAGTGGTAGCATTTGTCCTCCCAAGTAACCATTATGTGTGATGGGGCCCTGCTCTCCTGAAGGCTGAACACCTGCCAGCCCATGGAGAACAGTGAATTAATTCCTTGTTTTGCTTTGCTTGTTTGTGTGTGGCTTTTGATTTCCTTATTAAAGTATCCTTATCTCAACCCATGAGTGCTCTATCTTCTACTATTCCAATTCTCTCCCCAGTTCTGTTTTGAGGGAATGAGTGAGTGAGTGAGTGGCCCTGTGGGGTTTGGTGGCTGACTGGGGTTAATTCATGACACATAACCTCAGCCTACAGCAGTGGAGATACTCAGCCAATTGATAGTTACTGTCTGGTCAAGGCCACCAAGGCTACCCACGAAAAACTGAAGCACTGAAGCCTCTCCCCATCTTACCCCTGCAGTCAGGCAGTGGGAAGAGGCTGAAGAGTGGAGCAATAATATTTTCTTAAATCAAGAGTTTTCCCATAAGTTTGCTATAATGGAGTGCTCAGAAAGCAAAGGTCAGAACAAATGTCTGCACTGAAAATCTATAAAGAAAGTAAGTTTAAAAGACACCAAAGGTGACTTTTGCACTTTCTATCCAACACCATGTTTCTCCTCCACATAGTTCTGCTTCTTTCAAGACCAAAAGCAGAAATGTCACAGTGCCATCAGACCACTATATTATCACTTACAGCACCTTTTTATTTCAACATCTTCCACTCTCTGTCTCGGAAAACCCTTTTCTCTTTCTCTGAAAATCTGTTTTACTACCTCAAGAGTGCTATATCCAAGTTCAGTTGCAAAAATATTTGGAATCTGAAAATAAAACCCGTATCAGGAAGGATCCAAAATTACCCAGCCACCCCAAAGCAAAACTCATATTACTTTCTTTTCACTTCCCTTATGAATATAACTGAGCAGTTCATAACATATTCAGACGTTGAAAAGGAAAAAAAGATTTTGTTATGCTGTACTTGTGGGGTTAATAAATTAAGCATTTTAAGTTAAAATCAGGTCTGTTTTAACTTGGCAAATGCAGAGTTACTTTCAGGATTCCTCAATTCATTCTAGTAAACATCAGTGCAGTCAAACATTATCTGTTAAGACCAAAAAAATTAAGTGCTTCACAAGGGCCCTTTGCAGGAAAGCATATTGAAGTGATACATTTCTGCATTTTTGCTTTATTAAGAATCTGGAAACCAATGCATATGTTATCACATTACTGTGCCTTTTACAGGAAGACAGCTCAGGTTAAAAACCACAGACAAGATTAAGGCCTACATCACTACTGCAGTTAGTAAATGACCTGCCCCAGGCTGACAATCCTTTATAAACTTTGTGACCTCTTTGGAGGTTTTAGATGGGACCAACAGTCACCTGGTATTAACATTAAAACTTTAAAGGGAACAAAGAAAACAACCTAAATTATCACCCTTTTTATATGCAAACTATGGTAAATTGGGAGATAGCAAAAGCATCCCCATCTGAATTGTTTTTCTTCTTTGAATGCTGGCTTCGTTTCCTTGCTGCTCAGTACAGTATGTTCCATCTTCCACTGTTTTTTTTTTAGAAGATACATAGGAGCTTCAGAAAAACAGCACATGCTCACAGAGAAAAAAAAATCTCAAGGGACTGGCAGATACTTGTATTTCTAAGCAGCAGCGGGGTTTTCTAACTACAAATTGTTCAGATGTTGTGGGTTTGACAGAATCTATTCCAAGCTTGTTGTTTCCCTGCTCTTTTTCTCAGATTTAGAGTCTCTGATGAATGCTATATGTACCAGCCCAGATGCTCTGTTCTAGCTATAAAACAGTTTTAGTCAGCTAACTGGATAAGAGAGCCTAAAATAGTGCAGCTCTTTACTCTTTATCAGCTTAACATTTTCCACTACACACCCCTAGACTCCCAGAAGTACAAACCAGCCTGGGTACAATTGACATACATATTCTGGGGTATTGTTTAATGTTGCCTTAATATTGGATTGAAAGTAACTAGGATTTAACTCTTTGTCCTGTCATTCTAAATAGTGCCCAAATATCACAGCTAACTGAGTATTTAACTATTACAGCAGTTACTTGCAAATTAACAGACTATTTGTAAGGATTTGACCTTTCAGTTTTAGAAAAGACTGTTAGGGGATTTGTGCCTTGTGTCCTCAATCCAGTTCTGTTTTCTAGACTCTCTCTAGACACTGGAACAAGCCTTATTGTTTTGTTTATTGTTTTTTAATCTTTACTAAGACCATTTCTCCAAACCCCTGAGGTCAGAAGCAGAGATCTAAAACTCTCCAGTTCTAATCATTGCAGAATCAAGTATCAAATAGCACTTATTTTAAGAACAAAATCATTTTGACACGTTGAATCTCTCAAATCCCTCGTGGCACCATGCCTTTTGGCAAAGCTTTCGACACTAGTCATGCCAATAAAGCAGTTTGAATTGAGCTGCCTTTTTGTCCAATCCCACTAAAACCATAGTAATTGGTTCAGACAAAGAGGCTCAGCTGCTTCAATGAGGGCTAAAGCTACCAGTCAATCTTGACAATGGCTTTTTTTCAAGCCTGGCAAAATGAAATGTAATGCAAATGTTCCTATTCTTGTTACTGGCCTGGAACATTTACATCTTTCCAAGCTGTCTGATTTTTCATGTGTGTTCACATTCCAGGACGTGTTGACCAGTTTCAATCAAATGTACCAGAAGGTGAAAAGTTCCACACGTTTCAGAGAACATAAAAGAAAGTCTCATTATAATCCAGAAATACTTATAGGAGGAAGACAAATGCCTCAAAACCAGAAAAAGACTCCCTCAAGCTCAAACCACTTTAATCAGAAAATTCATTAAGAGACATAAACCTAAAGAAGCTGCGACATAACAGCTAGACTCTTTGTCTAGCTGGAACTATTTGACTTAGCAATAGGTGAGTGGTTTTTCCTCCTTATAGATTTTCCATCTCTAAGAGGGATTGGATACTACTGTGCTGACTTCTTATACAAGTAGCAACACCATGCACATTCACCTTGGGCACTCATAAAACTCCCTGTCAGAAGTGTTATTTCAGAACCTGCTGCTTTGTGGCTCACTTAACACATCTGTCTAGATATGGCTGTCATTTTTATCAAAACCAAATATTAACACAACAATAATTTCTCCCTACACCAGTTACAAGTGTTATGTAAAAATGTGACACCTTCTTTAGGATTTTCATTATTCTGTATTATCACACAACCAGCCACATCAACACCAGGGACATAAACATGCAGTTCCAGGGGCAGAACCTTGGTAGTCTCTTAATGCTGAAACAGTGACAGTACTTTGGCTGCATTGTGTGATCCCTATGAGAGATGCAAATGCAATTTATTTTCACCAGTCCTTCCCAGTATCAGTTTGATGTTTCAAGGAAATTATGCAATAAGTTTTATTCTACATTTTGAAGTGAATTATTTGATTTTATGAAGAGTGTCTAAGGAGATAAGTAGGGTGAAATGTCAAAGTGCGGTTTTTTGTTCAGCCAGATCAGAATTGCTTTGCTATTAAACTTGTTTGTAAGCAAGATTGGGGATATCTCTAATTGGAAATTTCCTCCTGCCCACCCTCTCTTCTCCTAGTAGGACTCTTCTAATCCACTTGGGAGCAGCAATCATACAGAAAAGAACCAAACTGATAAAGTTTTCCTTCCCATCATTCTTTTCTCCTTTTGCTGACCCAGCTCCTCTTGCATCCTAGTCTTTTGCCTGCAATGTAAATGAGCAATTAATTCAATCTAATGTTGTTGTGTCCTGATGAAATATCCTTTTCCCTTGCTGATTTCTTATCCTATGGGACTTATTCTCCAGTTCTGCAGTAATCCCTTCCAGGATAGGCAATCCATATCTAAAAGAAACATTAAAAAACAATAAACTACTTAAAAACAAATTAATCTGTCAGTTTATGATACATACTAGAAAAAAGAGAGTTGTGCATTCAGAAGAGGTATGAAAAATTCTTCACTTTTGCAGCCTGCTTTGACTCTATTCTAAATACAGGAAAAAGAACCTTCCAGTTCCCCCTTATTTGGAGCTGTTCTGTAGTTTATTTCTTACAGAAACCTCTGAAGCATTGCAGACTCCAGGAATTCTGCAGGTGCGTTAACTGCAGCACTGCACATTTCTACCCTTCAGAAGCACATTCGTTTGTGCTACCAAAACCTTTTCTCCCTGCATCTGCATCAATAAGATTCAACAGCCTTTTTGCAACTGAAGAGTTTCTGATGTAGCTCAGAACTCTCAAAAGTGTCAGACATACGGATTTCCCCTGGCAAGACTCCTACTGACGTACAAGTCTTACCGTAAGCAGATAGGAAGGCACTGTAATTTCCCTTACTCTGGCAGTAAGGTGCAGTACTTAGCACAGCCTGGGTTCTGCTCCCATCTGTGTCTCACATATCCACTCACTGTGACAAAGCCTGCTGTAATGTAGGATAATGCTTTTGTAAGAGCACGTCTGGAGGTCCCTCAAACTGCAGCAAAGCAAAATTCTGTATCCAAAGAAAGGCAGCTTCACTATGAAGAACTATACTTTTTCTATAAATATGGTAAATGCAAGGAGTTGTGTTGTATTCACAAATTCTTATATTCCAGTCACATGGTATTCCTGACAGTAGAAGTAGTCTGAAAGCTGCCTACTATCAGGGTCATATACAACAGTCATAAACACTGCTACCATGCTCCAGTAGTTTCTTGGTATCTGGCATACATCCTACCTAGCTGACCTGAACAAAAAAGGAAAACCAAACCAAACCAACATCTAAAGAAAAGGCAAAAAATTACACGTCCCCACAAAAAAAAAAAACCCCTTGATTTCAGATTAACAACTTTGAAAAAGTTTGTCTAACCTCTCTCAAAATCCTTCACAGAAGTTCCCAAGTTACTGCTGACGTGCAAAGAGCACCTCCATGCAAAGGGGTCCTGTACTATCAGGATTCAGGGAGGCCATGCAAAGATCAGTCAATATTTCTGTGTTTCTAAGCATTTTTCCTCAGATTTGTCAAAAACGTTTATGCAGTTACACATGGTTTCACACTTTCTATTTTACAGAACTCTGTTCTTTTAGGCACCATGCCTCAGGCTTAGAGAGCAGGGGGCACGGGAAGTGTCCCTTTACTGAACGGGCATTTCTTGTGAAATACTCACCCTCTAGAAGAGTGCTTGCCTTAAAATATTCTGTAAGAGAAAAGGAGAACCTGTTAAAAATCCTCATCTCAACATCTGCAGGAGGAACAGGTAAAAAACCCAAATCACTGGTCCTAGGTAATGTAGAACAGCACCCAGAATCTGAACTTCTGTTTCCCATGTGAAAGAGGGCCACATTCTCTCTTGTTAAGAAAATACTCATTAAAAAAAAAAAAAAAACAAAAAACCGGAGGCTGAAAATAGGAAGTCAGGCTACAACTACCCATTTAACAGAAGCTGCAAGGGCCAAAGTATCTCTCTGTGAAGAACTGACTTAGGTTCATTGCAGGGGTTTTTTTTGCTTTCTTCATAGCATCAACACAATATGCTTTGATGCCAAAGAACAGCGTAGTCTGAGATTTATTGCAATTGGGGCATATAAGGCATTGTAAATAGAATTAGAGGTGGCACTAATGGGTCTGTCCTCCTTCATCTGATTAAGAACAATAAGATCCAAAGAAAATAACAAGAGAAGCAGTTCAGTATTACAAAGATATAACTGAAACCCAAGATGCAAGGAGCCTTGGGAAGGTAGAAGAGACTTTTGCTTCTTCGTACAAGAGTTTTAACTTTATCTATTCTAAGAGCACTTAGGGACTTCTAGCACCACACCTCCAGCTAGAAGGGCAGTGGAGATAAGACCAATGCCTGAGATGTGATACAGAAGCAGCTGCGAAGTCTGTTTGCAGGTATTAGGTAAAGACTGAAAGTCAAATCTGCAGAGGAAACCTGAAGTAGTTTGAAAAATCATGTTATGGCAAGATATGCAGAGCACAGAGGAAGAAGCAAGATTTATTCTCTTTCTTCCTCCATTGAAGCCTCATTCCTGTTTGTAACAGATGGCACATCAAGCATGTGCTGGGTGATCTTTGCTAACATTTAACATTTTGGAAACTGGCTTCCTTTAATCTGGCTGTTCAGGGAGGTACATGTGACAGTTGTAGAGTGTAAAAGCTGCAGGGCTGCGTTTCTGGGCTGCTCTCCTTGCTTATAAAGAAAACACTCTCCCAGTGAGAAAAGATTAGGAGGGAATTGAGAATGAGGGAGACAGGGGTGGGAGCTAATGCAGATAGTTGGCTCAAAAGCTTTAGGGGGAAAGCCCCAACAACCCCACAGCCAATGAAAGCAGAATAACTCCTTGGAAAACCTGTATAAAGAAAGAAACCTATAGGAGCTTACAGGCTATAGAAGTCCTATACAGGGAAGCTTTTGTAGTGAGACTAAAGCCCTTGGTTAGAACAAAGGGAGACCCCCCCACACTTCCAGAGAATTATCTAATCATGAAAAAAAAAAAAAGAAAAAAAAGAAAAAAAAAGAAAAATAGTATGGAAAGCACTTTTTAATGGAAAAAAGTACTGTTTCCTTGTAAATAACTAGAGATTCTAGAGAGGTTCTTACAAAGCAGGGGTACAAGTTTAAGGCACGAAAAGTACAAACAGATACCTTTCCTGTCCATGCTTGTCTTAGCAGATAGTGACCCTTCCTGAGCTGACTACAGTCTTAAACAGAAGGAGCAAAGGAGACCGGGGGAGCCCAGTACTACATAAATTGAAGCTGAGCAGGGGGAGCAGCCAGAATTACAACAATATAAAGTTGGACTGGATTAGACCAGCTAATATGAACCTGCCTCTTACTGCTTGCTAAAACAAGAGTGAAAACTTTTGATGCTGTGCATCAGAAACAGGCTTCAATTTCACAGCTTCATTAAAGTGAAGTGTTTAGTTAAATATAATTATTTTAAATATTTTTATTTTAATTTTATGCATCTATTGTTTAAACATAAGATATAAAAGACAAAAGGTCTTGCATTAAATTACAGTTTATTCCTTTCAGTGGAGATATTGCATTATGTAAATTGTACCTTTTGACGTCGGAATAAAAATTGCCACAAGGCCCTTCTGGGATCTGTTCTGATTTCCCAAGTATTTGTTCTATTTCTATACAAAACTGATGGAATTGCACCGAAATAAGGGTTTCTTTGTTGCTATCTCTGAAAAAGGGAGAAAAATGGCAAGCAACAAACAAGAAATGTAACAAAAGCCTCTAAATTAGGCACTTCAAAGCCTATGGGGTGAATTCAGATGGCTTACTTCAGCACTGCAAAGGTATACAGACCAACAGGGTGGCTCAATGAACTTATGCTAGGAATTTATGTTCCCCCTAGAGTCAGTGGAAAGAAATGGATACCTCTGGAGAGTAATTCTCCAGAGTAAAAAAAGCATATAACATTATAAAGCATATAACGGAGGTAGCTTTGGCTCCAGACTCAGCCATTTCACAGGAATCAACAGAGTAGCCTCTAATGTACATCAAGTAACATTAAAAAACACAGGCACACATCAAAACCCGGTGTACAGATATGGAGCAGCACCTTTATTCCCCAGTGGATATCCCCAAAACAAAGCACACACACTTATGATAAAAGGTGCTACATCATTCATTCTCTTGACTTGGTGTCATCACCACAGGTAACAGCTGACACAGCTGGAGGCTAAGGACTTGTCCACACTGCAGAGCTGAATGCTTGTGAGGATGCCACAAAAACCAGGCACAAGGGCACTCCTCAAGGATGCACAGCTCTGAGGGGTAGGTGTTTCAAAAGTATTATCACAATTCCACAACCCTCAGCCTTCAAGAGTACATAATCCAAGACCAAGTGTGGCATCCCGGCATCTCTCAGCTGCAATTTGGAAGAATGACCCTAAAACAGAGCTTGGAAAGAAATCTGGCAGATTAGAGTAAGCAGATCATGCCTAAGCCGTGGAAGTGTTTACCTGATGGCAATAACACAACCTCCAAGAGGAGCACCTATCTCAGAGTTTCTCTGCTCCCAGGAGGACTGGCTGGCTGAACAGCAATAGCTGCTCTGCTGGGTGTGCTGACCACTGACACAATTTAAAAAAACAGCTAGGTCTTGCAGTGTCGACAGGACTGATCCACTGCTACCGATTTCCCTGAGCCCTTCTGACCTTCCAGTGAGAAAACTAATGAGACACAATTCCAGAAAACCCCATTTGAACACTCTCAGGGGGCTGCTGCTTCGATTTGTACCAGTGCTCCAGTACAAGAGGCATGATGAGACCTTTGTCTTCAAAAGCAAATTAAGGAGGCTTTTGCCCCACTGTTTCCTTTGCATCCTCCCAGGAACAAACATGAGACTCACATGGACCAGGAAACACAAGTGGCCCTGCCAGGGACAGAAGCAGGGAGTGTGAAATCCTCATTCAAATACTGCTATTTTCAGCTGATTAGGTGACAGCACAAAAGCCAATCTCAGCACCGCTCACAATGAACCCAAGAAACTTGGCAGGTTTCTCTGACACGTCTGGGAAGCAGCCTGCTGCCATAGCGATTCTGCTCCTCCCTCAAACGCACTCTGCTGGGAAGGAAGAAAGGTTTGGAAATATAAACAGAGATGAGGGACCATTTGCAAGGGGATTTAGCAAACATCTTGTCTTTTGGCAGAACAAATGTGATTGTTTTCAGTGGGGGAAAAAAAAAAAAAAAGAATAAAAGTATCAAAGTCCCGCAAAAACTTACTAGTTCTGTTTAAAACAGCCTAAGAATAGTAAATGCAGAATTACCCTGTATTTGCTTCTGAAGGTCTATTTCTAAGGGTAGTCGAGGTGTGACCAGTATTTCTTTTTCCTCCTGAAAAATGACAGCTGCTGCTATCTCAGGAACACCTCTGAGTGAAACAAGTGGGAGAATGTCAGGTGCCTGCTAGACTTTAATTCTAAGCCTCATGTAAACATTTTTGGCTCATCTCCACAAAGGTGACAGTAAAGTGCCTCAGAGTGGATTGTGCTTGCACTAGTGGAGATGCCTCCGTGCTGACAGTGAAGAAAAAGAGATGTCTTGCAGCATAAATGCAAGGCAACCATATTTTAGATTCCCTTCTTAGTGTGAATCAAAGAGTGATGGGTGAGAGATACGGAAATCAGAAGAGGACTGGAAATAGATCCAGAACTCTGCTCCTTTCTGCTTTCATTGTAATCTTTTTTGATTAAAAATCTTTCAACTAAGTTAAGGTTATTCTTTGGATCAAGATACAAGGTTTGAAAAGCACTATTTTTATGTCATCATGAAGTATCACCACTAATAAGGACGTCTACATATGTCATATTTAATTTCCATGTTAACAAAATCTTAATTGGAGGGAATATTTTAATTTTTTTATATTTTGTGGTGCCTTGTGATAATTATCCTGATGCCAACACTTTAAAGGGGAAGGTCAAGAGTCAGAAGTCAGTCACATGTCATCAAGAATGTCCTCTAGAGACTTAGTCTGCTAAGAGTATTATCCTAATCCTTCCAAGGTATTCCTTAATGCTAACAAATCTGCACTGAACCCTCTGCAGGAAACTCCTGTGCAGAACATAATGCCTACTCAAGTAGCTATTTATTGCAGAAAAGGCAGAATTTTTTTTTTAATTGCTTCTTTCATACACTGAGATTTTAGCAATCTCTATGAGTAAAATTCAGGTTTGGATTTCAGAATTTTTCTTCTAGTCAGGTTTCAAATTGCACTTTCCCAAAACAGAACAAAGTAATATCTAGCCTGTGACCTTTAGTCACAGAGACTCCTGGAACAGACAGCCTAATATCAGTGGTGCACAGCAAGATTGAAGGACACAGGCTACATCACATGTGCAGCTCTTGAGGAAGCTCCCCCATAGAATGAAGAAAGGAATTAATCCTTCTCCATGCCCCCCCACCCCCCATTTTACTCTGGAACATCACATTTCAAAACATCTTTTGAAGGGGAGATTAATGTTCAAATTAATGTTCATATAAGTCTACATGGGGTGTTTTCTTCCTGCTCTTACTGCATTGGTGAAATGCCATAGAAAGCCCCAAATACTGAAGAGTTTAACAGTTCTTTTGTCTGTGCCTCCTGCGTTTTTATATACATTTTTAATTAGGCAAAGAGGACTAATGCAAATTAAATTAAATTATGACTATTAACCTGTGTCTCTTGGGGGAGGAGGTTTTCAGCAAGGCTAGCAGGGAATTGGGCAAACTTCTCCTTTAGCATTAATGAGTTTTGCTGCTGGTTCCTCTACAGTTCTGACAGCACCTGCTCCAGACAAACCCTTCAACTTGCAGTGTGTTTATGTGAATCAAGACTGGGCCTGCTAAGGACTGTGACACACACATACTGCTCATTTAAAACTGCACAGATAGGGATAGCCTCCCTGCCTAGGGAGGTTCCAGAAAGTTGGAAGTGTATTGTTAAAACAAGGAAGTAAGTGATTGAAGATAATCTTGTGAAGCACAGACAGACACAGAGCACGGCTCCTCTGTGCAAGAGGCTCTGGAAGAACACATCCTGCTTCTCCCTGGCAGCCCAGACACCCTGCTGCTGCTCAGGATGCCTCCCACCCTCCAGGCTTCTCCAGGGTAAGGGACAGCAGGGCACAAAGTGACCCCCAGCAATGGTGGTGGTGGTCCTGAATAGCCCAGCACATTAAAGTCCCTGGCAGTGCCAAGGCTTCTCCCTGCATGTCCCCATCACTCCCAGGTCACATAGCAGGACATTACTACAGTGACAACATTCCTCACTGCTAAACAGTTTTCTCCTGTAGGACAGCTAGGAAAAGGTCATTGAGTTGTTTTCTTTGTTTGGTTGGGGGTTTTTTTCTGTTTGGTTGGTTTTGTACTACACACAATTCATTATAGAAGAAAAGCAACTGCTGGAACTGGAACCGCATTTTTGTTTCCTGGCTCCATAAATGACAAGATCCTCAGTGAACAGTTTTGCTGGATGTTGGTTTTGCCCTTTTGACTCACTTTCCCTTCTTTGATTTTGACAGAACTAGAAAAAAAGGAAATGAGAAATTGGCATGCATTCCCTTTTTTTCTTGAAAAAAGTCCCCAGTTTTTTAGGTATCATGGTCAAGCAAAACAATTTATGGAAACACGCGTGGTTTTCAAACACTACATGGAACTTATTTGCATTTCTCACAAGTCTTTTTACTACATACTATCTAAAGTTAGTTTAATTTTTAGTATTTAATAAGAGGAGTATCACAAGTATTTCAGAAGAAGTTATTTTTTCCCCATTAACTGAAAATACTAATAGAAAGGACATTTCCTATTATTATAGAATTTCCTAATCAGATTACATTTTCTGCTTTTTGCATATATCAAAAAGGGTATTCAAGATAATTTTTTTCACATCTAAAACATTTATTTGTAAGAAAACAAACCTACTTTTAAAATTTTATTTATGCTTCTATACTGCAGAAACAAATAACAGTTCAGAAACACATCCTTACAATAAGGCAAGAGCAGAAGGGATAGCTTGGTGTAACTTAACTTCATATACAATGCTGAAAGAATTGAACCTCAGAAAGAATAAAAAATAATTGCAAAACTTGGAACCTAAACACACAACCTGAGGCGTTCAACTCTCTGCTTTGCTGGAAACTAGGAGTAAACAAATGAATCTAACACATACTGGTTTTTATAGCTACCTCTTCATAAAGAATACATTCCTTCCAAAACCAGCAAGAAACAGAAGCGAGTTGGCAAAAAGATGAAATCCCTTTACACACAGTGTTTACGCTGAAAACGAAGGCAATAAAGAGAATGTCAACTGCAGCAGTTCCAACCTTGTTTGTCTCTAGATTAACTAGAGAGCCAGCAAGGACAATGACTCAACCATTCATGCCTATTAGACTTGCTGTGAAAGGCTCCATTCATTCACCAGCTGGCACGGTGGAAAGATATCTAAAGATGTGAACAAGCACAGGGGGCAGAGGCAGCCTGGCCCCGCTGCAATCTAAAACCAAAGCTGCAATTAATTATATACGGAATGCAGCCAGGCTCTCCTACCATTGTAATCAAATGGGACCACACAGAGAAAAGAAAACCCTTTATGACATCACATGCACTGCAGACAGACAGACAGACAGAGTTCTCGTAATAGAAGATTTTATGTTTTTTAATTCCTCATGGCATTGTTCCTGTTGACAGGCTTCAGTGAGTTTATATCTCAAAACTTCAACTTTTCTGCTTCTGCTTTATTTCCAACAAAAGGCTTAGATACCTGTTTGTCTATTCTTTTACCACCAAAATCAGCCACTTAACAGAATTTTTCTTTGTTTCCTATATGCTTTTTGTCCTCACACCCAGAGCAATAATTTTACACTATTCCAGTGCTTATACCCTAGAGATATTTAAATCTACAGGATAATCACTCAAACTGCTTGCAAATTACAAGCCTAACCTGGGAAATTCCTGATACTCCAACCAGACATTGGCACAGCCCACAGAATTTATGATGCTCTAGGCATGTTTTAGATGAGACCATCTTCAGCTAATTTCCCCTTAGTGTAATTCTCTAGGACTGCACAACCATTTTTCCTTTGGGAAAAAAAAAATTATTACAAAATACATGCCTCTAAACAAAATGAGAAAAAAAAAGTGGCTATGGATAGCCAGAATAATGGAATGCCATCAACATCACCCATAGTACAAAAGCAACAGCATTCCCAAAATTTATCTGCTATGTGTAGTACACTAAACTTATATCTTCCCATCGTGATCATCATTAAACACTATTACTGCACTGTTTTGAGTATGTAACCAGATTAGGACCCCAGGATGTACTCCCTGGCATACACATCAACAGTGATACTCTAACTGAAAAAACCTGCAATCAGATAAAAACCCAGCCAACTAAAAAGAAAAACAAAAAAAAAAAGTCAATTTTACATTTATTTTGCTTAAAAGGTGGACATATGGGCAGTTAATGGCAGAAACAGGAAGCAAAGAAAGCTCATCCTAGGCAGAGATTTAACTGTATATGCATCCTCCTCTATCTTAATCCTTCTTTGGAATTTCTGTCATTATTTCTGTCATTTGCTTATTTTCTTGATTAATACAATTTCAATATACTTATTTAACCATGTAATTGCTATTCAGAGTATAACACTAAAATCAATAAGAAACATCACTTAGAGAGAAATAGAATGAACTACAGTCTTTGCAGTATGGGGTGCAAGTTATCTGAGGATGGGATATTACTTTAAGCTTATTTTTTGCAGTGCCAATATGTCTTGGATTTCAAGATACAAAAATATTGAATAATTAAACTGTTTTTATGATGAATAAAAAGTTGTGGAGGCAAAGGGAGGTGTTTTAACAATACAGACAGTGAAGGCCTTCATCTGCTTTGTTACAAATTATACAGAACCAACCCCTAAAACCTTTTAAAAAGGTAGCACTGCAACAGCTATTACTTGTTATGAAGATATGTTATGCATTCACTATGCAAAAAAATATGCTGTCCTGTAAAAGGCTGAACCAGGCCCTGTTCAGTACCTGCAGTGTAGCTCTTGTCACTGCTGGTGTACTTCTTGCTGGCAGATGTTATTTTCACGAGCTGTCACCATATATTTTGACACAGAGGAAAAAGGGCATTCAAAGTGCATTCATGGATACAGATACTGTTAAAATATGCAGAGATCTAAATCCCCACATAATAGAGCACCAGATAGCATCTCTCAGGAACACTGGGCTTTTAAGGAGGAAAGCACATGTCTAAGGATTTCTGAGGGGTTAAGTGTTTTTTTTTTTCTGTTTGTTATTTTTGCTTTATTTATCACTGGTCGTTCAGGGTATTCATAAGACAACAACACATCAAAAATTCAACCTGAAAAGGAGAAAAAGAAGTTTCAAAGACCAGGTCTAGCCACAGCAGCACCCTTCCAAATGGAAGTGGAACAGGAACAACAGAACAGTTCCTCCTGGCAGAGGAACCTGCTGATGAGGTACTGCAAATAAATGTCTGAGTCCCCCTCTCCTGTTGACAGCCTCCGTGCAGGCATATGGGAATATTATAAGCAGCAATGAGTGCAGAGAGGGGTAGAAGAAAAGCACCCCTTTGAAGCCTGAACCCCAAAACCCTACCCATAGCACAGCTGGCTGAGTACTTGGAAAACCTACATGGAGAGGGGGAAGGAGACACACAAAAGGAGCCCTTTGGCAGCAGCCTGAAGTTACATCACCTCTAGTGCACTGTAAAACTTAACTTCTCAGAGTCAGAAAAATATAACCACCTCCACAGCATGACTGTGCAGCCAAGGCAGGTGCCTCCCACCACACAGGTAAAAGAGACTCAACACTCAAGCACAGCACAGTGCACTAAAAGAAGGTCCAGTAAAATTTATCTTTTATTTGGTTTTTAACCTCATGCTGGTATTACTGGGGCAGACCAGGTTCCCCCAGCTGTGAAAAATTCCTTCATTAAAGAAAGTGTCATCATCCTTCATAGATGTAAAATGGCTAAGGGCTTGATTTTAAACATCATTTCAGAAGAGTAAATAAGCACCAAGTGGGATTTTCAAATGTTTGTAGGTACTTCAGACTACTGAGGACTACATAGAAAGAGAGAGAAAATAATCCTCTGAATCCTGGATAACCAATAATTTGAGTCAGTTGTGGTAGATTTGAAGCACATGGAAGGACTGGATCTATCAGCTGCCCACTGAGATCCTCTCTGCAGGGAAGTGTAAGCAAAATTTTGACCATGTAGGTATCTATCTATACATATAAACAGAAATACACATACACATCTCAGTCCTAGTAAACTGAAGAACCTAAAATGTAATAAGGAAAACATTTTGAGAGCAGTTGTCCAGTGATTTGGGGATAAAGGAGGAGCAAAAGAACCAAACAAAAAGAAGTCCCACATACAACATAAACACTTGATCTGTAAATATTGAAAAAATGCCACATTCAGCTGGACTGACCGCTTGAGTTTAGGAAGCAGAAATTCTTGTGCTCTGCTTTAGGCTTTAAACTTTCAATGAAGTGAAACATCAGATATGGATATCATGGACAAGTGTAGCCCAATACAATCTCTTGCCTTAATTGAAGAAGTTAGAAAACCCACAAGCAGCTCAACACATCAGTGGGGGACTTATCTGCTTGGTACCTCCTGAATTTAAATTAAGGACAAAACTGTAAAAGGAACTGTGACTGTGCAAGGGAAGTCTGACAGATGTGGCAGTCAAGGGGAAGAAGAAGAGCAAGATACTGGAACCAAACATCAAATCTCCAGTTTCTAGAAGGTACAATTAACATTGTGCCCAACAGTCCTGTTTGTCACACTGGATATCAGGCTGAATCCAAACTATTGCAGGCTAGGGCCATTTATACTGCTGGTATGCAGCAGAAGGCCTCTCCAACCAATTCCTCAACAATTTTAATTGCTTTTAATTCTCAGTTATTTGATGGTTTTCATTATTCTAAGAAAAAAAATCATGCAAAAGTCCGTGAAGACCAAGGAAAAAAAATAGAAGGCTGTTCTACTTTGATAATACTCTTTAAACTATTCTACCAGCTCTACTCTTGATAGTAAACCTACCCCTAATTTTCATAAAAATGGTGCTTCTTTTGTAACCAGAGCAAGAAAAGTACTTCACAGCAACCCTGCTTACATAGGATTTTTTTTCTTGTACTCCAGAGAAATTATTTTGGGAGCACAGAAAGTTGTGAATATCTTGGGATGCAAAGTGCCCAGCAGCTCCAGTGGGGAGGGACTGTCCTCCCATCCAGCAGCAGCCTCCCATCTGCACTCTGCTCCAGCGTGACTTATTGGCATTTAGGAGGCCATTACAACCAACCCTGAATAATGTGTTTATAATATCTATAGAAGAAAAGAAGTGTTAATGAGAAATCAGCTCATTGTCATTTCATTTTTTCCACATATTCAGTTATTTGTCATCTGCTTGTGTCTTCTGACTGACAACATTCATGCCAGCTGCTGGCTGAATGGGAGCCTTCCAGCACACCCAAATAGACTGTTTGTCTTCATTAGCACTATGTACAAATTCACTCAGCAAGAACTTGCAGACTGTCATTAGGCAGGTCCAGTCTTTCAAGTTCTGCTGCCACAATCCAAGATGTTTTCTTTAGCAGTCTTTCCCCTGCTGTTGTTCCTTTGATAGAGGAGAACCAGTTTCTATCACCCCAAGTTGTTGGGTTTTTTTATTGTGTCCCACAACTGTGGTTTCCAGGCATGCTTCCACACTGCACCACAAGGGGAGAGGGGAAATCACACACACACTACATTTTTAGAATAACAGATTTCATTGGATTGCATTTATTTGCTATCCACCTTTCCTTCATAAAACAATTTAATAACGAGTCCATATCAATTAGATGATTGAACACCAAGGAAGAGAGACCTTGCCTGATCTTTGATTTTTCTGCATCAGGAGACTGATGAGATGATTCCATATTAAGTGGATAAAAATGGCACATAACCTGGGTAGCTGAAGTTGTACAAAAGCTGTTCCTAAAGTCAGGGCAAGATTACTGTGATATTTCAAAACAAACATTCTTGTCCTTCAGCATGCTTGGGAAAACACATGTAAACCTGGAGTCAGGCTTTAGATGCAAGAGGATAGACAAAATAAGAAACAGCTGTTTTCTATTTGAATATTAGAATATTTGAATATTTATTAGAATCATAGCCTTGAAAACAAAGAGTTTCCAAGAGCAATAGTAGATCCTTCTCCTACTTATTCTCCTTCTGAGGACTAGATCAGTTACTTTTACCTATAAATATGTTGTGGTTTAACCCCAGCCAGCCACCAAACCCCAACTAGCCACTCACTCACTCCCCCAGAAAGAGAATTGGGCAGAAAATTGAAAAGGTAAAAGATGAAGAAATTATGAGTTGAGTTAAAGATACTTCAATAGGAAATTCAAAAGCCACACACAAGCAATGCAAAACAAGGAATTAATTCACTGCTTTCCATGGGCAGGCAGTGTTCAGCCACCTCCAGGAGAACAGGACTCCGTCACATGTAATGATTACTAGGGAAGACAAATGCCATCATTTCAGGCATCTCCCCCTCCTTGCTCCCTCCCCTCACTGAACATGATGTCATATAGCCTGGAACATCCCTTTGGTCAGTTTGGGTCACCTCTCACAGCTATGTCTCCTCCCAGCCTCCCATGCATCCCCAACATCCTTGCTAGCCTGGTGGTAGAAAAAGCAGAGGTGTCCTTGGCTCTGTGTAAGCCCTGCTCAGAAATAACAAAACCATTACCAACCCTGGGTTCAGCATAAATCCAAAACATAGCCCCATCCTAGGCACTGAGAAGAAAATTGTCCCACTGAAAACCAGCACAGCATGGTCCTGTGGCATCAAGCTTTTGACTCCAATTCACCACTTTCTCAGACTATGCATCACTGGAAATATATGCTAACCACAGGGTATACATTATGCATTTCCCTTTCAGAGGCTGCTCTTCAAAAAGAGTCCAACTTCATCACAGTTGTAAAGCAATCCCAAGAGAAAATAGTCCTTCAGAACACAGCCAGAGTCTGCTATTCTGTTACACATCTACACAGGGCACCAGAGGTTTGGAAGGGAACCATACAAGAGGCAAGAGGTGCTGAAAGACTACTGCCTGCAATATTTAGGAAAATAAATTAAACCATGCTACCCCTTAATTTAAAATGTAGGACTAGGTCATCAATATGTGCCCATATAGATAGTACAAGCATTATCTTAAAATAAGTTAGGTTTATCTATTGTATTGCAGTGTATTTATTACAGGAATCTATTGGAGGATTCTTTAGAGTAACTCATAACTTGGATACCAACTCACAATGACTTGTTGAAATCACCCTTAAATGTCTTCTTGCTAATATTTTACTGCAAATCCTATGAATTGAGTTTGCTGGGGAGTAAAATTTTGTTTTCAGAGTATCTACAAGAACGCTTCAGCTTACATTTAGTTTGATTTGAAAATAATTAGTTCTAGCTTTATGACTTTGTGGTTGTTTGAAAAGTTTGAAAATATCAGAGTGCTCAAAGTTACAGATAAAGAGAAAAAAGAATACATTTTTTGTGACACTTGTTCAAGAAGGGTCTGTATAACTGACATTTTATTGAGAAAGAGAGTAGAGGTTTAAATATTTCGGTAAATTACTGTCACTTTAAAGGACAAAATATTCAGTAAAAATGAAGGAGAACTTAAGAGACTCGATAATGAAGAGAAAAAACACCAACTAGTTCTCAAAGAGAAATAGTCAGATCATTCTTAATAAATTAAAACATTTACTGGCTAAGGTAGATTTTCCAGAGGAACAAAAGCATTCCAAGAGTTCTGACACACAGCCTTTAATTTTTTAATTTGCTATAAAGGTTGAGAAGTTTTTTATTGGCGTTTCAGAAAGTGCAGCCTGGTTGTTAACACTATTCCCTCTCCTTAGTCTAGTATAAAGCATACATATTAATGCATTTATCCATCATCACAGCATGTAAAATTACATGGAAACAGGAATCACTTCCTCCAATCACAAAGGCAGGCTGTGCTTTCTCCCAGGAGAAATCCTGCACTGCACTGTCTCCTGAGTCTCTTGCAACAGTCAGATCCATCTCTTTTGGGAAAAAGCACAGAGTCAGTCCCAAGAGGATCCTTGGGCAAACCAGGTTTTTCCAGTGAAAGAAAACTGGTTATTCACCAGAGAAATACAAAGCCTGGAAGGTTCTGATAGAATTAACTTTATTCCGTAATTTTGGTAGATTTTGATAAGTTAGGTAATAAAAAACACCTGTGTGTTTATACCATATTTGCAAAAACACACATTTGGCCTTGGACTGTAAAATGGATGCACCACTTCTACCATACCTGAGGAATTAAAACTCTGTGTAAAAAAGATGCCAGGTACTACCTACAGCCCACAAAATACTCAGCACTCAATTTCTTTCCTTTGGATAGTATGACTGAACTAGCAGGTTTGTGTTTTTTTTTTTTTTTGTGGAAGTCTTTGATACTTTAAAAACCCTTTTTCCCCCGGGGAAGTTAAAAAAAAAAAAAAACCAAAAAAAAAAACACAACCAACCATTAGGTTTTACCTCATTTTGCTAAAGTTCAAGAAAGAACATTCTCAAAGCAGAAAGCATAAAGGTTCTTCATGATTTCCAATTGTCTTTTTATACCATCTAGACATTGTCTTCAAGATCGACATTACGTAAAACCTCTTTGTAAAACAATATGTAAAACCTCTTATTTTATTTGTTTTCTTTCAATATAATCCTTTAACAAGACAAACAATAGTAAGGTACATTTCCACTATTTTTACAACAATATTGTCTTCTTTAAATATGACCAGAAGGGAGGTGACTTGCTGACTGTTAAAGAATATCAGGTTTTACCATTCATTGCTTATCCTCTCTCTCCATCTAGTTTGGTGTTTGGGGTTTTTTTCCCCTTTTAACCGCAAACTTTACAATATAGAAATTGTTTTCTTTCTTGTTTACAAAGTTATAGAGAATTACTCTACTCTCCCATTATTTTTCTCCATAAATGTAGGTCCTGAGAAGAATTTCAATAAGGTATTCTAGGGACTGAGTCTTGGTTGTTGGAATGCATTGTAAATTCATTCTAATTTTTATCAGCTACTTCTAGAATTAGCAGTTATAAAATTCAATGTTCCCTGTTGGCTAACAAAATTATTTCTAAGCATACAAACAAAATGCACAGGTGAATTTGAGACATGAAGTTTCCCTTTCAGGGAAAGGAATGATAATTGACACAAGCTAACACCCAAGTATGCCTTCCTGTCCCAAATAGGATACAGCACATGCAGCCTGACAGGCACTCAATACCTCAAATTTCAAAAAGACTGTGGAGCTGAGAGCAGAAAACACAGAAGAGAATTGTGAACTTGAAAAACTGTGTTGTTCTTGATATACAGTGGTTATTGCAGTCTGTTTCTTATTTCTGACATGAACTGCAAGAGGGACTTGCATCACTGCAAGCAACATAAGATTTGAACATCTACCTGCAAGTACAGAACAGCTTTAGAACAGCTTGTTCAAGGAGGATGTGGAACTTGTACCCTCAGAGGATTCAAGAAACAGAAACTTCTGCAAAGACTTAAACAGAACAATAACTTTCACAGGTTGTTACTATCTTTGAAGTAAATGAGAATATTTGCATGCACAAGTTGAAGCATCCTTAAAACAATAGTCTCTATTTTCCCAAGCAATGCCCAGAGCAGACAAAATAAAAAAAAAAAAAATCAGCATTCCAAATTATTTAAACCATAGGAAAAAACCCTTACACGTGTGTTGTAATTTTTTTAGGAAAAAAAAAAGGCTTAAAAATCAGCAACTTTATTACTAATCTAATATATTTCAATTATTTAACTTTATTTTTCACAAGTCCTACTTTTAGAAGAGTAAAACAGCTAGCCTCACATCCCAGAGATGATGAAAAAGAGACAGGAAACCCACTCAACAAAACTGAGGAAGTTGTTTCAGGAAAAGAATATTCTTTTACAAGAAAATTACAAGGTTGTCCATGCTGAAAGGCATGAGTTAAGCTCTTACTTTCAGAGCCCAAGCTAACATGAATAAGCAATTTATTAAACATCTCCCAAGTCACAAAAGCAAAATGCTTCTCTACAACCAGCACAACAACACTAGAGAAGTCAGTTTGGTTCCTAATAAAATTAAATTTCCCTCAAATTTTTTTAATACATGAGCTAGGAAAAGAGAAAAAAACAAACCTCCAATCCTATTCATAGATAGATCTGACCGAAATTGTGCCATGAAAAAAAAAAAAACCTCTATGAATCCTATCAGAAAAAAGGGGATCAGAAGAAAGTGGTCAACATCAAAAACATAGAAAAACTTAGTATTAGAAGGTGTAGTGGTAGCAGCTTCATAACCTCAAAGTTTATGTATTTGTATTTTTACTCCCACAATTCTGTAATTGTAAAGACTCCTTCATGAGGAGACCAAGAATAAATGCTTCTAGAAAAAGTAAAATTGATCATTTTAGCCCCTGTCTTTATCTATTCATCCTATTATCATTTGTACCCAGACAGCAATGTTCTGGAGCATCCTCTCATGATCTTTCAAACAGTACCAAGTGAACACATTGAAAAATAAGCTTTGTTGACTTCCACTACTCAACTGGAAAATGACCAGGAGTGCATTGTACTCACTAAAACTTCCAAGAACTCATTTACCCTATAATTAAAGTGAAAAAAAATACTGCTCCTAACTTCTTACTCTATGCACTGTGTTGCACCTTGCAATGCCTAGAAAGTTTGACAAGGGCAGTATATAAAACTATCAGCTCATAGATAGCTTCTTTGCTCCATGATATGGAATTAGCCTGCTGAGATAGCACTACATACTGTCCCATTAAGCCTCTATTTATTATATAACCACAAGTGCTTCAGCACAGGCAGTGTATTAATTATGTTGCATGTTAATGAATCTGGAGACAGTTTTCCAAACAGTATTTCCTACAATTGCTTTTCACAAGTCTTTCCCCCCACACACTCCTTATGTGAGTACCACTTTGCCTAACCTAATTCCAAGCTGTTCTTGTTGCCAGCAACAGCTGCACTCACAGCACCCTCCTCTACATGAAAACAACTTTACAAATGCCACAATTCTGCTTTCTCATTGCTATCTGTGGTGAAATACTTACAACAGACTGTGGGTTAAACTCCACTTCTGCAGAAAAAAGAGCTCCAAATCCTCAACAATATTTAGCATGACATTTTCTGATGTTATCCCTTCTGAAACCTGCCCCTTCCCCACTGCAATACGCTGTGTTTCCCTCTGATCCTCAGACAAGGTTTCTGCAGCCAAACTTTGGCTTAGCTGTCAGGTGATTTTCCTGAATGTTCAAGACCTAATAACACATCCACCTTAAAGGGGAAGAATGGACTCCACTAAGGAATTGTAAGTGCCAGCAGAGATACAAGTTTAAAACCAGGGTAATGCAGAGGAGTCCCCGAGGGAATGGACAGGGGAATATGGACCTTTCTTAACTTAATGAGTGTGGTCCATACCTTGAGCAATTTAGTGGATGGTATCAGCACATCAGGAAGTTGATCTTCATGGCTTCGGTGTGATCTGCTGCTCACCACTAGCATGGATTATCTGTGCAGTTAGAATAAGAACCTTGATCTGCCCTTTCCTCCAGTGTACAGTCATTTTCTTGCAAGCAGGCAGGATTACATAGCTATTATGTGCAGCATGATGATCGAAAGCCTAGGAGACCTACTTTTAGCAGGTCAGCCCCAGTGTTGCCAGAGGTGTCCATAGGGATTCACATGCAAATAACCTTAGAAATGACTGATGGGGATGAAGCAGGAAGAGAGGAATTGCTGTTGACATGGCAAGGTCCCACATATCCATGAGAATAAAGACAGCATAAGAATTACAGCGTTTAGACCTTGGCATTATTCATACCCATCACCTCTCACTATTGTAGGAAAGCAAACCACAGTCAGTGATTCAGCAGCACAGGACCTCCACGCACAGCACTCCTGCTGAATGCAAATGCAACAAACAATGACTAATTTCAGTTCAGCTTTGTGCTTATTCTCCTTGGGAGAGAAACTGGCTGTTCCACT
The DNA here is from genome assembly GCA_013397375.1 of Toxostoma redivivum. Classification (NCBI taxonomy): domain Eukaryota; kingdom Metazoa; phylum Chordata; class Aves; order Passeriformes; family Mimidae; genus Toxostoma; species Toxostoma redivivum. The sequence continues at coordinate 902,625 of VXBI01010201.1, read as the reverse complement.
CACACTGCATAAGTGAAATACTTTCTTCTGTTCAAGGCTTAGGAGTGCAACCAACATTTTTAAATTGTTCTGCTCTTGCTACAGCCACTGTTCACAGCTACAGGGATAAACAAGCAAGGGACCTGTTTTGAAAAGAGACATTTTAAAGAGTATTATTTCAGTCAATTTTCTTTCCTTACAACAGACATCCCTTGAAATATCTTTAGATATATAATTTACAAATGTTAAGTCTTTATAATAAACCTTGACCACAGATATGGTGGGGGATTTCCTGGCTTTTTGGCTGATTTAATAAATACCTGTGGTGGGAAAAACCAAACATCTGTTGCCAAATGCTAATAAGGAGCACAGGACATTGGATTGAAAGGGAGTGCAAAGTAGCTGAACAAATGCAAGGACTGATGGGAATCCCAAACTAGAAATAACATTTGCACTCATTTACACTGTTTTTCCACAGTCATATTTAATCAAGAAATCTACACAAGTAATATGATATAATCAATAATTTGAAGCCTTTAGAAAGAGATGTTTGGCATTAAGTTAAATATTCCTGCCCTATCTCAGCCATGAGAACCAAGATGCCTGTAGGAAATGCAGGGTGAAATTTTAAAGATTATCATCATAGTCTGATTGGTGTTCAATCCTCTGAGCCCCTCCTGAATCCCACAGGAAAGCCTGGTGCATTTTTTTTGTTTATGCTTAGGCAGGAGTCAAAATACTGCTAAGGAATTCGTTTCCCTTTAGCATTTAGGAGGCTCTCCTTCTGCCTTCCTGGTTGAGCAGCTGTTCATGTTAAATCAGAGGAACACTACAGTAAAATTCACCCTTGGGAGGGGTATAGGAAAACCAAGTGAGAGCATGCAAGAGGGCTCTGGAAAGGACAGAGAGAAATTAAATAGCATTTGGATATCTAGAATGGAAATCCAAAAATTGAAGCTGTAAGGTTTACAGTTCTAATAAAACCTCAGCAAAGTTGGTCTGATCTGTAAGATCCCATTTATTCTGCAACAAAACTTCATATAGAAAATTCAGAGGCAAACAAAAGCAGTTAAAAAACACCAAACAACTGACATACTTGATTCGAAAAAAAAAAAAACCCAAACATGCCAGAGGCAGATAAAATATCAGTTTCCAAATAAAATAAGACAGAAAGCAATTATTTTTCATAGCCACTAGGAAAAGGAAAACAAGAATGTTAACTTAATTTCCAATAACTAGCACTCAAATTAAACACTAGAGTGAATTCTGAAGGCACTGAGGAAGGGATGAAACAAAAGTTAGGACTAGCTAGGGAGACTGGAAAATAATTCCTGAAGGTTTTCAAGAGCATACGCTAGCAGAACATGTTGTAAGGAGGGCTGGGTACACTTGACCTCACACTAGCACAGAGGCACAGATTAATTGGTCCCTGGCATTGCCCCCAGCACACAGCTCCAGACTTTGTAGAAAAGACAGAATAGGAACTGTGTTATCTAAAGAACAAAGTAAGTTTCTGTTCTTCCTTTTTCTTCAAGGAACAAGATATGCCAGCCTCTGCTATCAGGTTATCTTTTAAAGCAGTCAGCAAACTACGGCTACTTTCAACATTGTTGCTGAAGAAGGGAACAGAAATTTCTGCTGTGTTTTGAAGTAATTTTCTACCACATGCTCCTCCTCATTAACCAACAAAGAGCTTCAGTGCACACTCATACCATAGATTTCAAGTCCTTTTTGAAAACTTTGTGGAGAAACCTTGTGAAACCATCAAGTAGTTAGTCTTAAATAAGGTGTGTCTCTTTTGCAAGTTCAGCAAAAGAAATAATGAAAAAAGAATCAGTAAATTTCAGTTTTGGCTCCCCTGTATACTAGCATTGGCTCAAAAGAAACTGCAGCTGCCCCAGGGACTGGAGCTTCTTCTCTGAGATAGATATGAAAGATAAACTTAGTGGGGAAAGGACCATGCACACAAAAAATTAAGTAATTTTAGCTTTCTTTCATGAAGCTAACAACAAACCTTCAGTTTATTAAAAAACAACAACAATAACATTGTTTGTCCTGGAAGCAGCAAGGAAGGAGCAACAGAAATAGTTTATAGTATCTTGACTAACTGTATTTGGGAGGGAAGTGTTCAGGCCCATAGTGAAGATAAACAGATCTATTCTAAGCTCATTATTTGTAAGCATAAAAAGGGATCTAAGTCAGTCCCTTTCTGTCTCTTTTATACACTTTGAAGTTACACACACCCTTTGGTCAGTGTAGAGAGGTATCCTGTGGAACTCTTTGTATGTTCATAGCATTCCAAATAACTTCTTCATTACAAAATTCATTTTCGGTCTCACCCAAACCAGAGCTTTCAAGTTATTTTTCCATCAGGACTTAAGATCAAACATGGCAAAAGTTATTCAGAAAAACTTGCACCTTCCTTGTTGCATATATCAGGGTCACCAAGAACATTTGTTTTCCCTTTTTGCATGGCTGCTACAAGCAGTGTTCCCAGAACTTTCCTGAATAACAAGTGTTACCTCTTGATTTCATGCCTTTTTCTGCTGTTTTCCCTTAGCACTGACCTCCTGCCCTGTCACTCACAGCTGGTATGCATTTCTTTTGGAGTTTCAGCTCTGTCCTAGCTCCTTTCCTTATGTTAGGAGGCAGCTTTCCAAAAAGTCCTTCCTCCTGCCTTCCATGTCCTACTACATCTTCATTTCAATCCCACATCTTTCCCACCACTGGCACAAAGCATACCAAACATGTTCAATACAAAAATCACAGCAACCCACTTGCACCTACATCTATACATTAAAGGTGACATTTAAATATATTACAGAGGCAAATTTTTATTATTTAGTTTTTCTTGGTTTCTAGTAATTTTAAATGTTCTAAAATAATTAATATTTTTTAGAATATTCTCTGCAATGAGAAAGAAAACCACACATATGAAAAAATCCACCTACTTCCAAGATTCCTAACTTCCAGTCTTTGTGGTTTCAGAAATGTATTAACATTGGAGATTTGTCATATTTGAGTTGTCACCTACACTGATCATAATACTAAAACATTTATTTTATAGGTTTATATGGTAAGACACCTTCTGTGCCAAACTAGGCTTCTACACTGCTGTAAACATGGCCCTACTAGGCAAAAGATCCACTCTGTGGTTTGTTTTCAATTCAGTAAGCATCAGGGAAATCATTACTCTGACAGGAACAACTCTACTTTGATACAAATAGCATCAATCTGTTCCAGCCTCAAAAAGTGGAGAGGTCAGTGACCTGGTAGAAAGAATGCTAAAACAAATGTCATGAATAATTAATTAATCAAGAAATTTACAGCATGGGAGTGAAGGATGTCAAGTACACACTCAAATTATCCAGTTCCCATGTGAAGGGGGCATGCAGCATCTTAACTGCAAGTCCTCTTCAATAAAGGCAAGTTTTAGCATGATGCATTGACATTTCTCATGAGTATTCTCAAAAATTTTGTAGGTCAATAAAATACAGAGGGAGCAATATTAAAATTTATCCTTTGGAAATAGGAAAGAGTTGCTTTGTTTCTGCACACCTGTCTCTAGCATATACCTGTTGTCCATACACCGGATGTACAAGGTTTTTATTTTTAACTATAAGCCTAAGGTGGCAAGGGATGCTTTCAGAATGATGGGCAAACAGCATTCCATTCCTAGGGAAGCGGCCACCTCTCCTAACAGGGCTCTGGATAATTCAATACCTGGCCCTGTAATTAATAGGGAAAAGAGGTGAAAGACTATCCTTTCCATCTGAGCCAGTCTAGGAACTGGTAACTCATGATGCCTGCATTGAGTGAGGGTTTCTGTTGACAGGTATTAGCCAAGAACTCTTTGGCATGCAGGCATGAGTGCCAGGAGCATGCCTGAACTTGAACAGAGGGTTGCCAACAGTAATTCAGGACTAATTTATTTACATCTATGCCTCTCTGGAAGAAAATAAGAGATTATCACTTAAAGGATGCTGCTTCACTTGAAACCAGCAAACCTGCTTTGGGCAAAGAGGCTTGCAAGGCTTCATAGCAAAAACAAAAGAAAGAATTCACATTCCTTTACTGTGCCAGCAATGAATACAAATAAGACCCAAACAAAAAAAGCAAAACAACCAGAATAACAATTGGATGGCCTTCTGAGTCTGAACTGCTGCCAGATACTACATTTTGAATTAATCATCAGTTTCATCTAGGAAGATTTTAAGAGTTTTGCTATGCACACTAAACTCAATTTCACATGTAGGTCTTATGGGAGTAGACTTAAGCTTCATGTTCCCCCATGCTTGACACTTGTAGCAGTGACCCCAATGCCTGCAAACATTATTGCTCCTGCTCATTTAACAGAAAATGCTTTAACAGAGCTGCCACCAAGAACAAGACTTAAACCCCATTTCAGAAGTGAAGCTCTGTTGCATTTCCAGCATGGGGGACAAGCTGTGTGCTCCTGCTTCAGTGCCAGCAGGGTGCTGCCATGAGGCTGAGCAGGAGCATCCAGCACACCCTGCTGCACTTTGTGCAGGGTTATTTGCACCCAGCATGCCAACTCTGATAATTCTGCAGCAAGCTGAGGAACAGATCATATTTTCTTGTAAGCACCAGCTACTATATGTGGTGGGGGGAAAAAAAAACCCTACCAACCCTCTGACAACGTATTTCAAGTTTCCTGCATCACTCAGGTTAGGGAAGTGCACTGAAACAGTGCAAAGCTCTTGGGTTTCCAACAGTACAATTACAAGACAAAAGACAAACGTTGTGCTAATTACATGTTCCCTGACTCGGGAAGTTGAAGCTTTAAGGACAAAACCCAAACACAGCCAATGACTCAGCAGGACAAGCATCTGCCTCCTGCCCAGCACCCAGGAGCTGGTTTGTCATGGCACCCTGTGCTTTGAATGGTCCTGTCCCTTCACCTTCAACGCTGAAAAGTTCTGCTCATGAGCCATCAGGGAAAAGTTTAACCTAAGCGAATCACATACAATTGAAAAGGCACATTTGTTTGATAGGCAAATGGTATTTGCCTAGTGCTAGGCTGCTCATTCACAGGCTTTACAGGATCTTATTCTTTGACTTAGAAAACATTATTCCTGTTAGCAGAGAACAGCATCTAGCAAGAATGACAATGCTTCATACAGGAGATAAGTAGATCTTCTGACAGGCCAACTGACATGAAAACAAGTAATAAATTAGCTGCAAAATTAAGTCCCTCCGGATGCAATGCCTGAGCACATTCACTTTGTAATTTATTTTGCTAATGCATAAGGAATTATTCAATCTCCAGAACTAAGTGAGGTTATTTGTTTGCAACTGTCTTCTCATTACACCTGTCTTGATATTCTTTTCATGAAACAAAGTTCCTGAGGTCATGATTCATTAATTCTTACTCAAGTATCTCATGGTAGCACTCTGAAAAGTATGGCCAGGTACAAAGGCCATGGATCCCATATAAATGTTTGGAATGGGCGAAAGCACAGTGCAGCTCAGATTTCACATTTCCATGAAATTCATAACTCAGTTTTTCTGGACACAAAGCAAAGAAAAATTATGTCTTCAGTCACAGTTGCTGTATATTCTCCCCTGTGTTTCTGAGATGCAGAGCAGAAAGCAGGGGGAAAAAATAAAATAAAAATGGTCCAAGCTACTACCTCAGCACCTTAATAAAATGGAATAAACCAATAAAAGGCAAATAGAAAAACACACTTCAAAATAAAGTCTGCAAAAACTTTTCATTTTGAGCCTTAGGGGTTTGTTTGTAAGCATATTTTATAAATAGTTGGCAGAGTAAGTTTGCTAATGTGGGCACTGAGAGTAAATTAAAAACAAACACTGAAGATCATTTAGAAAAAGCAAATTTTGATGGAGTAATCCCAATATGCATAGGACTTCCCATAGTTACTTTATCCAAAACTGAAGTCACAGACTACATGAACAGCCCTGCTGAAAGGGACAGTGAAAGGAAGTGAAGTGTTTTCCGGAGTATTATCTAACACTGAACACTCTTGCCCAGCTACCCGTGTGATTTATCTGCCTGATCATAACAGCTCAGCTTCCAAATATCAAAGGTTTTCAAATCATTCTTGGGAAAGCAGCAGCAGACCAAGGCCTTTTCTATAAACTCAGAGAAAATACCTTTGGGAATAAATGATCTTTCTCTGAAAAGCTGCTCAGGGGTTATCCCAAAGAAAGAGCCCCATACTTTGAAGTTTGCAGCCTGAACTCCATGCAGCCAGAAGCAGATCGGAACCAGTGACATCAAAAGGACTCTCATGGCAATGACTACTGTTGTCTGGGGCCAGACCACCAACTAGAGCAGTTTTAAGGGCCAGGTGAGAGAGATGAGACACAGAAGTTGAATCACAGTGCTGGACCACAGCCCCCCCTGTTCAAGTGCTCCTGCCAGGATTTTTAATCTGTGTATTCCTCCCCACCATCTTCTGTTCCCCTGTGTAAGAAAGGGACAGGAGGATTATGCAAGTGAGCTCTCTCCTGACTGCAGGGATGGCTGCAAGAGGTAGTGTGCCATCAGGCAGCTCCAGCACAGTGTAGAAAGGGCACGAGCTACTGGGGCTCCATCAGGAATTTCACACACCTGCGCTGTCCAAAAGTACCGTACACAGAGCTCTCCAGTCACACCAGCACTTCTGACAGCCACGATTTCAGCAGTACCATGTTTGGCTGCAACACAGGGAAAGGCTTCCAGCAAAACCCTACTGGAGTGGCACTATCAGCAGTGACCTCTCAAAGGGAGCACACTGACCTCCAAACTTACAGTACTGTCATCCTGACCCTATGAGCCTATGTAGGTGAGATAGCAAATTACCATATTGAGATGATTATGAAAGAAAAAAAAAGGTAACTTTTTTGGTAACTTTTTAAAAAATAAACAGCTTCCTATCAGTATTAAATTGAAAACATATTTCTGTGGTGAGGGCTGCTCTGAAAAAAAAAACCCCATAAATTCTTTATCAAAAGAAAACATTTTTCAGGCACGCCCGAAGATATTGCAGAAAAAAAACCTTACTTATCTGCACAAATATAGCAGGAGGCCAGACTCAAGAATAGAAAACATAGCTCCATGAAGAGAAAACTGTGGGTTACAAATACCTATAGCCCTTATAAATTACAAGTATGTAAGAATATATTCAGCCTCTTGAGGTTTCCAGGTAGCAGAAAACAACTGAAGATATGCAAATCATTTTGGAGCTGCCCTTGGTATAAATTTGTCCTCATTGTAGCACTGTTGTGTTTCAGTTTCCAATTCCATTCAGCTCTAATAACAAATTCTCTTCATAGACCTTGTCTTTCCATTAAAAATTAACCAAAATGTAATATGTATTCAGATACCTGGTAGCATGTTCGCATATGTGAAATAATGCATTCCAAGATCCTGCAACCAATGAGTTTGGAAATGGACATGTTTCTGCCTTACAGTCAGTTTGAGACAGAATGAAGGCTAAAACATTTGCTACAATACCATTTTACATACCCACTGAATTGGTGTGTTTGTTCATTTTGCTCATCAAAATATCCCCTAAATTTGATCTTTCAGAGGGTACAAGCACTGTCATTGACACTCATGGGAAAAAAAAAAAATTAAGGGAACAGTTTCCACACCACAAAAAAACCAGAAGTGGGGGGGGAAAAAAAAGCCAAACTCCTTCTCCAGGAAAATCCATAGCAGATAAAGAAAATATTTCAGTATAAGAGAAAGTGAAGTCACCAGGTATAGCTATGCCATGGTTTAACCACAGCTGGCAGCTAAGCACCCCACACCTGCTCACTCAGAACCATCAGTGGCATGGAGGAAAGAGAAGAAGGGTAAAAGTGAGAAAACTCATGGCTTTGCATAAGAACATATTAATAACTGAAATGAAATAAAATAAAAACAATAAATATAATAAAATGAAAACAGCAGAAAGAGACAAAGCCCAAGAAATAAAAGAGATGCAAGTGAAAACAATCACTCAGTACCAACACACCAATACCCAGCCAGTCCCTCAGCAGGAGCTCCCCAATCAACCTTCCCCCAGTTTTACTGCCAAGTATGATGCCATATGGCATGGGATATTCCTGTGGTCATTTGGGGTCAGCTGTCCTGGCTGTGCCCCCTCCCAAATCCCTGTACACCCTCAGCTGCTCAGTGTTGGGATGGGAAACAGAAGCAGCCTTGGCTCAGTGTAGGCACTGCTCAGCAGGGACTGAAAGGTCCCTGAATAATCACTCTATACTAACCTACTACATACAAATAGCTCCATATTAACCACTATGAGGGAAATTAACTCCAGCCAAAACCAGCACCAGCTATCCAATATTAACAACTAAGTTTATCTTGCCTCGTAGACTCATTTTTACACGTTTCATGAAATTGCCTCCCTCTTTGCATATATAAACATATTCAAACTATATCATCTGTCAAGAATTCAGCTATTTGTACTTCTCTCAATTTTACTCTTCTGGTTACTACAAAAAGGATACAGACATGTGACTGAAAAAAACCAGCCACAAACACCCCCTGCCACAACCTTCAAGACATCCTTTGAATTTGACATTGAAGAACACACTCTGAAAGCAGATGGGGACTTTGGCTGACATAGGCTTGCCCCAAATAGACCATCTTCAGTCATAAGGAACACCTGCCTCACACCTGCATTAGGTGGGAGGTAGTGCCCTTAGGAAAGCAAATAGGGCAACAGGGGAAAGTGAAAAATGAACTCACGAGCAGAGGTTTACATTAAAGCAATTTTTTTTCTTCCAGAGATACAAGAAGTATTAGAAGAGTATTTATATTTTCCCTGTGGTATCTGACATTGGCTACTGTCCATCTCAGAAATACGTAGGAGAAAAGCAAATAGATGTATTCTAATAAGTCCTCACCAAAACCAGAAAAAGACCTTGGGAACAAGGTTCAAACAGAGATAACAAGAGATTGTATGTAGGGTGGAAAGGCTGACGGTCACAAAAGAGGTAATATTAGAAGAAAAAAAAGAAAATAGGAAGAAAGAAGAAAATACCTGATCGTTATTCAGCAGCAATAAACAGCAGGTAACAGCTTCTGAGGCACCTCTCCCAAAGAGAGAAGTGTTGCCCCAAGGCAGTAGACATGAGAGCTGATCAGGTACTTGTGCACTGATGTAGAAGCCCGGAGCCCCCTCCCTCCCTGCAAGCAATTAACAGAACAAAAAGGCTTTATGGCAAGAGCCTGCATCTGGAATGCCTTGCCTGATTGCCACCCCCAGCCTTATGGCATTGGGCCGTACAGCACAGTCTTTGGGAGGAAAGCATGGATCACTTTCCTTACAAACACCCACTGCCTGCTTTGTGGAAATAGATCCACCGTTTTCTTGGGATCTATCCTTACCTCTACTCTTCACTCCCATAAAACTGAGGTCACTTTTATGACATGCATAACTCTATAGAAAACTTCTTTTGCCTTTTTGGCCAGATGTGTCATCACTGAACACCTATAACCCAGTGCTATTGAAGAATACATTGTCACAACACACAGAGTTTGACCTATCCTTCTTATCCACTCGCTGGAATGATTTAAAAAAAAAAAATAGAAAAGATAACACACTCTTGTTGCTTGGCTCACTCAAAGCATAGAATAGTATGGTAAGGATTAATACAGTACACAAGAAGTTCATGTTGAACTTGTAACAGTATAATTAGCTGCAGCTTTGACCTTGTGAGGATAAGTAACCTAGTAAACATCCTAACAGCTGCAGAACAGCAGAGCTACACTGACTAGGAACCATCCTTCTCAAACTAAATCCTGCTCATAGAAAACTGACTGCAAGTAGCTCTCTCTTGATACTTGTTTTAATGAAAAATTGACAGCTGCTAATCCATAGAGTAAGTCTTCACATTCTCAGCTTTTGAATACACAAGATTTTGTCAAGTTTGAACTTGGTCTTTCCTCCCCACCTTCATCCTCCACATCTCCCCCTGTGATAGGTTTGAGAATTTGTCTTTACAGCTTCCCTGAATAATAGCTGGCAGGGCTGGGTTCAAGAGCAGAGTATATTTTTGACCAAAGAGCCACAACAGAGAGAAATAGTTAATTTTCTGTGCCTACATCTTCCACAGACACATTTTGCTATCATTGCAAGTTGGTGTATTCTTATTTTATTCAACATTAAGAGATAAGATCCTTTGTTGGTTGTAATTGGTGTAGTTCTGAAGATAGCGTTGACTGCACAAACTCCATCAGACTAAAGCTGTTTAAAAAAATCCAAACATAAACTAAGAGTAGATATCTGGTCCAGCCTCTGCTAAAGTCAGGGAAAGTGCCCTGGTCACAGCAATAATTTTAAAAATAGTTTCTACCATGAGACAGTAAGGACACTAAGCAGAGTACAGCGAGGGAGTGTTCAGTTATAGGATCTAAGTTCGACTGATTTTGAACACAAGTTTAAAGAGCTTACTTGTCATAAACACCACCCATCAAACCCGTTGTTAAAGAACATCTGCCTGGATTTGCAGTTCTGTGATGCTGGAGCCCTGCTATGGTGAGTGCAGCCCCATGGTCTGTGGCCCTGTGCTTTCAGCTACGTGCTGTCAGACAGGCTTTCCTGAGCACAGCTTACTGCTGCTGTCTTGCATAATATACTTCTGGAAGGGAATACGTGCTGCAGCTTGATGTTCATTTTTATTAACACACAGATCTCAACTGAGAATTGAGTGATACAGGACTAACTTGCTACTGATTAAAACTTAGGAAACAAATTATGAGATCAAAGTAAGTTATTAAAAAATAAAGCCCCATGAAAGCTAATATCACATCCTAGTCAGTTAGAAACTCTTGGTCAGAGATGAGGAAAAGCATTGAGAAAAACAAACAAATAAAGCATTTTTCACCTTCAAAGCCCTTATATCATTAGTGAAGAGACTTTTCTGCCGCTTAAGCAGATAAGATGCTAGAGAAACTTGTATTTTAGGAAATTGAAAAATTTTTACTCTATAGTTTTTTATAGTACTGTACTAAAACAGGAAATTAATTCCCTTATGCTTTATATTTTTGTTGGCATATCGAAGGCCTAAGGTTGGGTATTTAATCAGACATTATGGGACTTGTACCCTCCTAGAACAGCAGCTACAGACAAAGCAGAAATCACTGCAGTGCCTCATGGTATTTGAATTATTTTATGTCATTAGGCAAATGAATCGAGGACTTTCTGTCAAGATTATCTGATGAGGCAAAAACATCCACAACAGAGCCTTATTTCTGTAGGAGGTCCACAGCTGTCTGAAGTATATTCCTACAAAAGGGACTATTTCCTTTTACACAGATTATTCTTACACAGCTGCTTTCAAGGATGTAGTCAGGATTTCTAGGTGTATCAAGCCAATGCTCAAAAACCTGATGCATACCAGATGCAGAGGATACACTACAGTACACATGGACTCCTCATGGTGAATTATTGGTACCTCACCGATTCTCATAGCCTCAGCCATTTTCTAATACATCCTATGCTGCTAGAGCTAACCTGCAGTTTGGCATTGTTGAGAAAACAATACACACCCTATGACAAACACGTACTAAATTAGTTAATATCGTGACTGTTTATACAAGACTGCATTTGTGCTCGTGTATGTGCTAGCATTCAGACTGTGAATAGGGTAATCTGCTTCAAATTCAATTACTTAGCGACTTTGCAAAATGCTGCTTATCAGGCATTAATACTTCCCTATTCTTGCTTTAACACCTGCGTCACAGCTTAGAAAAGAGCAAGCTGAGCCAGTGAAAGTGAGAGTCATGTGGGGTTGCAAAAGTCCCATGGGACTACCTCTTAAGACTTCAGTCTCCATCCCAAATCCTGGTTTGCTCAGCCTTAGGAGATCCCTCAAACATTTGAAATACCACAGGGGCTTTCCTAATTAACCCTTGGTTATATGATTATACATAATAAGCACCTGAAGGCTGCATTTCTCTTAGTTCAGGCACTTTCAGGGAGACCCAAATTCCATTTCTCTCTTCCCAGAGCTGCTGGCAGATACTAGAGAACGACACCTCTCTCTCATCAAGCTCTTGTAAGACCTGCCAAGAGCAAACTGCTGCTTTGTAATACAAACAGGTCTCTCACAAGAGCAGCACAGGCCCAGGAGAGAAAAGAAAAAAGAGCTAGAAAGGACTATATATGAAGTTCTTTTGTTTGGGTGTTTGGTTTGGGTTTTTTTCAGAAGAAGGCAACATCTCTTTACCACTCCTAAGACCTGTGACTTTGCCATCCATGCCTTTCTGAGAAAGGAATGCATAGGAAACTAAAAGTCCTAGAGCTATCTGTGCCGCGGACTAAAACCAGCTAACTAAACCTTATAGACACTTAGAACTGCTCTAAACACACTGTCCGATAGGACTGTACTTGATGCACTTGCAACAAAATTTCCTGGCCAAAAAAGAAAACAAATTTTTAAAAGGAGCATCAGAAACAATTTGGTTACGGAGAAACACTACTGATGCATCAATGGCCTCTAGAACAAGTTGCTATCCCCACACTCCAGAATCTCAATAAGACAAAGCCAGCATGAAAATTAGCCTGATTGTTTCAGATACAAACAGCTCTTCTGCTTGCTAAGAAAATCTCCCAACTAAAGACAAAGCCTCAGTTTTACTGGTAGTCAATCAAATAGAGTCAACTGTCAGAAGCAAAAGTTATTTTTCTTGTCAGGCTCAGGAATAGCATTAGTAAAATCAAGGTCAGTCATTAGGATGGTAAAACAGCAGCAGTGTCATGAACTTGGGTTATGACTGCTTGAAGAGCAGTCAAAATTCATTCTTTCTCACTGGAATAATTCCTGAGAGGAAAAGAATTGGGTTGTATGTCAGCAGCACGAGCAGCTGGAAACAATGAGGTACATTCCTAACAGTTACATTTTACATCAATTAAACACCTTTCATCCCAACCATCTTACAAAAAGGATGAAAGAATTACCACCATTTTACAAAGAAGAACTGAGAAGTGAGGAATGCAGACTTGGTGCACAACTCACTTGGATGGCAGACAAGGATCTGTTTGCATTGCATACTGCAGGCTTCTGCCAAGTAGATGAGAATTTTTTCAGTTCGTGTGCCATGCTGGAAAACAAGTGTCTGCATGAGCATGTTAGGACAGCACCAAGCCCAGCCTAGCAGAGAAAGCCTTTCACCATGACTTTGTAGCCTCAGGCATGGCCTTACCTCAGCTAACATGGTCACCTGGCTTTAAAACAGAAAGTATAGGCAGGTATGTGCTCATATGTGCCCTTGTGTCAGATGCTGGAGGAGGAAGGGAAAAAAAAAAAAAAAAAAGAGAGAGATTTACAAGTCTGACTCTGTAGAAATTAGAAATTAATGAGAGCTTGACTACTAACTCAGTAAAAGCCAGATGTTTACCACAGAGCTGTGACTCACACTAACATTACCCAAAGTCACTTTGTGCTGTAACACGCAATGGGCAGAGACAAATTTCCCATTGCACAGCCTCAGCCACACCAGAGCCCAAGAAAAACTTAGGTGTTAGTCCTCTAGCATAAAAAAATTGGAAATGGCAAGGGTCCATCTCCGTTTTGTTCCAGACTCAACAAATATGCACCTGCACTGTTATATCAGCAAGGTTACTCTAATTTAAAAAGTCAACTGGTGCTATAATGGACTAACTCGCTTAGAATGCAAAAGGCAGATCAAATGTATTGAGTAAACAATGTGCTGCAAGAGAAAAGCTTTCTAAGAGAAACTCCTGGGTAACTATCAAGGGAGGTAGATGTTCTGCTGCTCAGGAAGCTGAGCCCATTATAAAGAAAAAAAAGTCCACTAAACATAATAAAAGGCTATTGTTAAAAGTCTCTGTATAAAAATAAAATGAAAGCATCAGGTCATGGGGTGCGAGGAGTGGCTCAACCACCTGGTCCCTACTAGGAATGCCATCTCCTAAGAATTTGCAACTATACACTCAAAATGAGACACTCAGATGGAAGTACCCTTTGTAGATATCATTCTGTTATAGTCTGGATAATTCCAATTAATTTCTTCCTACAACTCCCTTCACATCATCAATTTCATTTTTTTTTTTTGTTACATTGAATTGTGTCACCAAAATATCCAATTAAAAAAACCCACCACCACTGGTCAAAGAATGGATGTGAGATTTTGGCATCAGTGCTCAACCTTGATTTGCACTGACCCCAGGAAAGAGCTCAAAGCTGCTCTAATGCAATTTACAAACAAGAACACCGTGCTGGTTAACCCACTGTGTGAACAGAGGCTGCTGTCCTCAAAAGAATAATGTTATCTGAGAGAGGTATGGTGACACAGCCAAAAACTAACACAGACAGACATTGTTAATTGTATGAACTTTCAGCTAGACTGCAACGATGTGGCAAATATGCCCCTATTGGCCCAAATACTTTTGAGCCATATTTAACTTCCTCCACTATGAACATGAGCAAAAAGTATTTCTATCCAGATAAAGGGGGAATTAGATTATTATTTGCTGACAGAATCTATCATATCCCAAATTAGCTGCAGACCATAAAAACAAGCCCACATTTTCAGAAGGCAAAGACAATACACAGCACTGCTGCTATGTATCCTTGCCAAGGAGAAGAGTGTTTATGATTTGGAGGGCAACAAAGCCTTTCTGTCTGAGCACCCTGTGCATTTTGACACGTGTGCTATTTGGAACAACACATTTCAGAGCAGTTCAGAGATGCCATGGTCCATCACATCATCCTGAGTCACCTTGACATTTCTGAAATTATGCATTGAGATGACAGCCTCAGGGCTATAAACCTGCTTTTTAATACATTTTTAATGATAATGGCTGTTAGAGACTGCATAGTCCTAATGCTTTGTTTTCCTCTCAGAAATCTAACCAGAGTGCTGTACACATATAATGCAATGATATGCTGTAGGTTTGTGTTAGGTGTTTCAGAGACACGAGTGTCTCAGCACTACCTGGTGTCTGCACAGGAAAATGTATTTCAGGTTCCCAGTTCACTCCTTTGCTCTATGAACCAAAGGACAAGGGAACTACAAAGGCACCAGTGGTCTACTATATCATCTAATACAGATCTTGGATGTGTTTGTTGCTTCAGTTAGCTCTGCAGTTGCAGAAAAATAATCTAGGCAATGTACCTGTTCAACATCTAGAAAACTATGTTTGCCTATCTCTCAAATTGTACCCAGACTGCAAAAGTAACATTAATAGACAATAAGGATGTCTACTGGACCCACCTTAGCTAGGCACAAAAAAAAAAAAATTAAAAAAAAGAAAAAAATCATCAAAAATATGCTGTCTGAAGATTGCCACCAGAGTCGTGGGCTGTTTGCAAAGACAGAAGACTGTGCTGGAGCTTCATTTTTTTTGCATGAACAGTAAGTGCTGAACATATCCTCTGATCTTTCCAGTGACCTCCCATTGGCTTAAAAGATGTTCTTCTCAAGGGCTGCATCCACCCAAAGAGCAGAAGGCTGTCTAGTTTATCCTAAAATATTAATGGGGCTGGTCCTACTCCCACTTAGCATTGTGTCCACACACCTCACCCTAATTCTATTGATGAAAAACGCTCGGAAATAACCTTACCCCTGTAAGAAAACCAAAAGCATTGCTGTTTACTCTTCCGAGGCTTTTCTAGCCCACTATGCTGTCCTCAGCCTCCCTGTTCACCAGGAACAGCAGGGAAGCAGTCTGCTCCTTGCGTGTGCTCTGCTTAGCTGTGGGCAGTGATACACATCTGTTTGATGTGGAACTTCCTCTAATTACCTGCCTAATTACATACGTACAGCTGAGTTTGGGTTGGTTCTGGTTGTCTTAAGGACTACAACAAATCAAGGTCAGAAATTTCACACACATCCCTTTTTCTCAGGAGGTTAGTCCAGCCTACATGTTACCAGCAGAAGAGCCTGGCTGAAAGTCTGAAAGTCTTCCATTATGTCTTGAAAGCCGGTGCTATCTGAATATTAACAGCAGCACATGGATATTCATCTCATGCTCCGATAACATTGTTATCTCCGAGCTCTCCGCTGCAGAAACAGGCACTCACGCTCCTGCTCCGCTTTGCACATCAAAGGAAAAGCGACAATAGGAGAGCTTTGACAGACTGCCCGGCCTGGCCGGAGCGCGGGGCCGGGAGCCGACGGAGCTGTGCCGTGTTTGCCGGCAGCGGGCGCGGCCCCGGCTGCGCTCGGCCGCTCTGACTCAGCGCGCTGGGAAAGGAAACGCGCTCCCCTTCCAAAACCCCGCCAAGGCCACGCTTCCCTGCCTCGTGCTCCCACAGCCGAAGAGGAAAGGGGCACTGCCAGGATGATTAAAAAAAAAAAGATATAGACAAGGTCAGGGAGGAGGAAGGAAAGAGAAAAAAAAAAACTTGGAAAACAAAATCATTATATAGCATCAATGCACTTGACTCTTGCTTTGACCTCATGCTGACGCTCGTTTTGCACAATCCCGGAGGAGTGAATGGAGGCAGACACCTTCCCTCCCTCCCTGCCTCCCTCCCGCAGCAGGGCCAGCCCCGGAGCCGCCCTGCCCTGCCCCCGTGCCTTGGCAGCTGAGCAGGCCAGGTTCGAGGGGCGGCCACATCACACGCACTGTCCCCCAAATACACCTGTGTGTGTCTGCATATGCAGATACACACACCATTACTCGAAAATCACTTCTGAACACCTCTGAGCCACCTACACCATGAGTACATTCCTTCAGTACACTTTAAACAGCTGCCAGAGGTCAGGAATATGAAGTTGAAATACAAAGTTCTCCTATGTTATTACAGAAAATCTCATTTCAATTTTAGACAGGTTTTCAGATGTTCAGCTATGTTTTCTTTACTCTAAAGTCACTAAAATACAGTAATTTTTACATCTGTTATGCAAGCAGACACAGACATTACTTTGAAAGCAATAAAAAAAAGCTGAAACATAATGGAAACTTTAAATTAGAGCAACATAACCACACATTTCCTGCTGCCTGTATTTGTTTTACTGAGAACACCACTTCTCAGGTCCAGCTAATCAGCATTCATCAGTAAAACAAGATATCAGGGAGCAGTGAGAGCCCTAGAGGTGTTTATCTTCCTCTTCTCTGAATCATGAAGGTTTTCAGAGAATATTTTCACAAGACAAGAGAATTGTTCCTGAGTATCTTGTAGATCAGCAGTGTGATTTTAGGAGCAACTGCCAAAAAGCAAAAAAGGACAAAGAAATGCTGCATCTCTCAGGATTCTCTAGCCTTTGTCTGTCTATCCACTTCGAGATCATTGTGACTTTTTATTTTGTCCCATATCAAAAAGAACAGCCTGTTAATAGGTAACAAGAATCTGGAAAGATTTTTGTAACGCTATAAATAGCCAGAGCACTTCTTCAGCCAGCAAAAGTAGTCCTGTGTTTATACCCAGAGAATGTAGACAGAGAAAGATAATGGTTTGTTTTGTTTAAGGTGGAATGACTTTGGCAGTGAACAGTTGCATTGTTACTAATTTTATACAGTTAAATATGACAATAAGATCTTCAGAGTGCATTTCAAGAGAGTTACAACACAGACTTAAATACAGCTTGTGCATGCAATCATCAACATACACACATAGCTAGAGCCACAGTGACTAACACCAACAGGGTGCTTCTTTTATTTGCTTGGTTCTGCTGGGGCACACCACTGAATGGCAGTGCTCTGAACCTTGTGTTCATACAAGAATCTTGCAGAGCTGGGTTGGATTAGCATGTTGCACATATTTACATTGGAGTAACGTTACCTACTTTGTAAGTCTGCTTCTGCATAATGCCCAGCTTCCTCTACTTCAAACCACTCTTGTTCTAGTCCATTCACCCCTCCATAACTGCTTGGCACAGTTTCAGTTCTCTTTTCTCCCCTCATTTTTTTGTAATAGGCTTTGTCAAGTCTGCTCCTAAATCTTCCTGCTCATTTTGTTTCAGGGTCATATCTGAGCTGGTTTAAACTAAACAAAAGAAAATTCAGGAGTTACAGGTCAGTTGCTTTTAGGTAAAACTCATGAACTCAGAAGCAAGGAGTTGCAGCTCAGATAACAGCACACTTCACCATGAAAACTATGCTGGCTTCCGGAAAGGAAGGGGACACACAGTACTCTCCCTGCAGCTCCAGCACTTCTTGCCATAGTCCCAGCTTTGAGATCCAAGCTGGCCAGCTCTGCAGCATGCCTAAGGCCTGTGAAGAATGGTTATATAATTCTGCAGTACAATACTCTAGAGAAGGCAAGAGACACACCACCAACCAAACCAGAAGTCTGTTGCCAGAAACAGTCTGTAATGAAACACCTTTCAGTAATTTGCCCCTAAACTGCTGGTGCTGGGAGACAGCACCTGCTCTCTGGTGCAGTGCCTTACCTGCCCCAGAGGAGCTGTGCAAGCCTCCTGCTTCCCAGCCCAATCCTAGGCACACACATGGATCCAGACCTGGAGATCAGGTGCCCTCCATCCCCTCCTCACTTCCATCTACCAAGCCACACATGATAATCTGCTACACAAGCAGAGTACAGCAGCATTGGACTAACATAATTTGGGGGCTAATCTAAAGCAGTCTTATAACTTAATATTTAGACTCAATTCTCTTAATCCATTTTATACACAGGCACATAAGCTATACCTTGCCTTGATATGTGTGTACTCACTCATCACTATGTGTAGCTCTTGAAATGTATATCCTGATTAGTTAGAGCACCCCTAGCTAGAAAGCTGTGCCAGCCAACCTCACTGGTTGACTTTGCAGGAAGACGTGGCACATTAGTTGAGGAATAGCATCAGGTTTATGTAGCTACACTGTTTCTCCCCAAAGCCAACATGACCTGTACTGCACCATGTGAACATCAGCCACCACACAGCTGAACAAGAACTCTGAGCTTCACTTCCAAGACTGGACACACCCATGTGTTGGCAGGTTGATGACAGCAAAGTACACGCAGATAAATTCTCCGTAAAAAGGCTCTCCTGCTGGAGGTGTAAACTGTGAAGGGCACTTGAAAAAAGTAAAATAAAGTCACATAACTGAAAAAAAAATCTTCAGCTTCATATAGATTAGTCTTCATTAAATTTTACTCTGGAACAGTTTAAGGCAGTCACTGCTTGCACATATTCAAATCCATTTCCCACGACTCAAAAGTACAGTGGTCAGAAGTAAAATAGATAAAAACTATGTTTTGCTTTTGTTAAACTGGCTGAGATGCCACCATGAAAATAAAAAGGCAGGAAAAAGAACAATCAAAAATCACAGCTGTTAGCTGAAATTCAATTTTGGTTTCCAAATGGAGATCCAGAATATGACCTAGGTTTGAAGAAAAAAAAACATTAAAAAGGAGGAAAAAAAGCTCTGGACAATAAATTTTCTTCCTAAAGCATTTTTCTTTGGTTTTGACAGGCCACAGAATTAGCCCCAAATTACTCCTACACTAAACATTACATCAACAGCACTTTGTACTCTTACTCTAAGGTTTCTTGTTTGTTACCCTACCAGGGATGACAAAGCAGGTCAGCAGGCATGTCTAAAGGCAGCACATGCTAGACATAATACACTCCTGGCTAGAAACTGCCATAAATTTAAGGACCAGGCACATATCAATGCTTAATAAAAATGCTGCTTCAACACTGGAAAGTACAACACTAAACTAACATGACTTTCAAATAACAAAGCCATGCACAGCAGACACTACCACTGTAGCTCATGTGACATGGGTAAAATTCACATGAACTTTTACAGTGGTTTTACCTATTCTGTGTTGAAGCAACATTTCTTTGAAAGCAGGTTAATTATAGCAGGATTTGACAAGATAAAAAAAGGACAGAAGACAACTGTGTGAGCATAAAGCAATTTAAACCAAACACCACCCACCTACACACTGCAGAGAGACCTCTGTAGACAAGAATTCATGGAGCCAGATCTCAAGTAGAAGTCCAGGACAATAAGCCAGTTTAGAGCAAACCTGACTCCATCCATTTACTTTAGCTCCAAACTAACATTGTGTGTGACCCATTCGTTACTGCATGCTGGTTTTAGTTCACTGTTTTTCAGAATTAATGTGAAATGGAAAGATTCTCCCACAAGCCCAATAGCCATCTGGTGCTATTGCTGTACTTCATGAAAAATTCATTTCCTTTTTATCATAGTCAGCTATTTCAGCAATTGTAGTGATTTATGTTTTTAAGCAGAATATTTTATTCACTATTGATGTTTGCAAATCTGCTTCAGCATCACAGTTCAACAGATTATGTTTTTTCTGGCTTCATCCTGAGGATTTCTAGCAGCCTTGAAGGCAGCAGAAGCTGTAAAGAAGTCAGTTTTAGCAATAGATTTATAAAATGGACGTCACAGTGTTGTCTGTTTACCCAAGCTAAATAAAGCTAAACTCAGTGCCAGTGAAACATGCTCAAGCACTAAGAGCCACATTACAGCTTCAAGCTCTTATTCAGCCATTCACCTCCAACAGAGCTATCTGTCAAGTAACACATAGCTGAGTTTGATATTCATTCTAGCTCAGAGAAATTTTATATTTTCCCCTCCTACTCTACTCGCATGAGATTCTGCAGCCAGGAGTGTTTCAGCAAGCTGTATGGAGACCAAAACCAAGTTAGTGGGTTGAGGAGTGCACAGGCTAAACCCCTCCAACTGAGTGATGGGAGAAGCATCAGCAGAGCAGTAATTGCTTCCCGGACTTGTACCCAGTCATCAGGAGCTTGGCTGTAACACCTTCCTTGATCCTGCCCTGTACCACACCAGTAGGAGCAGCCAGTGCTGTGGCTTTTGAAGCCCTTAAAATTGTGCTTTTTCTTTTCTCCTCCTTCAGGCTAACACGAATAAGGCCAAAAGAATTCAGATAATACAGCTTGGCAATTCCTTAACAAATGCTTGTGAGAGTTGGTAACACCTGGAGAGTGGGTGTAGAATACACCCCCAACAATTCAATACACAACAGTCTGCAATAGGAAATAGCTACTAAAACTGAAAAGGAAGCGAGTGAATATTCATAAGTTCTCATCAAAAATACGACCACCTTTAGCAGTCCCTTTACATACCTACAAATACTTTGTCAGCCCACACAATACTTCTGTCTCAAGCACTGCAAGTTACCTCAGCCCTGGGTATTCATATATGCTGTCAGGGTACTAGTTCTGAGTTTTAATCTCAAAAATAGTGCTTTTACTCAAGCAAAGGCCCAAGCAGGTATTTTACTTTGTTAGTGTTGAAAAAAAACCCCTAAACTCATCCCTGAATGAGTTGATGAGATGCCACAAAAGCAAACTGAAAGCAGGTTTAAGGAAACACAAACAATGCCAGTGTACAGGGACGGTCCTAGAGAAGCTGAAGCTACCTCAGAGCCAAAATTAATAAAAAAGTGTAAGAGGAAGAAACAAAGTCTTCTCCTGGTACAAAGCCATAAAAGCAATTTTATAGAAAACATGGTTCTGTTGCTGAATGGGCTGGAGGAACTTGGTGCTAAAAGAAGCAGAAAAGGCTTTTACTTGTTTGATCTCAAGTCTTTCTGGTTCCTCTGCCCAATGGAAGTGCCTGGGAGAGCAGACTGAATATCTGTCTGATCCTACGGGCTCATGTGAAAAATGGGACCAGTGAGACTGCTGGCCAGCACCACTGAGATGCCATCCTCAATTGCCCTTAAAATGTCATGGCACTTTCAGGAGGGCCCAATTGCTTTAGAAATGCAAAAAGGTCAGATTCGTCTTCAAGAAGGGTTATTTTGGGAAACCACAGACTTAATCACAGTCCCTGGAAAGACTGTAAAGCAAGTCTTCAAAGCCATTTCTATGCACAGTGAAAATGAGAAGATCATGGAGAACTGGCAACAGGGAATTACCAAAAGGAAATAGTGCTCAACTATACGATCTCCTTCCATGAAGAAAAAGGTGACTTTGAACAAAGAGCAGTAGATATCCTTTAGCATGGCTCTCCCAAAGCTTTCTCAAAGACTGCCTCAGTATCTACACCAGCCATGTCAGAGGTATGGGATGGATGGTTGGCATATAAGGAAAGTAGAGAACTGCAGGACCATTAACTGGGCTGAAAGAGTCAGTCATCAGAAGCTCTTGAGTCTCATGCAGAGGCATCAAAATAAAGATGACCAAATACTAGCCCAGGCTGCCCTTCTCATTATCCCCATCCTTTGAGATTACAGAATAGCTGGGATTAGAAGGGATCTCTGGAGATAATTTTGTCCAAACTCCCTGCCAAGGTAGGTTTACCTAGGCCAGGTTACAAAGGAATGCATTTGGGTGAGTTATGAATATCTCCAGAAAGGGAGACTCCATAACCTCGCTGGGCATTCTTTTCCAGTGCTCTGCCATCCTCAATGTAAAGTAGTTCTTTCTCATATTAAGGTGGAACTTCTTGTGTTTTACTGATTCTGTATTTTAGAGATATTCATAACTTGACTGGGCAAGTCTCTGAGCAGCTTTACCCAACTTCAGAGCTGGCTGTGCTTTTGAGAGCTGGACTGTGCATCCTGCAAGAGTTTGATTACAGGATCATGAATGCCAAGATTCATGGCTTTTCTTGTCCAAAGATCAAGAAGATACCCCAGCACAGCCTCACATGAAGTTTCTTTCACCTAAAGAAGGGAAGAAATAACTTGTAAGACTTTCAGAGGCACCCTGTTCTCCCTCCTTCTCACTTACTTTTTAGATAAATTCCAGTGTGTTGGAGATTTTAAGCAGAATCCACAAACATGCAGAAGAGATTATACTGCCAAGTTCAAAAGAGTAAACTATGCAAACAGAACAGCTTGAACTTTTCGCTTTCCTGCACTACAGATGATTGCACAGCCAGGCTCTCGTTGTTCTGTCGGGCTGGCTTTGCAGGAAATACCTACACACCTAAACAAACAGCAATAGTAGGAGAGGTAAGAGCTCTCCTGCTCTGTCATTCCAATAAGATCACCTGACAATGCACTTACAGGCAAACCAGTCAGTGAAACAAATCATTAACTTGAAGTTTCAAGTAGCATGAAAGGGAGTTTCTGCTTTTAGCACAGTTTTTTCCTGATCAGGGCAGAAAAAGACTACGGCCTCTCTACACATATGGCAACCTTCACACCAGAACATTACTACCAACTGCACTGGCATAAGGCAGGTGGCTGTTTTAGTTATTGCTTTAGGCTGCTGATAAATCATTTCCCAGGGGAGGGACTGCAGACACTGCACCTGCATGAATTCTCACAGACTACTAACACCTCTTTCCAAAGTCAGAAGCATTAGCATGGAAGTGAACATCAACAGAAGTGAACAAAAATCTCCCATTTTCTTCCTATACATCCTCTGGAACTGTCTTACCCACTCCAGTCTCCAAGACTAAACCTGAGTAAAGAGGCTTCAGCATGGCTGTCTAAGGCATTTTAATTTTGTGGTGAAAAAAACAACCCCAAAACCCCAATATAATATTCAAATCACTTCATTCCTACTAGAATAGGTCTCATTTAGATGTCAGCAGTAGGAAACCTCAGAAGGCAGAGTAGCCCCCACGTTTTTTTTTGTTACCAGTATGATGTAGTTCCATCCCAGTTCTGAAGGATAGTTGGTTTATGTGAATCCATATAGTACACCAGCATCTGCTCACTGCTCTTTTCTTCCCATTTTCCTTGTTCTGTACTCCTCTAATTCCTAGTTATCTTATTGAAATTACAAGGCTGAGTATTGACATTTTGGTCTGTGTTTTCATAGCCCTTTGCACAATGATGTGCAGGTCTGAAGTACAATGTTCCTACAAATTAGACCAGTTACATCAACTAACTGGGAGAGCACTGGTCCTGTTACAAGTTCCAATATACTTGCTGTCTCAATTTTAAGAACAACGACACCAGTGATTACATGAATTGCAATAAAATCATACTCCCACACTCTGCACCTGAACTTCTCTTTCAAGAAAAGGCAAACGGTCTGGCTTCAAAAAGTGAAACCAAATACAGTCAGTATTGGCCAACCAAGGACAAGAGATTTCAGTCAAAAACCCCTCCCAAGGAAAACTAATCCTAGCCTTCATGAGCCTAAGAGTCCTATCTCCATCAGTGACAGCCATGGTTGCTCATTAGTATTCCCAGTGCTCAACAAGTTCAGTGAATAGCCTAAAGCTCCATCTGTGATAGGCAGTATTTACTTAACAAGGAGATAGCCCACAAACTTCAGTGGATTGCTTATTTCTGCTCATGCTGTAGCAGGCCCACAGACTTAATACAAATGGAAGGAAGGAGATAGGATGTGGCTCTCCTTAGCTTCCACAAGAGAGTCTTTCTGCTAAGAGGGTATAGAATAAGAATCTGAGTCAACATCTGCTGAAATTGGTGGAAAGGCTCCTGTCTTTTTCTGCCCACTGTTTTTCTCCTTGTCTCCATTTCTAATTCAAGGCCTGATGCAAGCATATGCAAGTAAGTAAAATACATATTTTTGGCCACTTACATTAAATCAGGCACAAAAGTTCAGTTTTGGCTTTTTCAGTTTAGTTCAATCAGTTATCATATTGCTCTGGTTGGGAAAATCAGTTTAATGGTTTTTATTGCTTGCTGTAGGTAGATATTTCAGTCATCTAGCTCATTTTTAAAAAGAAAAAATTTCAGACAACACCCCCTCTGCACACACAATTTTTTTCATAATATATTTCTAAGTTTGTCGCAAGAAAGCATCTTCCAGTGAAATAAATTTAAACTTTCACTTTGAAAGGATCTTAGCTAAATTGAGACTGTTCACAAAAAGATAAATATAGGTTTTAAGATAAACACATTCCTACTAGAACATTCAATCACAGTGTTACTGTAGTAACAGTCATACACACTTGCACCTCCTCACAGCTATGGAAAAATAAGAGATGGATGACTGTTAGGCAAGTGCTGAAGCAAAGATCTCGGATCACATCCAAAAAGTGGTCACATCAGCTGAGGTGGCATCAAGAAGTGTGACTGATATTTCAATAACTCATTTTGGTTTTCATTAAGGAAGGCATGCTGATTAACATAATTCAGCTGCCAGGTTTAGCCAGCTAAGCTATTCCAGAATCACTTCCTCAACCTAGAGCTGTCCCTGCACACAGTGCTGGACACCATTTGCATTAGATAGATTAAGTAGGAGTCCAAGGCTCCTACTAGAAGGAGTCCAGAGCCTACTGCACTTTCAGATTTAAAGAAAAGACAGATTTCTTCAGAATTCTATTTAATTTCAGCAACAAAAAGACTATATATTATTATCTATCTGTTTGAAGCAAACTACCCAGGATTAAGTACACTGACCAAGGAAGTGTGCAAAGCCCACAATTTTCCTGAAAGTCCAGCTTCATTATTTAGTTTTGTTCAGGCTCTTTACAGGCCCCATTTGCCTTTGAAACATGCAGTGCTTGGCTATGTGGAACAGACCTGAGCTATTGTAGCTGCCTGACCTAGTCCTGTGATACTGATGAAAGGACTTTACTGTGCCCTGCCATGTGCCATAACGTGTATGGTAAGGGGGCAAAGTGGCCAGCATTTCCTCCCAGGTGTGCCAGAGTCACCCCAAGCACATTCCAGATAACAGGCTTGGTCAACAAATGAGTCTTAGAGACGAGCCCCAAATCCACTGTACACAGCCAGGAAGGCGTGTGGTGGTGTAGAGCACTAACACCAAGACAGTAACACATTGAAGGAGCAAGTCTTTGTAGTCGCCATGGCAGATGAGAGGTTAAGGATGCTGGAAGGAGAAATAACTTTTTAGGCTCTGGTAGAGACTTCTTCATACATGCAAGTAGCTACAGCAGTGCTAATAAATGCACCAGCATTGGTCCCATGTGGCTTCACAAGCCTTGGAAGGAAAGAGACTTCCAGATAAGCATCTTGTTTCAAGCAAAAAGTGACAATCTTCCCTTTGAAATTAATATTTTCTAACTGATTATCCCCATTAGTTTATATGATTAGATTCAGATTAGGCAGGATGAGAAGGACCCACTAAGATCACAGACATATCCAAGACAGACTAGTAAAACTGGAAGATCCTTCTTTATCTGCAACTTCATGTTATGAGTAAAGGTTTTTTTATTGTGGTATAATGCTTTAACTTCCATTACCTACCTAGCAAAATTATACCAGCACAAGCACTTTTGTCTGTTGCGATCACATCTACAACACCAGTACACGTAAAAGCAATGCCAAAGTGCCATTCTGCATCAATGCTTTGCCAGCTGAAATTTCAAAGACGGAAGCACAAAGTCCAGCATGTAAGAGATATAACCACATCCTTGTTGGATCTTCTTTTTTAATACTCACTAGCCCCATCAGAGAACGATTGCTGCAAAAAAAGATTACAAAAAGAACAGGTGTATGAAATACAGCACAATGATAAGACTAACAGCTGGGGACAGCAAGCAGGCAAGTCTCCCACGAGAAGGAGTGAGGGAGATATTCCCAAAGGCACTACTGATCCCTTACATTTGATCTTATCCCCCACATCACTATCTACGCATTGTTTTTTGGCAAGATGACAGGTAGATGGAGAACAATTTAACTTCTCTATCAGTGGGATGGTTTGGCATGATACAAGAGGCACGTATCCTCACAACTACAAAGTTGGAGGGCTTAGCAGAACCACCCTGTTTGCTTAACAAAGTGACGTAAGCCACACAACCACGCAAGCACAGCCTTTGTTCTTTCCTCCAGCTATCCCTGTTTTTCCTCAATGCCCTCCCACTAATTTCAAGTCTAGCCCAGTAGCCTGTAAACCTTAAAGCAGGTACTGCATCTTTTTAATGTCCAGGTGTGTTCTGAGTAGGCACCAAGGGCTGCTAATCATAATAAACCCGAATTCAATTGTTGACAACTAGAATGTCCCTAGAAACACCATACACATATATATATGGTTTACCATTAATAAATTCTGTTTTAGGAGGCTGAGCATATTAAAGAAATTCTCATGCCTTACAAAGTATAGATGAACATCTATTTATACCAAACAATTAACAGATGGTGTTATACTACCATAATTTCAATTCTTAATAGAGATGGTTTATAGATAAAAATGGTGAAGCCTCCTATTGAAGTGCTTAAAACATACTACTTGTGTAACAGGATTATGGCATCTATTAGTCAACTCCATTGAGGATAAATTCCTGATTTCTGAAGTGTGACAGAAAAAACAATTACCTCATACAAAACAGACTAAGAAGATCATAACAGATATTTACCTGTACATCACAAGACACACAATTAAGGTAAAGAATCATACCAGTCCTTTTTTATTATTACTATGTATATCAGCAGGCTTGTTTTCAGAAATTTCAAGATGTTTTGTCATTCCACTACCCAAACAGATACAGAAATCACAATGAAGTCAGCCAGATTTAAAGGCAAACCACATTCCTCAGCTAAGGCTGTTTTCACTTTAGATACAGCAGGATGTCATTATATTTTTTTTTCTAAATAAATTTAGAAAAGGTAAGACTGGGTGAAAGTCTATGAGGGACCACATATGAGTTGTGATTGTTTGTATTTATAAAACAATGAATACATTACTACTATTTTCTTTTATTAGCCCAGGTGTCTGGCTTGATACAGGCAGTGCCACAGAAGGCAAGTCGGTGAGCCCCAAACTGACTGGGCAGGGGGTAGAGGGAGGGTGGCAGACAATTCCCTCAGCCAGCAGCACTGGCAGGGAGGCTGAGGAACATGCAGCATCCAATGGGGGCAGCCCAACTCCTAGTGCTGTCACAACAAGTTGTTAATTTAGAAGAGAATGAAGAAGCTGAAACTTCCTTTAGTACACACCCACACATCTTTAATCCCTAATAAATCCACGTACAGGAAGCGAGACGGTGGTTTACCAGGAAAGAGGGAGCTCCTCTACGTAAGTTCCAGTTTATGCAGTCACCAGAGATAGAGAGCCTCAACAGTGAGTCATCAGTTCCCATGGGTCAGATGCGACCAGCAAGGCAGACAGATGCTCTCTCTCTGCCAGAGCACCTCCTCTTGCTGCAGTGAGAGCACCCAAACCCCTCAAACCAGCTGGAAGTGGCACCTCACAGGCAGCTATGTGAGCTGTCCAGAAGCTCAGATGCAGCAGCCACCTGGTACATGGCTCTTTTCCTACTGCCCCTTGCCTCATGGGCTGCCCCTCCAGCTGGGGAAGGAAGAGAATGGCAAAGCTCTGGTGCCAGGGGAGATCAATTGCACCCTCCTCTCCTGGATTACTAGGTAATCTAATTACTAATCAAAGAATTCGGCAGAGCAACAGTAGCCAATACTGTCATTACTGCATCTTTTAAAAAGTTATTTATATCCAGCTCAAAAGAAACTACAGCTCACCTCCATCTGAAAAGAAAATAAACATCATCTGAGCCAAACAAATAATGTCTCACTTCAAACATCCAATTCAAAAATGTAAGGAAATTGGAAGTAAAAATGACATTTTGCTTTATCACCATAAGCATTCATAGATGTCTAAAATTCATCAGCCAAGAACTGAGTTGAAGGTGCCAGTAGACAATATCTACTAGATTCTACAAATATCACTTCAGAAACTGAATATGAAATTTGAAGAAAAATAATTTCACATCAGTATTTAAGTTGTAATATTACTTAATACCAAAGTCAGGTATTGTCTATGTTGAACAACCCCACATTAATAGAAGACAAAAACCTTTAAGAGAAGGTACCTAGCAATGAGTTAAGAAAGCACGACATTTCTAAGGTATCATTTTTTCCCAACAGAGTTGGTGGGGGAACAAGAAGAGGGAAAGGAACAAGCATAAGTACAATTAATATCAAGGTCTGCCTTTCTTATGCACATCAAGAAACAGTCATTGAGGCTGAGGTAGCACAGTATGATCCTCAGAACAGACAGTTCCTTGTCCTGAACCACCGTGATATTTCCAGGCTTTATTTGCCAGCCTTCAGAAGAGGATCAGGTTCTCAATCCTTCTGTCCTTGAAGATTAGGGGGGAAAAATAATCCCCAAAACAACCAACCCAAAAGCAAAACAAAACCTTACAACTAAACCTCCACACCAAAATCCAAAAAATTCCTTAATTATCACTAAAAATATTTTCCAACACTGGGACAGTCATCACATCTTGAAATTGACCTCACAAACTTCCTGATACCTCAGACATTTTAAAATGCAATAAGGGCTTTCAACCTCTGATTTTACCCTTTTTCCTTTTCAGACAGTTATTTAGAAGCTTAAAAGTGACTTATAACATGCTAGCCTACAAAATTTGCAGAAACAAGCTTGTATTCTGATCAATGAATCAGAGAGCAAATCGCAAATAAGTATAGCAACTGTATATTTGCAGTTTTCAGAAATTTAGAATCTTTGCTTTGAGACTGAAAAAACTATCACCAGTACACTGTACAGCGACAGAAGAAGACATCAAAACAGTATTAATAAGAAACTTTTTTGGATTAAGGCAGATACTCTTAAGAACGAAGATTCACCTCTTCTGCTTAAAACAATTCCAGCTCATTACTTCCATGATGACAGCCAGTGAGACCAATGATACCTCTCTAGGAAGGTTTTCAAGTCAGTAACATTTTTTTCAGCTTTTACAAACAAAGAACATACCATTTCATCGAATTATGCTTTGTGCACATTGTTACTACTTGGCAAACATCAAGGCCTTGACTTGATGGTCCAGAATTCTTCAGCAGCAACAGCAGTAGTTGAGGTACTCCCACTATTCAGCCCTATCTTCTCTGTGTGACTCCCTCCAGTTGTGCTGGCATGGAGTCCAGCCAGCTGCAATCTGAATTGATACTGGAAGATAACCCAGGAATTTCACTGAAGCCAGATCAGCTCACTGTGAGGGCCACAATACAGCTGCACAGGTAACTGTGCCAGCACAGCTACAGCATGCAAATCAGCATTTTTATTGAATGCTTCATACCAAAGAGTCAAAGAATCTAGTTGTTTACATTTCTGAAAAACTTCTAAATGCTTCTGCCTCATCCTAGGCATATTCACAAGTAAGAGATTCCATTTGTAAAATAAAATAGCAGCTAGCCTTAATACTGAGCCTAAGAAATACACTATAATCCAAAGATTGAATAAACCTCCCAAGTTACTTTTAAAGATCATTAAAATTATTGATAAGGAAATGTTGATACTGAAAATAACATTCTTAAAAGACAGCAAACTTTGGTTACAGGAAGGCCTTTATCCAGACAATATTCCCTGCGAGAAGCAGGGATTATATATCCCTTTTGGGGTATAATTGGATTATATCACTTTTGCTTCATCACAGTGAAGAAATTTAGAGACTGTTAATATTTGGAAGCCACAGACAAGTTTGTAAGAAGAGACACTGAAGTAGCTTGCCACCAAAAGACCACGCACACATGACAGTCGCAGAATTGGCACTGTGTTGTGTAGAAGCACTAGGAAAGGTATCAAGTACACACTGCCCAGACCCGACCTCTCCACATGTCTTGGATCTCTCCGGGTGCCTTAGGCAGTGAGCAAGAACAGATCCATCTCCCTCTGTCCTACAGAGAATGCAGAGCTGGCAGATAAGATCTGTCAATGTTTCAATCAGAAGCTGCAATAGGACCCACTGTTCAGGGCAGGGCTTAACACTGCATTTCCAAAGGAAGTGCTTTGCTCCCCATTGATTATCAGAAGGGCAAAGGGGAAGGGAGGGGGAAGGGCGGCTTGCCGCTGCCAGATATCTCTATCTGAACACCTTCCAAAGTGAGAACAATTTACTGTCATTTGCAAATATCCCCCATACAACAGAGTAAGGTCTGCACGGAGCTGTTCTTCAGCCCTGCCTACTGAACAGCTGGGCAGAAGCATCACACTAGAGTCCTCATCCCAGCCTGTTGTAGCACCTCCAACACCTCAGACTCCTGAGCCCACGGGCTGGGCTCTCCCATGGGAGCAGAGGACTTTGGACCGCAGGGCTTCCTGCAGCTGCACTCCAGGTACACACGGGACTGCCAGGAGACCTGGATAGCCTGGTGGTGCTGGTGTTACCTGGGATACAGCCTGGGAAAGGGCAGCACCTCCAGCCCCATCACCCAGAGGTAGGGGCTACTTGAGGGTCCCTACTCCCCCCATTTTCCCTGGAGGAAAGCATATATCTGCTCATAACCAAACACCTACCAGCCAGAGCCACTAGCAAAAGCATTCAAAAGGGAATCATAAGGAATAGTCACTGCTTTTTTTTTTTTTAATATTAACTTCAGAAAAAAATAGATCATTTCACCAAATCAGCACAAACTGAAAAAGAGCACCACGGTGCCCAGAAAAGTCATAATCAGCCCCAGCCACCAGCAGTGACGCCACCCTACCAGTAGTCCATGCCAGAGTGGCTCTAATCCCTTTCCCCAGGAGAGATTGTGAGCAGCATGGCACATTTTGGAGCTCACAGGTTGGATAAAGTGTCTGGCAGGTCAGTCAGAGGGTAGTATTGCTCTGCAGGCCAGAGACACCCACACTGACAGTGTCTAGCTTTAGGCACCCTGACAGCTGACCACAGTGCAGCAAAAGGCTCTTTAAACACAGTAACAACAAATTAGTCACTACACTCCCCATTAAAGTATTTCTCGAGAGATCCTACTCTTGTTTTCCATTCCTTATGGAAGAGTAGCAAGGTCACTGCCATACTCTCAGTGTTCTCTTTGAGCTTTAAAAGGCAGGAAAGAGGGAGAAAATGCAGCAGTCTGCTTGGATATGGGATCATTTGATCCGCATCAGGATTTAAATTGAGCTTTTCACAGTACAGTACATGGATGGAAATGCATTAGAGACCAACACCAACACTGCAGGGGACAGGAGTCTGAGACATAAGGGGGAATAAAAAATTGGATCCCCACTCACAGGTGACCTGCTGTTGGCACTGTAAGAGCTTTTAATTGCTCAGAACACACTTTGGGGGAGTCCCATCACAGAGCTGGGTAAGGCAGAGTCACAGAACTCAAGCCATGCTAGAGCGTGTTGAAAGGAGGGTTTCTGGCTGCCAGCAGCAAGCAACCTGACACCTCCACCAGCTCAGCATGCTGAAAAAAAGCAGCTCTCCTGTGCTTGCCACCAAGCTCACCACTAGCCCTGTTCCAGATTGCGTCCATGGAGCTTTGCTGCCGAACTAAATGGCTTAGTAGAAAGAGTATAACTGTAGTTCACTTTTAACATCCAACAACCAAACTCCTACAAAAAAACAAAAAACCCTAATCAAAAATGCCCCAGTAAAACCCACATCCCTCACTCTACAAAAAAACCAAACAAAACTTAGAGTCACTTGTTAGCTGAAAGGCTTTTTTGGTTTTTTTTAAATGTTGTTTTCTTGGATTTGGTTTCTTTCTATTTTGGGGGGAGGATTGTTGTTGCTCTGTTTTAACAATAGCTCCCAAACATTTCCACATTTTGCAGACTTTATTTTTTTGAACTAAGTCTTTGCTCCCACATCTCTACTTTTCATTTTGCAATAAGTAAAACATGCTAAAAAAATTTAAAATCAAGGACCCAGAAATCTCCATATTAGAAATTAGATGAATGCTTGCTGGGTTCCAGTCCTAAGAACAGCAAAACTCCTAACCACTCTACCCAAAACATTCGAGTGCAGCCTTGGTCCTCTAGTCCTCTGCAGGAGTATAACTTCTGCACCACTCTCCTCTTCTTCAGAACTGAAAACTCTTTGAATGCCAGTGCAACCACTTACCAGCGCTAAATTTGCCATGTTATGCATTATTAATCACTGCCCCAGGCCTGAGAAGCAATAGGCAAAGGCTTTCTAAGCACATCTGAAGTGGAAGACAGAAGGCAAGCTAACAGGAACAATGCAGGTTTCCAGCAGGAGTCTCAGTCCCAGTTTCGATGTCTTCCCAACTCAGTTTAATCCACACAATACACAGAGTGAACAGGATGTTTAGGGAAGCAGATAATATCTGCTTTGGAGACTATGTACAGTTATTTTCTCACTAGAGATAACTGATAGGATGTCATAGCACCTGGTCTCACATCAGAGATAAGCCCCCAGGAGGTACACCCTCACTGTGCTTTCACATGATGATAGGGTGATTTAGGGGATGCAGAAATCCCTATAAGCCTGCACAACGGCTTTCTTTTAAGATCAAGCAATTACTTCAACAAAACCGTCTCACGATTTCCCCAAGCCTACAGGAATACAGAGTGTGCTCCATTTAGTCATTTGCTAAAACCCAAAACTCATAACACCATACCCTAAAATCTCTATTTTTAAGGTATCTTCCTCCCTCTAGAACAGCTTCCAGCATTTCAGCTGGGTTTCCTAAGAAATTAGTTACATGTAATTCCAGAGTATTATTCGTAGTGGATTTTGAATCTTTTAGGCAACAAGAAGCTTGACGATTATAGATGCTTTAGAAAATATTAAACTATCACAGCTTTCACAACACAGGGACAAGGAAAGCCCCTTTTTCATACCCCCTCTAAAGTTAGGAGTTTCTCATCAGGAAGGTTTTTGATTACTCATACCTTATTAGACAGAAGGAAACCTGGAGACATCATAGCAGGTCATAATGTCCTCTGCTTACGGAGCTCTGTACTCACAACCTGTTTCTATGCTCAGGTCAGCCCTAAAGACCAGCTAGAAAACTTTCTTTCAGCCACTCCCTCTCACACTTTAACAATCTCAGGTTGATTGCCAGTGGCCTTTCTGTGGTCACACCAGAGCAATTGCAACTCCCAACACGTGCAGATGCTGCTAGCCTCAATTACAGTATCAATGAATAGGTGGGGATCTACTTGCATTTAAAAAAAACAAACAACCCCCAAAAAAACAACCCCCCCCCCAAAGTTTAACACTTAAAAGTTTTTCTAGATGATTTTCTAGACAAGAGTTTTGTTGCACAATTATAAAGCCTTATCTCCCACCCACTGAATTTGATGGAAAATCTACCTTTGCATGCACAAGTAGCTTTACTGAGACACTGTAAGAGGAAGTAATTTGGTTCACAATTTCTCTAACAAGAGTATCTGGACTGTGAAATGTAGTCTTCATGGTAAATAAAAGGTTTCATTGCACTTTGTAAAATAGATATCACTTAATATACTGGTCTATGTATTTTCCTTCTACAAAGATTGTTGCCATTGACCAATACCCAGAAGCACTGGGGTGGGTTTGCTCTCAGCTGCCATAGATTGACACAGATTCCAAATGGCAGACACCTGCATTTTCCAGCAGAGGAGCTGGCAGAGATCTGGGGCTATCATTTCAGATATAAATATAGCCAGTTGGTGTAAAAGGCAGGTGTCTATATTTGAGCTAATCAGTTTATGCTGTCTATAGAGCAGAGAGAGAAAAAAAGCCACAGCACAGGGTGATTTATTTTGCCTCCCTGAGATAGCACACCTGAACTCATACGAATCACACCATAGACAAACGTGTTTCTTTCCATGAATTGTGAAAAGACCTAGAGATGCCTAAATTGAAAAATAATGCCTAATTTTTACAGCTCTAATATTAAATAAGTTGAATCCTGACTGCTGTGCCTGTGTTATACTAAAAAAAAACACAGCATTTCTTCTGCAAGGACATTATAGATGTTGTAAGCTGCCCATAGCTAAATAAGAGAAAGAAATCAGATTGAGTGGAAGAATACTCTAAACTTGACCCTAAGTGCTTGAAGTGAATAAGGATTTTCCAACACAAAGTAGATAATTATGGCCATCCCATTGAAAGTGGGATTTGAATGGAAGGAGAAAAAAAAAAAGTGGTTTGTTGTTTTTTTTTTTAATCTAGAGGTTTTGTACCATTAATAAAATTGGCTGAGCAAAGACTGGAGACTATGTCTAGTCTTCTGAGCAGATCAGTGCTCCTTGGTGAGGAAGAATGCTTTGTGCAGGCACAAACGTGCAGATGAAATGAACACGAAGGAAGAATAAAGTATTGCAGTTCAAACAGTTGGATCCTTTACCCCCTGTGCAGAGGCTTAAGTGAATCCATAAGGGAAAAGCCGGAAGTGATTTAGGTCAGACTAAAGCTATCATTAATACAGGATCTCGGTACTAGTTCTGCCTTCAAGAAAAAATATACATCTATGCAACAAGGTATTATACCCAGGCAAACTACACCCTTAGTATCCCTCAGGATAATTCCAGGGTTATCTAGAAGGGAGTGAGCAAACATCAAAAGATTCAATACTTCTATTGAGACTAGAGCCTGCTCCAATTTCTTTTTTTAATGGTTTCAAAAACAGCCTGGAAGTTTTACAAGCATGAGGGTTTTTTTCCCACAAGCTGGAGAAAAACCTGCATTTGATTTACTTCAACATCACCATTGTTAAGAAAATGGACTTTGTTAAGGAGAGGATTTTAAATTATTAATTAGAAAAACAAATGAAAAGCATGTTCATCTTTCTGTTCTCTGTACATGTTCAATTTTACAACTGTTACTGCACAGAAATAGCTCTATTGACAGTGATGAGAGAGTTTCACTCACTGTGAGTAAGCTCTGCAAGTTTGTATGATGTGTGTAGGCCTGATTTGCAAATGCTAAAAATTGCAACTTAAGAAAAAAATTCAAAGGTTTCCATTTGGAGCTGCAAGTTCAAACTATTTCATTTCATAAACAAAACTAACTTTGAGACAGAAGCAGCAAAACACAAACTTATTTTTTGTTTATTTACATTCCCCTCTAATATATTTTTTTATTTAATGTGGTAAAATGAATACTCTGTGCCAAGTTTCAGACACGTATGAAACTTCAAGGCTTATTATGTTATTAAACTTCTGAAATAAGGATTTATACTTATAAAAGAAGTGCTGACACAACCTGAACTCTGGGCAGTGGTAATGCTACCAGCAAGCATGGTTCCCATGCAATGTGAACAGCCCAGATTACCTTATCCTAGTAAAATGAAAGATTTAAAACAGAGGAAATAATTTCAAAGAATCATATTTCTGTTGTCATGTTTGCAGTCACATTTGGGTTAAAAGATGGGAAAACGTGCATCTATTTATATATTCTCAAATTACACCCACAAAACAGGATCCTACAGAAATTCTCACAAACAGGGTTTGCAAGAATACAGCAGAAGTGTGTGTAGGTAGATGTGGGTGCCTGGATGGATTATGTATGTAATCAACATGTAAAGCTCTGTAATACTGAAAATAATGAATTGTTGTGAAGGGGTAAGGGTGGAAAGTGCATTTTACATGGATTATCTGCCCTAGTTCCTGTTCTTA
The DNA here is from genome assembly GCA_013397375.1 of Toxostoma redivivum. NCBI lineage: Eukaryota > Metazoa > Chordata > Aves > Passeriformes > Mimidae > Toxostoma > Toxostoma redivivum. The sequence goes on along the minus strand of VXBI01010201.1, from coordinate 866,519 downwards.
TTTTTGGAAAGCAATCAGCTCTTCGTGAGAACTCAGCACCACGCTGAGCCACCCTGGGGCTTTTCATGGCCCAGCCCTTCACTTTGCATTATCATCTGTTAGCAGCCACATCCTGTGCAGACTGATTCATTACAGCCAAGAAAGGCTGCGAGAACAGGAGACCCTCTGAACCCTGAGGTCTGAAATCACACTAACATACTTCTCTCAGTGCACTATATAAAATAAAGCTACTTTTTCAAAGCCACTTCCACTCATTTTCGTAATTATTCCAAATAAAAGCTTATTTTAAGACAATATGTTATTTTAACTCAAGATCTTTAGAAATCACCTTTACTTGAAAACACTCATATGACTAATTTGGAAGACCATATGTTCATCCCAATTTAGTTTAGACATAAAACTAAATAATTTTGACCGCTTTTGCTTAATAAACAAAAACTCAAACAAAACTCAAACAAAAATCAGGTAATCATAAACTGATACAGTCTATGAATATTTATTCATTGATGTATATGAAGTATATTATTATTTTCAACTATGGTAATATTTTTGCTTTCTGTGAAGCTGAACTGTATGCAGAGATAATACAGTATGTTGAACTTGTATTTTTAAACTCTAAAATGCATTACTTCTGAAATAGTATGATTTCCCGATGCATAACTATTGAACACAAGTATGTTGCAAGTCAATTGAAAAATCAGAATTAGTGTCACAGTTTATTACTTTCCATTTCACTGTATTTCTAAAAATCCTAATATCTCACAGCCATTTTAAGCATTAATTTAAATGTAAGTGCAACTACAAGATTATTATTTTACACATAGATGAAGAAACTTCAGAGATAAAATGACCAATGAATGGTAGCTGGGCTGGATGTACTAAACTTCAGCCTTAAACTTCCAGTTTTCTGCATTAACTCTGGGACTTTAAATTACATTCTTTGATGTATTTGTTTTAAAGTTGCAAGGTACACCTGAGTCATTGTGCAGAATTTTTTGTCTCCTCTCATGATTACAGCAATAGCAGTACATAAGCAAGCTCTGCACATAAGCCAGTTCTGTGACAGAGTGGCAGAAACACAACTGCTGAACCATGCAGAAACACAGTTTGCTGGTACCAGTGCTACCATAGCAAAGAGTGAGGGATGTGTATTGATGTGGCAATAGGAGAGCTGTCAGAAAGCATCAGTACGGGCGCAGGCCATGAATCCCATTTGTCTCCAGTATAACATGACTGATTACAGCTCAATTACAGTGACTTTAAATGTACAAGTCAATTTTCTAACCTAATTAAAATCAGGGAGACTAGTATTTCTACGGTTAGCAAAATTCAGCTCCTATACAACATAGAGCATAATCAAGAACAATGAAATATATATATCTGATTAAAATAGAAATTAATTGGCTGGAGTTCAAGGGAAACAGTGCTACTAAATAATCCATATATTGCCATTTTACTGTATCCCATATAACAGGAACCAAATAGGCATAAACTGTGTTTGTAGAGATATTGATATGTTTTCCAAAGAATCAAGGTTCTATTAGAAACTAAATTGACCCACAGAAACACCTCAACACAACTGAAAACATACATCATAGATATATATATATATACACAGAAATACTGTGGAGACTTTACACCTGTCTGCAACCTGCTGAAGGCATCTTAGAAGTCATCATGCAACTGGTGCCAAGAGAACAACAGCAGCCCATGCTTCAACAGCATACAATGAACCTAAGACCAGTGTAGTTCAGCTAATGTTAGGAACAAGATATTTTTAGGAAATTTCCCTCTTTAAGGTCCTCTTCATCCCTTTAAGCCTGCTTTACAAAAAGACTGGTTTTACCTAACCAAGTCACGAAAGCAGAGGTGAACACTCCTTCCTGATCCTCTTCATTCACAAACTCATCCTTTTGACACCCAATTCGTTGATGTTCTAACATCAAAACAACCTGCTAAAGATTTCAAGGCAAATGACACTGGAACAGAAAAGGGATGAAAATGTTGTGCTCCAAAGGCAATCATTCTGAATGATCATTCATAAACTGGCAACAGAAGATAAGAGGTTACAGGGTTGGTGATACTTCTGGACTATACGCAGTGTCTGAGGTATCAGGCTTCACACCTTTATTTTGACTGACCTAAATTCTACCATTCTGGTATTTTTAGAAAGAACCTTGAAATGCGGCAGCTTGTGAGCCAGCCAGGAGCCCTCAGCACATTTAACAAGGCTCAACAACCCTGCTAACTTTCTCTTTTGTCAATTGAGATTAATGCAGTGATTAGGTGACTTTCTTAAATGAGGTATTGTTTCATTTCAGCAATAGGAAAGCTACAGTGTATAAAATAATAAAGATTTTGAACCAATTAAGCACTCTAAAATCATATCTATTCCCCCAGGGCCCAATGTGTCTTGAAACCCAACAGTTTCAAATCCTCTCTCCCTCCACACACCCCACAGCCAACAACTGTACTTGACCTTCTCCTTTCTAACTATTCTGTCATCTTTAGCTCTTAATTCTAGTGGAGCAGCTGTGTAAATATAGCTGGAACTAAGAAACCATAATCTTCAAAGCTCAGGGATTATTCTCTCTTACTTTCCTGAGCCATTTGCAAGCAGGTATTTAGCCTGGAAGTACTGTCAAGCCTCCCTGCCTACTTTTCAGCCTTAGATTTTGGGTTTGCCTTTGAACAAAATCAGTGTGTGACTACTTGGTCCCGTGGTGAGCAGGCAGGCAAGCATCACCCACTCACCCGAGGCCCTGGGCTCACTCCCAGCCAGCACCAATAGAACAGGACACTGGCAGGGAGGAAACTTAAGTCCTTCATTTGCTGTGTGGGTCTTTTGTCAGCTAGGTCTACAAAACTGCAATTTTGCTTCTTTACATGTGGTTTAAGAAGACTGACTAATGAAGGGCAAGGTACCAGCTATGTATTGGCCCTTTATTTTTTCTCAGATAGGCAGGATGGTGGTGGGAGCCCACATGACAGCCCCCAGCATCACCCTGCTGTGAAGCCAGGCTGTGTATTTCCCTTCAGTTTATTCACACAGCTCTGCAGTCTCATACTGCTCCTAAAAATAATCACAGCCTGCAGAGCAGCATGAGGGGCAGGCCTTCACATACCTATGTCAGTCAGGACTAAAAAAAAACAACAAAAAAAAGCTTTCCTCAACCCCCAGACTAAACAAACAGCTCCCTACACATCCTTCCCAGCAGCAACAAGGGTTGTTTTGGCTTGGGGACACACATCTATCAGAGCAGGCTGTAAACTGTGACCCTCTCAAAAGATGAGTCACCCACCAGTAAAGTGAAAACACTGATCCTAAAAACACTGATTCATGCCTAGATTTCTCTCTCAGAAGTTAGGCAGCATTATGAGCACACATTTACCAGCCTTCGTGCACTGCAATCTGACAGCTGACTCATGACTGCATGTTAGGACTAATGCCGTTTATATAGTGGATGCAAGTCGACTATGTTTTCCACACTCTGCCTTACCAACTCCTTTGTAGCATCAATTTGTATTATCTAAATCCTCCCTCCATGTCAAGAATGACATTCACCTCTCAACAAGTTTCAGCCAGACACTAATTAACACTCTGCTATTAGTAAACAGATGATCCAAGATACAGATAACATCCCCCCCAGGAGACAAAGCTGCCTTTACCCAGACCTGTTGAGGTCCAGAAGGGCTTAGCTAGCCCCTACCTGACTGCTTCCAGCTCCTTGCTGGTCTGTGACCACAAAGTCCTGGGTAATGGACTCCTGCAGGATGAGAGTGCTATGTCAAAGGCTAGAGAAGCATCCAAGTCAGGCTGGGAAGCATGGGCTGGCTGTGGGTATTGCTTTCTACACAAAGGATCAATTGTGTCGCACTAAAACATTAAAATTTGAAGAGCAAAATGTTTCACCATTTTTTTTTTCAGATATAAATGCACATTCAGTGCAATGCAACTTAAAAGTGATGCGAGAACCTGAAGGAGCCTCATCATCCTGCAGTATTTTTCCTAGTTGAAACAGTCCGATGCTAGCACACAGCTATGCAGCTAGAAAACAGAGACCAGATCCTGAAGGCTGGTTAACTCTGATTGCACATACATAAATAGCTGAGGCAATGCTATGCAAACTTTTGTAAGCTAAAACAAGTGATAAGGTGCCAAGGCCTTGTAGCTTGTTCAAAAGCACCAATTCAGATGCAATTCCTTACCTCCTTAAAGAAGCAGGTTAAGATAGTCAGCTGAAATCTTGAAGAACACAGCGTTCATGTGTAGCCCTTTCAGCAAAAAAGGGCTACAATTTATGATTTGTAACTCCAGCATTGTAACAAAATGACACCTGCTTATTCAGCTAAAAAGTTTTCTCACACATACCAATATTTACGCTAGAACTGACAATTCATCATATGGGAAAAAGTGATCCATGGCAGGCAGGACTGTGCCAGCAGGAACTCAACAGTTCAGATACTGAGTGCTCTCCTGCAACCGTTGTTTTGTTCATAGTTGGAAGACTCTGTCACAGTAATACAAAACAATTTCAGAAGTACAGCTACATTTGTATACTGTACTCTCAGAACTGTCACTGTAAAATCCAGCAAAACAGTTCTAGTATAAAGGCACAGCTTGAATTTAAAACTCATCCCCTAGAGTCTTCTACTTCCAAGTCAGTATTAACATAGTAAGAAACATGACATTTTAGAAACAGTACTCTCCACCTTGTCTCACGTTTTCCTCGAGAGTACAGATCTGTCTTTTATCATTCACTGCTATTTTTATGCATAGAAGAGTTTAGAGAGACTGCCACCAGATAAAACACTAGCATGTTTAATATGCAGAACAAAACACAGTTGCTTTTCTTTTTTAAGCAGTGTGCCTTTTCATCTATTCCCAATAGAAGCCTAATGAGTACTGAGAATGAAGCAATTAGTATTTGGTATCAGTTTGTTTACCAGGTACAGAAAGCCAGCCTGCCATCTCACCTCCCTTAGCTTAGGAGCATAGTGTATCCAATAGGAAGGAAAATATTAGCCAGATCATACCAGTTATGCACCAAATTAATAGGACTCAGCATCACTAATACAGCTTTTTCCTCAGGACTAGGAGTAACCTACATTTTGATGTGTCATCACTTACTTAAACAAAAATGAAAATATCAGGGTTTTGAGAGAAAGGATTGGGTATTTTTGTTCAAACTTAGCCATTTTCATTGGCAGGCTAAACAGCTTTGTCTATGCGTGGGTCCTGAAACTAATTAGAAGCTTGCCATATGAACACATTCTACTCATTGCTGTAACATCCCAGAAGAAAATTCACCCAAGGCTTAACTGCAGATGAATCCCTCAGACAGCTTCAGATACACAAGGCTAAAGATACTAAATCAAGTACCACCTGATGTAATATATGCCCAACATTGCCTATTAAGTGTTGCACATAACACAAAATAGGCTCAGCTATATACAAGATGCTTCAAATTACACAAGACTATCACTTTGGAAGAGTCATGGCAGCAGGTATTTTTTCCATGAATATAAAGACATACTGTTGATTCAAAGCTTTCAATGAGATACCTCCAATTTCTAACACCGTGACATTTATAAGCCTTACCATATTTAAAGACTTTGGTCATTCAACAGAAATACTGATTCGAGTAACAAACTATGTGCACAGAGGTTGATAAGAGTGCACCACTGCAGCACAAAAAGTCAGACACCTTCTCTCTGCAGGCTTGTTTTCAATCGTTTATTGAGGTTTAAGAAGTCATCCACATTTCTATAAATATAGACATTACTTGAGTAAGTGACTTACAATGTCACCAGTGCAGGTACATATATAACCAACATACAAAAGCTCCACTGGAAGCTACTTCGGTTTATTCAAAAAGGACCAAGATGTCATAAAAAAAAACAAACAGCTGTCACTTTCAGTTATTGAAGACACTAAAGTGCATTTTTGGTTACCTCCTGGTCAAACAGCTGCTGGTTAAAAAGTTTGATTTTTTTTTTTTGTCAACATAGCTAAATTACATCGATTGACATTCAGGTTTGTAGCTGTCATCCTCCTGATACATGGCAGCAGTTAAAAAAATGTATTACTTTGCTGGTTGAGAGGAGGAAATTGATTTTGCTATTTTTAACTTTTTTTTAAAATCTGGTATTTCCAACAAAAGTTTAATGATAATCTAACATTCTGATGTATTTCTACAGCACCACTAAAGTTAGTCTTAAAAATTCAGGCTCTGCTCTAGCCCTTTTAATTGCTAACCAAGTATCTAAAGAGTCACTTGAAGCTCTGTACCAGTAAGAAAAACTACCCTCCCTTTTCTGTCAAGCACTATCCTGCCCAGTTAACACTGTCTGCACACTCTGTAAACAAGAACAGCTTAAAGCATAATTAAAGCAGAACACAGGCCCATCTTGAAAATCTTCTTCCCCCTTTCCCTCCCGCCCGCCCCCACCCCGGTAGTGTCTAATGTTTTGAGTGTATAAAGCATTATTACATTCCTAACCACAAAATACTGTAAGAGTCACAACAAAAAAAGCATACGTTGAAAGTGACATAGCAATACCACTTTAATAAAATGGGGTATTTTGGGGAGATACAAGATGTGCTCTGCTAATTTTAATTCCATCTTTACTTCATTATGTTATATTGCCAGAAAAGTCACCAATAGGGTAAAAAATGCTGCACTGGTTCGAACCACAGCAGCCACAGTTGTTCTTTATAGCTCCTTTACTGCAATTCATTGACTTTTGATACTAGGAGGACGTAATACTCACCATTCAGAAATAAATGACTAATTTTGAGTAACAGTTTAAACCTGATTAGCACTGTATAATGATAAATGGCTACTTCTAAAAAATAAAAACCTTACATACCAAAAAACATGCTATATGTTGGGAAATCACTTTTTCATGCTCCATCGTGTTGTTTACAGTTTCTACTTGTCAAAAGTCTTTCTTTTACCAGTTGAAGAATCCACAGCACTCAAAATTTCAAGTGTTTGAACTGAACATGATTCAATTTCAGAAAGTGCCAAATTAAAAAAACCTACACGTGTAGCGAAGCTTTTATAAAAATCCTCAAACAAAGTAAAAAAAGCAGCCCCAACGAAATTATGGGTTACTAGCTTCATACATGTTTTTAAAGCTGTATAATGTTCACCTAAGCACTCCACTTACGAGCATCAGAAGTTTAAAAAACACAGAACATCTTCAATGCAAATTGCTTGCAGAGGGCACCCTCAAACATATGAGTACAACACTAAGCAGAAAACCCTCGTTTTATTTGGCTATTTAGACATCCATGTCACATATACCCACCCATCCATTTCCTGATAGCATTACATCATCTATTAGGGCTTCTGAAATAATACAGAGCCAAAAAACTCAGAAGAGACCAGTTAAAAAAAAAAAAAACACAACTGCACAGCCTTCCTGCATACAGCAAGGTTGTGCAACTGATTGTTTAACGTAACTAAGCTTAACGGCATCCAAACAGGCAGGCCTGGGTTTGGAAGCTGTTTTACGTCAAATTTTGACCATGTAACTACTCTAAAATAGAAAGGTCAAAAAAGAACTCATCTCTTCTTTTTCTGCTGCCTCAACATTTTCCTTCGCTTAATTATCATATCATGTAGTTTCTCCAGTCCCTCTTTAAGTCCGTCTCCAATGATTGCACAGGTAGGCTGCAAATGCCAGGGTGTTGAAGAACTCAGCTCACTCATTGCTAACATTTTCTCGATTTCAGAAAGGGAGAGAGAGTTCCTCAGGTCCTGCTTGTTAGCAATGATAAGGACAGGCACTCCTTGATTCTCAGATATCCTAGTAATCTTATGAAGTTCTGTTTTAGCCTCCTCCATCCTCTCAACGTCGACGGAGTCCACCACAAACACGATGCCATCGGTGCACCTTGTGTACGACTTCCACAGTGGCCTCAGCTTCTCCTGGCCGCCCACATCCCAGAAGTGGAAAGTGACCGTCTTCGAGTTGCCCAGCGTCACCTTGATTTTCTCCGTATTAAATCCTTTAGTGGGCACAGTGTTGACGAACTCATTGAACTGCAGTCTGTAGAGCACCGTCGTCTTCCCAGCGCAGTCCAGCCCCAGGATGACGATGTGAAAGCTCTGGAAGGAAGGCAGGCTAGAGAGGATCGGCGTCTGGTCCGAGAGTCCATTCCCCATTGCCAGAAGGGAAGGTGACAGCAGGCTGCCACGAGCAGAGGCGGCTCCCGCGGCTGCGCTCGGATCCTGCCAACGACACAAGCGGCGTTATCGCCCNGCTGCAGCTCCCGCCGCTGGCGCCACCGCCCGCGCGACTCTCCCCTGCGTCTGCTGGTGGGGGCACCTCCCAGCGCGCGCCTAGCCCCGCGCGCCCCTCCCCGCGCTCTCCCATTGGCCTCGCCCGCGCGGGGGGCGGGGAACAAGGCGCGCTCCGCCTCGCCCATTGGCCGGCGGCACCGGCCGCTCATGGAGAACCCGAGTAGTACCGTCCGCAGCCGAACGCTTCGGGCCGAGCGCGGCCGGGGGAAGGGGCCGCTCCACGCCCACGCCCTGCCTTGACGGCCCCGCTCCTCCTCCTCCCGCGGG